>VZTD01003148.1:208764-439458 GCA_013397725.1 Rhagologus leucostigma | reverse complement strand
GGGACGTGGAGTCCGCGCGCCCGCCGCTCCATGGCCGCGCCCCGCCCCCCGGCGCTCCGGGCGCTCCCGTCTCCGCAGGGCACCGCGCTGGCCGCGCCCCGCTGCTGTGGGACGGGTTACTTCCGACAAAACTCCCCACTCCGCTCATCTGGGGCGGGTCACTCCGCGATGCTTAGCAAAAAAGTGAGGCGGAAAACACACCAACTGTCCGGGGCAGTGGGACTTCGCCTGTAGCTTCTATGCGTTACCTCAGTTCACGGCCTTCCCGAGAGACCCCCGTAAGAGATCGGCTGTGAGTCCGTCTGGGGCAGGGTGGCAAAACCCATTCCCCACCTACAGACGACCTTGCGGGAAAAACCTGAATTCAGAACACACTCGAGCAAACCTGGGCGGCTTGGTGTCCGCGGTATGGGCGCGGGCGCTTGAAGAGTACACTTTTATACAGGCTTTTTTATGTCTTCATGGAGCTGCTGGGCCTGTTTCTCTGCAGAGCTACGTTTCTGGCATTTATTTGGTGGAGATGCACTGCTGGAGCAGGAGCAACACCTGCAGCCAGCAAAGCGGCCCCTTACAGCGGGCACTTTTGTCTGCAGCTCTCTGTGCCCAACCTCAGCCTTTCCCCAAATCCCAAAGTCCTTCAGTTCTCACTGCCAGTAATTGTTGGAAATGGAATATACAAAACCATTCCTCACGAGATCATGGCAGGGAAATCTGCCATGAAGCTGCTTGTTTGAGTTGGCCAGAAGCCGCTAATTGTCTTCTCTGAAGATGTTAAAAAACATTAAGGAGGTAATTGCGGCTACAATTAAATCTGTGACAAATCTGACAGTGGGTAGGGTTGAGATTTCATCCTGATGAGAAGTCAGTGACACACAAGTTTGTGCAGTGGGATGTATAACAGGTTCTTATCAGCACCATGATGGTCCTGTCAGAAAAAAAATTACAGTTAATCACAGAACATGGTGGTATTCTGCTTTTCTGATAAAATTCTTTTGAAGGTGAAATTATAAAGGCAAAACTTTGAAGTCCAAAGAAAAGGTTTTCGTTGTTACTGACTGCAAAGTCATCCCTTTTTCACTTCACTCTGAATGAGGTAGGCAAATACTGATCTCAGCCATCACCTTGAAATGCCCACATAATGCTTAAAGGTCCAACTTTTTCTGTGCTGGTACTTTTCAGAGAGTGTCTAAACAACTTCATTGTATTTTAGATCTTTCATCACTATGTTTATGTGTTATTATGTATTTTATTGTCAGAGTATTTCCATTTTGTCTTGTTGGATGGGGTTTTTTTGCCTTAAAATACAGGAGAATAATGGAAGGAGAATTTAAATTTTTGCTACTGACATCAGCATTAAGAAAGAAAAGTCCAATGTAGTGATTGAGTTTTTCCTTTAGTTACATTTTCCTTTAAGTTCTGAAACTGAATTCAAACTGATCATATGTTAATGAAAAAAACATACCAGTGTATATTAATTTTACTTTGACTTGGAAAACATCCAAGAGTCATCTGCTAGTGTGGATTATTATATTCCATTTTCACCGAACTAGTTCAGGAAGTTAAATCTGAATTAGAAATAAAATTTGATGCTGGGGTTAATTATAGCTTTCTGAAATATTTTTATGCCTAGTTTTATACGCGAGTCCACCTAACAAGGATTAAGATGGTGTAAAAAGAGACTACAGTGATAATTACTAAGAACATTTCAGTTAACAGGGAGGGAGCCTACATGGTGGTTAATGTTCTTTACATTTTTACATTGTGTAGGATTTGGGGAAGCACAAACTGAGGAGGAAGAGCATAAGCCAATATTCTGTGTGTGGCATCAAACTAGGAGAGCACTGAGGGAGGCATCTCGGAAGAGTAGGAGTATCAGAGTGACAGAAGAGAGATGGAGGCACTTGGAGGATGCCTAACAAATATTGCTGTGGCATCAACACTCCCAGGCATGAGCCTCCAGACTTGAAAGTGTAGGTTATACAGTCAAAATATGAGTGTGTCTGTGATTTGGAAAATCGGAATTCTAATTGTCGAATTGGAAAACTGGGCGGAAATTACATTTATGTGAAATATATTCTCTCAGAATAATAAGTTACTATTTGAATTATGTTACCACTGTTGTTTTTCAGTTCTCAGAATTTCTTTCTAAAACTAGCAGAGTAGTTTTAAATACAAAGTAGTTTTAATTTATCACAATTAAGTAACATGGAAGTTTAATTTCAGTAAGCAAGTAGAGAGCATTTACCAGATGTCAAGTCTTTCCAGGCACAAAAATTAAAGAATACTTGAGGAAGAGGCATTATAGCCACAGGACACACAGTTATTTTTCCCAGAATATATGATGGGAGTGGGGTCCCAGTGACAGGCTTCAAATGCAAAATGATTGAAGGAGGTGCTTCCCCAGAGCGCTGCATGGAGATA
Organism: Rhagologus leucostigma; assembly: GCA_013397725.1. Classification (NCBI taxonomy): domain Eukaryota; kingdom Metazoa; phylum Chordata; class Aves; order Passeriformes; genus Rhagologus; species Rhagologus leucostigma. Next base: position 437,037 of record VZTD01003148.1, on the reverse strand, counting down.
TCAGTGGGCAACGGAGCGGGCAGTTAAAGCAGGGCTGGTTCTCTAAGGCCTGATGGAACTGATGTCCCAGTGCTCTGTCAAGGTGGAGAAAAAACGTGTGTGATCTATACATTTCTTGAACACACTACAGGAAGATTCAAGGAACAAATTAAGATGAACATAAATCTATTTGTCCCTGAGGCATAAGAATAGAATGAGCAATAAGGATGCATGCACTTACTCCAGGGGGATAAAAGCAATAAACTACTCGTGTCCTGATAGGGGTGATGGAGTTTCACTCTCTGGGAAAGAACAGTTTTGAGCAGCTGGACCTTGAATGTAGAAAATGGATGAATGATCCTCTATGTATTAGTTATTTTCTAAATAAATAAATAAACTTAAAAAGCCAATTTAGGGCAGACTAGAATAGTTTATTTTGACATTTCTGAAATATTTTAATGCCCATAACTTTTCATGAATAGCATTAGAATCAAAAGTCTTGGTTCGCATACTGGGAGGAAGAGTAATGCCAGCACTTTCCAGTTCTTGGGTGGCTGGAACATCCACCGAGGATGTGGGAAAACCAGTTCACATCCCTGCTCTGCCCGCAGGGATCTGAACCCACATCTTCACTATGAGATTATATAAAGTGGAAGTGCTCTTCCTTCCTGAGGTGAGGGTGACAGCAGCCTGTATTTTCAGTCTTTCTCCCAGTGAAACTGTGGAAGAAAAGTAACATAAAAACTTTCTGAGCTGTGAATCAGCAATGCTTTGCTTCCATCTTTTTCAGTGTGCAGTTTTGGCAATCAAGTCTTCTCAGCCTCTTCGTCCCTTCTGTGACATCAAAGAGAAGAATCTGTCCAGTATGATGACATCGTCATAAGAGTCTCTAATGCAAAATAATCTGCAAAAATATTACCAAAAGCATGTAATTGTTTTAATGGAATACTGAAACACCATGGTGATTTAAAAGGAATAAAATGTTCTTTGTTAGATGTGGAAATGTTTTTGCTGTATGTATCTGAATGGCAGACAAACAGGCAGCAATGGAATATTTAGGTTGAAATAAATATTTTTTTCTTCATTAACTGTGGAGTCTTATAAGCCGTGAAAATAAGATAATTTGGTTTTAAAAGTGGGAGTCACATCCCTGAATTTGCACTGATGCAGTTATTAGGAGTTGGTCCATTATTACATTCTCCAGACTACACACTAAAGTAATTTAGTAATTAAAGTTACATAGTAATTAAAAGTGCTACCCCATAACAATAATTTTATAACTAAAGATCTTGGATTCCATTTCTGGAGACTGACACATTTAAAAGGAAGTACACACCAGTAGTCCCTTTACTTAGTCCCCTGTGTATTTTAGTGGAAAAAAATAGGCTTGATATTGACTTTGATTTGCATCTGAAGTCCCAATATTTACATAAATAAACATTTTGCTTTTGGAAAGCAGAGGATTTTTCTACTGCCGGACAAATTAAAGTTGCTTCTCAAGTAGGTAGAGACACACAGCTTGTAGAAGGCTTAAAATACTTCCCACATAGGGGCTTATTGTGGAATCTAGTATCTTTAAGATCATGAGAAATAGATACTGATAAAAGATTTTATTTATTGAAATTGTGTCTTTTACTTTCTAGCTTGTGTTGCAAAATGGCAGGAATAGTTTTAACAGCAGCCAGCATTTCTGATAAACAGTACATTCGCTACCTCCATTCTGGCCAGCAGATACCATGTGTGTCTGTCCATGGAAAGGAGCTGTTTCTTTTGACACAGGAAGGAAAAGTTAAGAATTTGTAAATTCCTTCAGACTACCACTTGTGTAGTAGTAAAGTGGGAATTAAATTTCATGGAACTAGTGCAATATTTACTGAAAAGCAGTGAAGTACTTAATACTAAGTTATCCTGGACATTATGTGTGTGGGTAGAAAGTAAAACAAGCCTTTAATGCTGAGAACAGACAATGCACTTTCTAATAATTGCTGTATTCATTGCAACTTCTTTGCAACATGAGCATCACAAACATACTTAATACTCTAGTAACAAAGATCATTAAATATAAACATAATTTTTTGAAAATCAATCCTAAATTCCTTTAAAAATCTGTTGGGTTTTTTTTAATAGATTTTAGTCTGAGCACATTCCCTTGTTTTTTGGAATGTGTAAATTATTCAATGACCAGAGTCAATATCATGATAGCTTTAACAAAGACTGCTAGCTCTTTCTAGATCGAGTTTCTTCTTAGCTGATTTCTTGCTGCCATAAAAGATTACCTCATAAAATCACTTTGATTTAGCAAGAGATGTCAAAACATCCAGCAGGTCTAACTGGTTTTGTTCCAATGTCAGTCAAAATAGTATGTGGTTTTAGCACTGATTCATGTTTCTGTCAGCTGCTATGCATAAACTTGCTGAGTAATCAATTCAGACACAGTAACTTAAAGGAAGTTTGGTACTAGTAGAAAAACTTTTATGTTTGATTATTTGTGCATCTGTGAAACCTGATAGTCTAAAAGATGTTCTCAGTTTTTTGGGATTAAAATTCCAGTCTTCCTGTATGGGTCAGGTGTGTATAATTCCAGGACCTCTCAACAGCAATGTAGCTGTACAGTAGGTCATTTTCAACTTGGGAAATACTGCGGTATCCTGTAATCTTGTACTGCAGGCATGATAGCCTGACTCATAAACTAAGATGACCTCAAAGTCTGATTGGAGTTGTGTTTGCTAAAAATTACCCAGAGGAAGGCTAAGATGCATGTGAATTTTTGAGTCATGAAAAGAAATAAATTTGCGAGGAATAATCTATTTCTGGGATGCCATGGATAGATCAGAGTATGCTGTATCATTTCACTTTTCTCCTTCTTTCCCTTCCTAAGTCCTGGGAGGGCGTGGGAGAAGATATTTTAGGTATCATTAGATATGACCCATAAAAGAAATACATCTCTAGAATGAATAAAGTGTTCTTGTCTGTTCCAATGATTGCTCAACTCCTTTTAATCTCTCCTGCCTCTTAAATGCTGTCATGTGGCTTATTTGGGTCTCTACTGAAGTTCAAGTCAATTTTCAGCTAAGCAGATGAGAGAACAACAACAAAGCCTATTCATACAACATCAAATGGAGCTTTATCTTCAGGACAGCATATTGCAGGCGGTATGATATACTTCAGGAGGAGCAAGGAATGCCAAAGCTCTAGCTTGTCCTGCACATACAGTATTTGGCTTGTGCACAGATCACGTGTTAGGTTTGGTTAAGTCTGGCCTCAGTGATGGTAGTATTTAAGATGTTATCAATAAAATTAAAAGGGCTAGTATTGTCTTCATTGTTTTGAAGGATTCTAAAGAATGGTGGTAGGAAAAATTAAGTAATGAATATTAATGCTGTTTCAGAAATTTTAATTGGAAATTTTAATTGCAATTTTAATTGGAAGGTTTGCAGTAATTTTCCCATATAAGCATCACAGATAAATATTATCTGTTAGAAGAATGGTTTCTTTTTACTTTTCCAGAATATCTAATAAAACAACTGTGATACAAATACCATGAAGTGAACATCCTCCACACTAGATTGTGTCAAAATTTTGTCTCCTACTACTATGGCTTAAGAATGATCTGATAGCAGCTGCCCTGAGGTATGAATTAACTACAGACTGCAGAAGAAGAAGGCAATTCTGAAGTGCTTATTTAAAGATTGGTAGAGTTGTGATAAGATTAAATAAGCATTTCAATTTTTGAGGATACACTGATAGACTTATTTTTAAAAAAATAGAAATAGAACAGAAAGGTACTGTAGCAGTTAATGGAGACATACATTTCATACTGATGTTCAGATTTCAGTTAACACTTTAACTCTTTCAGATTTCTGGCTAATAAAATTATCTATATCCTCTCTCTATGTGCAAGGGTGTTCCCGGACACTACCCGTCTTGTTAACTCCTAGAAAAACTTTAGACCGGAAAAGACCTCTAATCTCATTGAGTCCAACTATTAACCCAGCACTTCCGAGTCCACCACTAAATGATGTCTCTAAGCACCATATCTACATATTTTTTCAGCTCTTCCAGGGGCAGTAACTCTTAATTTCTTCAGGGTTGTGGTTATCTGGTGAATCCCTTGTCTTTACAGAAAATGTGTTCTGCTTTGCAAAAGAGGCTAAATTTTGCTGGGATTCCAGTATTGAAATCCTCACATTTGCCATTTCTACATGTTCCTTGAAACACATTGCGCATGATACTCTTTGAGAAAAGTTTTCAAACCAATGCAAACACTCCTTATAAATGTTGATGACTTCATTACAGAGGGATGATACAAAGAATGCTTGAATAATAAAAATATTTTGGCTACTTACTTTTCTACACTGGTCACCAAGGAGAAGGCATAATTTTGGAAGCCACAATGACAACATACTACGAAACAGGTAAAATTGTAACACAGGAGGTAATGTAAGAAGGTCGTAAGAACCAGAGACAGAGCTTCTGCTTGCTGAAACATGACGGGTGGATTTTTGCTGAATGACTCCTTTAAATCCAGGAGAAATAGCTGTCAGCTACCAGGACATTTTCTCAGCAGGAACATAATTTCATATTATAAAGTTGTAGTATTTGCCTCTTTTGGAGCCTAACATGGTCAGCAAAATGCAGCCTGTGGCTTATCACACAGCCTGACAGGTATTTGAAGTATTGCTGTCCTTGCCTTCTCAGAAGGTAGAATGAGCTCCTGGAGGCTTTTCTACATAAATAGAAACAGCCTTTTCTTAGGAGACATAGAAATAATTCTGAAGCATCAAAAAAAGAAATTGTGGCAAATTTTCTGAATTAACTTGTGACCTTTCGAGTCCTATTTGTACTCGTGAAGGTGAATTTTACCCATCATTACCTAAAAGGTCCCTGAACCAGAACTAAAAGCATAATCAAAAATCTTTTTTAAAAAGAATGTTGAAGCCAGTTTCTTCATTAACTTGTTTTTGGTTTTGTTTTTGTGTTTCTTTTTATTTTTCTTTTTCTTAATACTCCTATATGAACAGGTGGGAAGAAATTTTTGGTTTAAAAATATTGCAGATTGTACATCCCTTTGGTAAAAGGCTACATCCAGTTTTTTTACCATTCAGACTGAAATCTAAAGACTGATAGATATATCAAAATATCTATCTGTTCTTATGGTTGTTAGAGGGATGTCCATGTGAGTAATTATTTTTACACAATTAGCTATTTCAAAAGAAGTTACCTGTGTGGGACAAATAGAATTCTGTTGGCCTGTGAAGGCTCATTTATGAAAGAAGCATCTTGAATGAGATGGAATGTGAAAGACATTGTATTTGGTATGGACATCAGTTATATTTAAATCATGTTTGGTGAGTACTCCTGGGGTCACTTGTATTTTCATCTCAGATCCAGCATGAGGCATCCTATGAATCCTTGCTGACAGTTTTTTTTCAGGCTACCTACAAATCTCATTGATTCTATGGTCTTGACGTTGCTGAGGATGCCTAGGATTACCTGGGACAAATATGCATTCTTAGTTATGATTTATGCCTAAAGTTTTTCCTTATTTTAATATGTAATTTGTGGTGGCCCAGCTGTTGCCTCATGAATAATGGAGGGGGAAACCTCTGAATGAGGGACAATGTGTCCAGCTGTGAACAGCAGCTTCTGTAGCCACCCAGTTTAACCTGCAGGAGACAGAGTGGTAAGAGAAACAAGACAAATGGCTGTTGTACTTCAAATTCACACCTGACTTGTTTGTTTTGCAATAGCGTTTTCATGCAGATGGTCATGAATGGGACCTTAGCCAATTTTCTTTTGCTGGAAGAAGCGTTTGCTCCTGGGGATTGAATGGGTCTGCCTACATTAGCAGTTATGAGCACTACATGAATATTTCTGTGATGTGAATTGCCCTTGCCTGTGAATCTTCTACACTTGATGTTCTTTAGGTTACATTACTTAAGGCCTTTGGAGGACAGGAACTAGACTTCTTTCTGAAGAGGCTTAGCTGGAAATTACACACTAGGGATTTTTCTAACACACCCTAAAGGTAATGCAACATGTAATCTTTGGGCTGTTGAGAAGGAATACAGAGGTTGATCCTGTTATTATTTTGAATTGTACTCATAATTTCCTCTTTTATCCTGAATAAGAGAAATACCAACACAAGGGTGAGCTTTTAAAGCTCTCCATTGCTGAGACTTCTGTAGAAGTGCTAGGATTTCCTTTCAGCAGTCTGATCTACTTTGTGAGATTTTTGAATCTGTGAAGAGAGGGACTTTCCAAAATGCCTGTGTTATTGGTATGGGGTAAGAGACGTCCAAAAGACTTAGCTAATCTTCAGTGAGTCACATTTGTAATGGAATTTTGTTTTAAACAAATTATCTTCTACATTCTCTCCACTCTGGAATATATGCTCAGTGACTATAATACTTGCTGTTCTGATATATCAAGTTACCGGGTCATCTGTGAATGTTTCTGAGACTCCTCTTCCTGAAGAACCTGGCACCTAAGTGAAGGTGACAAGCAAATAACTATAGTCGGAAGTCTTCTTTTGCTGCTGGAGATTGCTGAATTCACACGTGCTTGCTGGGTCTTGGAGATGACTGACATAAGCAGCTACCACTTCTGACAGCAGGTGCTTATCAGGTCTAAATTTGAATCTCTTAACTCAGTGGCAAGACTTGGGTCAATATGCTTAGTAAGTGGCTTGTGATCACTATTCCTCTGCATATACTCTTTTTACAACAGTTTTACAAACAGTTGGCTCCAGACTAATGTAATCAGTCTTTTTTCTAACACAAAAGTGGTAATGGCCATTAGATCCCATGTTGGCATCTGGTGCGTAAACATGTAAATCTTGATTGGTAAATAGGCAAAATAGCTTCACAGTTTTGGAAGAGGCTGCAATTCTGACTGCAGGAATTCCAGTCAGTGTGTTCAGAGGAAGTATGTTCTCACTTAAGTCCTTCACCGTTTCTTGCATGGTTTTGTAATTTCACATAAGTAGAAGTAAATGTAAATTTATTTATAAACATACTTGTAGAGTTGAGTTCTTAAATAAGAAGAGATTGCAATCAGAAGAGATTTGTGAACAGAATAAAGCAAACAAAAAACCACCAAACCAATTTTTCGATCTTATATACAAATTATTGGCACTTTACACTGTTTTTGGTGTTCCTGTAATTGTGTTTAATGTGGTCATAAGTGCCACAGGAGCAACTTGCAAATCTCGAAATGGCTATGTCGGCCAGTGTGCAAGACCCCACCATATTCAGGATCATATGGTGTGGAGAATTCTTGTTGTGTAGGAAGTATGCTATGGTTTTGGTCACAGTGAAGGATGACCCCCCGTCATCCCACTGTGGGTCCTCCCTGACTCCCCTTAAGGCGGCACAGCAAACGCAGCTTGCCCAGCTCTGTCTAGCATGGAACCTGCCACCATGGAAGGGAAGCACTGTGCTGTTAATTATTGACATTTAGGCACCAATGCAAGGAAGCACAAGGCAAAGACCCAGTACGTGAAGGTCATGCACAGTTTAGAAAATCTGACAGGTCTGTGAATAAACAGATTTACAGCTGTAGCAGGATTATGGGAAACTGCACTCTAGATAACCTACAGCCATAGAACAAGTGCAACTCCCCGCTTTAGTTCTAAGATTATTTCCAAGCCGAAAGAACATCATTGATTGCATCTGGCTCAGACTTTGAAGAATCTCTTAGAAAAGAGCAGGGCTATATTTTAAATTTTGTATTCTCAAGGAAAATAAGTTGTCGACACATACGCATCATCTCAGAAGCCATAGTTAAATTGGCTGTTGAACCTATGCCTCAGGCTAGTGTGGATCAGTATATTACTTTTAAGAAAGAAGATTTCCTTAACAGTAATAAGGTGGGAATTGGGTCTAGTTCCATCGCATTCCATGACTCAAGAGCATTAAGTAATTTTTTTCTTGTCAAATCACACACTTTGTGGAGTCACTTGTTTACAGAATACATGCTAAGAAAAAAAGCACCCTTTGCATTGTATGGGGTGTTAGACCTACTATCTCAGAGAACCATTTATTTAAGTTCTCAGGTTCCTCGTGCCATCTGGTTTCAATGTGGAGATGAAGGAAAGACTCTTGTTTTTCAGCCATTTTTGGCACAGGGGCACTTGTGCCAGTGCTAGAGTGCCACAGAAATCCTGTAATTCCCAGGACACCCTCCAAAATTAACCATGAGGCTTAACCCACACTGCAAGTTTTGAGTCATCCATCTTTGAATAGTTGAGAAAGAAGTCCTGAGTCTTGAGGTAAAGCAGGGTAATGAAGAACTGAGCCATAAATCAGATTTTTGGTCTTGATACTCTATGATTTCTGTGTCCCAATTTGGTACTTTAATTGCAAACTAGTACTTCATTTTTGAAGAGTCGTAGTTTGAAATGGTAACTAGCCAAGTGTTATTAAAAAAAAAAAAATTACAATATGCCTTGTTCATGATTGAAAGTGATGTAATGAACCATAGAAGAAAAGCAAAAATTAAAACTTATATTAAATATCTATCTTTTTAGATTTCACCAGATTGATTTTATGTTTATAGACTAAGTGAGTATAATACTTATGAGACTGCAGTTTCACAAAGATTTTTTGATTTATACTGGTGAAGCTGAATTATAGTCCTTGCAGACCTCCTGGAAGTAAAAACTGTAGATTTATTACTGGCATGTGGAAAGTAACCAAATAAATACAGTACTTAGAGACAGAAAACAGAGGAATAGAACATTTTTCTAAAGCTCATAATGTGTTTAAAATAACAAGAGATACTGTAAGAGTGGTCTGCAATCAGAAAAAAGAATTGCAAACTAATTTCTAATATGCTCTAAACATTTGAGAAATAGAAATCAAGAGGAGGAAAGATCACATGCCAGGAACACTATTAAATAAAATCATCCAGATAGCTGATCAATTAGACAACACAGCAAGGGTAAACAGATCAGTGGTTCTGTCTTCAAATGAAAACATATGTGTTTATTTACCAACGTTTGCATCTTTAAGATAGCATAAACTCCTTTCATGTCAGTTAAAATTCCAAGTCTTGTTGGTGTTGCCTCTTTTTTTCCTTGAACAATTACTTTTGTATTCACTTATTTTGCCCTTACCTGACCTTGAGCAGAGACTGGCTGCCAGAAAGGAGGCAACTGCTGATATCATGCGGCTTTCCTTAGAACTTCTGGTAGGAAGTTCACAGAACTCATTCTCCTTCATGCTAAAGTCACAGATTCTGATCTATCCTAATTGGAATTTAAAATAATTAATTTATTATTAGTGCTTTTCAGTAGCTTCTTATCTGTCAGGGACAGTTGGAAATGGACAAATGCCTGGGTGGCAGCTGGGTTACTAATGGCATCTGCAGGCTGTTTCAGGAGTGGTGAAAGGAGACACTGTGTTCACTAGGACTACTCCACTGCAGTTACAGGAGGTCCTGTGATATGTGTGTTCTTCTCAGCATCCATAGGTCATCCTACTTCACGTGCAGCTCTAAGTTTGCTGTTCTTAAAACTGAACTGAAGTAGACTTGAAGTAGAGGGTCAGAAAGCATAAGCGAGGAGAGGACTTCTTAGGAACGACTGTTTCAGCATGGAATAAAAGCACCTCTCTTTTCAAAATATTTTATTCTTTAATATAAAGGAGGAAGTCCTCAGGAAAGAGGAAAGTGCATTGCCACTTCCTGAGCCATTTCCAGAATGTGGGAAAGAAGGATCCATTTCAGGGTATGAACCTCGAAGCTTCCACCAGCCCTGCATGGAATATTAACAGTCACTTTGGTCCTTGTGTGGGTGGATTCTGCAGGGGAACCTTCCAGTCATAAAGCCTGCACAATGCAGAGATGGTTGTGTTTAGCCTTGAGCTGTGCAAAGTAGGCATTAGATGCTCTTGTTCTGCCTGGTGTGCAAGCAGTAACACCCTGTGTACAGCAAAGACTAGAAAACCCAGGTTTGTCATGCTTAAGCTTGAGAAATTTTGGGAATGCTTCTTAAATTATACTTCTTGTGAAACAACTTCTTTGAAAACCAATAACGGATATTATTGGTGTTTATGAAGATACTTTATAGAGTAAACTCACCCTCCCACCACCTTTCCCCCTAGAATCTAAGTATTGTGCTGTTCATTTACCTCAGGAAAGAAAACAGATTGGAGCCACAGCTGCACTGGAGCAGAAGTCACAGCCGTACTGCTCATTGCTTTTACATATATATGAAAAATCCTATTTACATGGAGAAGCAAGACACTGGTATGGTGGTGTCTGAGCTATGGAGACTGAAAGCCAGCACCCACAGATGAAGGTATAATGAAATACAATTAAACTGTGTGCGTCTAATAAATGTAGTAGCAAGTTTAGCTGATAGACAAGTGCATCAGTTCTTGAAAACACAAGTGGAAATTTAAAACCAAATCTTTACAGAAGGACCTTGTCTTCCTATTACTCTGGAAGAGTGTGAATGTGAGCAGCTTTCTCTGGATATATAGGCACTGTGAAAATGCATTTCCCTCTCAGTGAAATGTGCCATCAGTCCCTCAGTGATTGTGTGCAATTACAATATGTAGTAGCTGGACAAAAATGAGTTAATTACAAAATCATACTTAAATCCTGTTTCCTGCTCCCCACAAGCAAACGCTGCCTTTGTTCAGTCTTTAGGTTTGGTTTGTAAGTTAGAAGTCACAAGGAAAGTTGCCAATATTGGTGGGGAACTTAGCTGCTAGAGAAGTACAAGAACACACATCATATTTTTTTTCTGGCTTGAAGTAGGTAGGTGTAAAGGGATCCAAAGGCACTCTGAGTTCTGGGGAGAAAAGTCTTGGGAGACACTCAGCATGATGTAATTCAGAGCAGCTGTGGGATATGAGAATGCTGGGATGTTCTCAACCTGCTTTCCCGTCACTTGGTTTTTAGGTGCTTTGCAGAGTCTGAGTTTCACTGATTGCTGTCCCCAGCTGTCCTTGGCATTCTGTCTTATTGACAAAACTGCTGGAAGAAGCCAAGCTCCCTCTTTCTGTCTGCAGTTACATGGCTCAGGTCAGGACTCAAAGGCAAATTCACTCAATGCTGACAGGAGCAGTATTCAAAGAGTTCATTACTTGCTGTGAGTCACCCACCCAAGCTGCCAGAGAGAAAAAGATCTTTTGTATTTTCTGCCTGCTCCTGGCTCTTGTTGCTGTTGCTGTTGTGAGACGGGAAAAACAAAGCATCCTTTGACTCTGTTTTTATTTTTAGATACATTTTCTCCTCTTGCTTTACTCGGTATTTGACATCTATAAAGCACTGGGATACAATTGACTTTCCTACCACTTTCACAGGCAGACCAGATACCCAGGAGTGTTTGGAAGGAACCTGTGGATGCCATCCACCCCATCTCCTGCTTGAAGCAGAACTTGTCCTGGAACAAAATCAGATCAGCCATGGCTTTGTCTAGCCAAGTCTGGAAAACTTCCAGGGATGAGGATCCCTTTTTATTTTATCAGCATGTGCCGTATAACATGAGTAGAAACAAGCTGACCATAGTTTTTCCTTTTTCACAAGTTTGCTGCTTGGTAGGAATGCAATCAGCAGAAGAGAGACTGCCTTTCAAATCAGGGAGCTAAATTTGCAGCAGTTAACCTTGTTGATAAAAAGTAAATCATGTTGTAAAGTGAGTTTTTTTGTTTTATTTTCTTGATTTTCGTGAAGCATCAACTTTTAGAATCATATCAACTAAGAATGTCATCTTACTCTGCATTATGTGTAAGTTTGTAATGGTATTGATTGCAGAAATACGATATAAAATACAACTTCAGCATACTCCAAATTTAATAGTGTAGTGCCCTTGCCAACCAGAAGAAAACAATCCACTTGCCACCAAGCTGGAATTTTCCAGCTGTGTGGGGCTTTGAGGGAAACCAGAGACGGTAACGAAATGCTTCAGATAGGAGTTGTTAATGAAAAGGTGCTGGAGCAGAGGATGATAAAGCAGCAGTTCCTATTTTTTACTCTGAAGTGTAAAGAATGGCAGGATTGTGGCATTGTGGCTTGAAGGAACACTTAACCTTTTCCTGATAGGACTGGAGCCTCTGGCACAGCTTTTTTTTTATGTTCTTCTCTATTTCCTCTCAACCCACAGCAAAGGTTTTCTGAGAAGTAATTATAATAGGATTACTGTGTGGTGGGAGTAAATGTGCTTATTTGCAGTGTGACTAGAGAAGATGGAGTTGGGAGAGTAGGGGAATATTCTGTTGGATTGTCTGAATTCTCAAAATTCTGGGTTAAAGGGTTGATTGAATTGGTTATTTTTACTTAAGGCCAGTTCCCTAATCATAAGTTGCAGAAATGCAGAGGAAGTCCTGAGGGTGATGGAGAGCAAATGAGACAGGAGTTCACAATGTGATGAAGTTGCAAAAAATTAGTATTGTACCAGATACATAAATAGAATACGACTTTTAAGGACAGGGAAATAATTCTGCTTCATGCAACTTTGCTCACACTTGGGAATACTGTGTCCAGGCTTAAAAATATTTTGGAAATTTGATGGAATCCTGGACAGCCAATAGTATTCCTAAGGTTTTGGGGAATGATTCCTATGGAATTAAAAAGGAATTTAAGTCTAAAAATAAAAAGCTGAGGCTACACTCTGGTTCCTTATCCTGGAATAACCTATGATATTTCAGTCATGAGAGACAGTTGCTGATGTAAAACAAAGAGAATGTCCTGAAATGAAAATAACTGTCCCACTATTTAATTCTAAATGAGCTTTGGTGATTTGGCCTCTTTCATGAGTGGTTTTATGTACCATTTTAGGCCTGTGAAGTATTTCCTGCATCACAGAAAATTGTCACAGATGCATCAAAACCGGGATGATAGTAGGCACTAAACTCCCCCATATCAGCTTGTCTGCCAGCGTATCTTAAAAATACAAGTTATTCTTTTCCATAATTTAACAATATGTGAGTTACTACTTCTGAGCAAACATAAATGAAGACAGCATATTTCTTTCAATCTCTAGCCATGCATAGAGTTAGCAATATCTCAGTCATGAAATGTGCTTTACCTAAAAACACAGGTCTAGAACTAAGTATTAGTAGATGGGTAGAATACGAAAGACTGATATTTTTGCTAGCTTGAGGTATTAGCCATTTGCTTAGGGTAGTAAGATGTTAACATCATGGATTAAAAACAGGCAAACAGCTGATGATGTAATTAGGAGCTGCCAGATGGAATGCATCTACTAACTCCAAGCAGCTTCGAAGTTTTTACAGGCTTTCATGAGTTTTCACTGTTTACAGTGGTTTCAGTATGTAATGCATAAAAATACTGGATCTGTGTATAATATGAGACCTAAAACCCCCCAAAAACCTAAGCTCTGTATTTGTCCAATTGCTTTACAAGTAGTTTGGGAAAAGCAGACCCTTACCCGGTCTGATTTCTGTCCTTGGATGTTATATCTATAATATATCTTCTGTAGATAAAACATCTTGGATGCCAAATACAAGCATGATGCCAGGTACATTTTGATACTGCTTCAGTGTACAAGTAGATGTTATGTGGCTAATGCCAAGAAAATTATACAGTCTTTAAACCACATGCTCTTGTAACACAATTTTGCTCCAAACTCCAAAAGGAGGAGCTGAAAAAAAATGATAACTGGAAGTAAAAAATCTTTGCTTCTAGACTGAAGTAGTCAGTAAATAATAATCTCTTATTAAATATCCAAGGGGAGAATTAAAAACTATTTTTGTGAGAAGTCTCTACGTAAGAAAAGAACAAAGTTGAAAAGCTGAACAAAGTTTCAATTACTAACTTCTCCTTTTGAGGAGGATATTTTTCCTTAGGAAACAAATATTTATGAACGTAATCAATCATAAGCTTTCTTTTTTTATAGAGAGAAGTAACATTTATGTCAGATGCATTCAAGCTCTGCTGCCATCCTTTTCCCAGCATTTCCTCTAGTACGCACAAGCTACAACAAAGGCAGGGGTAATATAATGAAAGATCTGTTTCTGGTGCTACCAGTGGGAGCTTGCAGAAAGTCAGAATGTTGCTGCTGTTTGGTATTTTGTGCCCTTGAGGTGCCTATGCATCCTTGCTGATGGCTGAATCCCAGACAGGGGGGTTGTTCTCCTGACTTCTGCAGTGCTGTCAAAAATACATCTCATCAAGTACAGAAATTTCCATGAGCATGTGACCTATCTTACCTTTACAGTTTTACTTCTCTCCACTAAATAAATACATTAGGTTCAAGGTCACCTTCCTCTTCTATAAGGCCCTTAAAGACATTTTATGGTATGCATCTGGGTTAAGACAGCAGCTGTCAACTCAGGTACAAAAATCTGACTATGACAACGGAAAAGTCAGGGGATGAGGCAGCACTTTTCTGGAGACTGGTCCAGGATAACTTCTGATCTCATTGCTCTCTGTGTGAGACAGATGAGGAACTTGAGGCCTGCCTTCATGTATGAAAGCTCATGGACTTGATGATGAATGAACAGATATGCAACTTCTATTGTGGAAAATAGGATGCACTCTGTACATGACAGATGCTGTGGTTTGTGGTTCTTTGGGTTTTTTTTTCCTTGCTGTGTTATGATTTGAAAGCATGGCACAAAAAATGACATAGAAACCTGAATGGTGCTGCATAGCCAGGCCTACTGTTAATTCAAATTATCTTTTTTCAAAGGCCTGGTCCAAGGCAGAAGTAGGGGTTCTATACAGACATAAACATTTAAATATCTTCTATGTATGTAGATGCATCTTTCTCCCCCTTCACTGTGCATTTTCATGGGGGCCTTGTGGCCTGGGAGGCCATTCAGATGAGGACTGCAAGGTTCTGTTTCTTTGATTTTATGCCTTTTCACATGGATATTTTTTCTGAACAATGGCCTGATAGTAATTCCTTGTCGTTTGGCACAAATGGTTTGCCAATATTTGGAAGCTTTTCTGGCTTCCTTCAATAATTAGCAGATTTTGATAATCCTTGGTAATTATTTGTTGCAACTCTGTTAGCTTAATTCCCCTAACACAGTATACAAATAGCCTTCCACAAGCAACTTTTTAGCTTATGGCAACCAAGTATGACTTTTCGACTGGTTCTGTACAACACTAAGCCCTGCATTTGCTCCCAATGAACACAATTTGTGCTGTCTGCTGGGTTGCTTTTAGTGTTTTGGTTTTCCTCAGCCTCTAATAATGCACAGCTAAAAACATCTATGCCTCTACCCATTGCCTGGCAATCAACTGAGAAATCAGAGAAGCCTTTTGACTGAACTGGCTTAACTGCTTACAATACTGACTTTAACCTTAGGCAGGAGTTTCTGTTTCAGGTGTCATCATACATGGGAATATTTAATTACTCCTTCCTTCATCTGAATGAAAGGTACTTACCAGACTTGTGTGAGTAATGGATATTGTTATGGGGCAAGCATGAAAATCAGATTTAAAATTGTTTGGATTTACTCCGCATTAAATATATCATTCTGACTGGGAATGAAATTGTAATTTTGGGACAACAACTGTTTTAATTAAAAAAAATTAAAACTATTCACTTAATTCAAACCAGTTGTAATTCTTTCAAGATTTGCCTTTCCTCTTGTAATTTCTGATCTCTAAAAATGTCTTCTACCTCTAGTGTTCAGTAGATGCATTTACTTTTATAGTACTGGTAAATTACTGGCAGTCTTTCTTATGAGTACTAAAACTAGACTTTTGGGGATCATAGTTTGAAAGTGTCTTTTTTCATCTGACATTAATTTTGAAATCCATTTTTTTTAAGAGGATTTATTTTCTGATTCCTCCTTTCAATAGTTACTCTCCCCAAATACAGAAAAAGCAGTCAAATGCTCTTTTCCCAGCGCTTCATCTAAATGTGAAGGTCCTCATGTTTTCCTTTACTTGAATTTGTCTACTTATATTAATGGCTCATCTTCTCTTACCACGTGCTTGGATTTCCAGACTCTGTTTGCTATCAAATGACTGTACTCATTTCTGAATCACTGTTAATTTCTGCCCCAATCCTCAACCTATTACTCTTTCACATATGTGCATGGTAAAGCTCTTCATAATCCTCTTACCCATATGCCCAGCATTACTAACATGGATTCCTTTTTTTGATGTTCTTGCTCTTTCTGAAGTCCTTGAAATTTGCTTCTTGGATTATAGATGTTTACATTCTGAAAATAGATCTTTTCATGTTATACCAAGAAAATGGTGATAATTTGCATTAGTTCTTCAGAAAGGTGGATTCTCCCTTGCTTGAAATCTTTGATTCTAGGATCAAAATTGTAGCCTGTGTAACCTTGAAGGTTTATGCTAGCTTCAGCTTATGATCAGAAAAAATATGCAGTTGGAGAATCCAGATCTACTGCTAACTTTCACAGATTTCCAGGGAAAGATGTGAGGTTTAAATGTTTTAGCAGACTAGACTAGATAGTCACTCATACGCTTAAGCCTATGATGATACAGTTATGTTTGCTGTTTTGTGTTGATGGTCTATCAATGGGGCCTTGGAGCTTTTCTGATACGCAGGTTTGCTCCTTGTGTTTTGCTTTTTGAAGCTTTTCATTGTTTCTGTTTTTGTAAATGGTATAGTGATATTCTCTGAAGATGTGATCTGGTACCTTTATTAAGCACTAAGCAAGACTGGTTTTGCATGACTTTGCATGCTAAATTCTGTATAATCTTAATGTACTCTATAAACAAGTCATAATCTAAAAAGAATTGAGATGTATAATGTTGATGTATAATTCATGCACTCATTTATGGAGGGTGCAATATGCACATGCTAGCAGTTTCCTCTGGGGCCTGCGAACTGAACGGAATATTGTTTTGACTTATGTTCAATGTAGTGTATAGTTTAGTAATTTTCCAAGATAAATCTTAATTGTCGGAGGAAGAGATGAATTACTATCTAAAGTAGAAAGTAGGACAACAAAATCTATGTCATGTCAAAGTCATTAGTCCAATCAGAATATGAACAAAGAGGAGGGATGGTGGAAGTGCTAACCTTGTCAATCATAAAGGAGAACAACTCAAAATTGAGATTAATCACACAGTGATTATTTAAATGTTACTAGTGTCTTCTTTTATCAAGTGTTTTCAACTCTTAAGAGTGGTGTCTGACAAAGTATATCAGGAATTCTAATGGGTGATTGGTTGGGAATAAGAATAAAATCATTATGTATTGAAATAATATTAATTTAGTCTTCAAATTTGTGATACTAATGGGAAAAGCAGATACCAGTCCTATTCTAGAACTTATATAGTATTTTTCCTGGTCTTTTTAGCAAGGAGGAGATCTATATTACCCATATTTGATTAACCAGATCTTGTGATTTTAAAAGGACATTAGGAATGAACACAAAGTGTTAACAGGAAGAACCAAGAGTATTGGGGGAAAACCACTTGCAAATGTTTGGGGAGCTTTTTATTTCTGTTCTTTTTATTTGTGCAGGTTTGTTTTTTGTTTTGGTTCGGTGTTTTTTTTGTTGTTGTTGTTTTTTTTTTGTTTTTTTTTTTTTAGAGTGTGTTGACTTTTCTCAACATTTTGGTTTTTTTTAATTTGTAATTTTCCCTTCTGAAAAGGCTTTCTTATTCTTGGCTTTTTCCCTTTCTTAGTTAAATTTTCATCCTTTTTTTCCCTTGTCCACTTTGTCTCTTTCCCATCCTCTCTAGCTACATTACCTTGAAAAGCCCTTGTCTCTGTAGCATCGTTTCTTTGAGGTCAGGCATGACCTTTCTTACCTTTCTTTCTATTGCTCAGTGTTTGTGACAATTTAGAAATGCTTATTTCCACTATGATTCACATCTTATCCATCAATGTTAAAGTCAGTTATTAGAGCACAGCAAGGGTTTACACTGTTACATAGTTCTGTAAGTATTACATCATCCCACTGTGGGCAGATATCTTGTTCTGCAGCTGAGGACTCTGTAACAGGAACTTCATTCCTTCAGTCAGCAGCAGAGTCTGGTTAGAGCTGGTCTTGGCATGCATCTCTCCTTTACTGAACTGTTAGTGTTTATTCCTTTAGACTGAGCCGTGTACTGATCAGAACAGAGGTGATGTACATTTGCAAGTGGCTCCTGCAGCTTTATCAGGGAGCATGTGGTGGCACTAACAACCCTGGAAATTTCGAAGTTGGTTTCAAGCTGCCTTCAGTAACAGAGGAGCCGTAGCTATAAACAGCCCTTCCAGCCCTGCCTGGATACATGGAAGAAAACTAAAATGAATTTTTCAGAGAACTCTTTGTCTGTTAAGTACAGAAGATTATGAGAAGATCTGTGAACACACCTGAAGTGAATTTTGACATTTCTAGCGACTCCAAAGCAGGAGAGTAACTGGACCTCAAAGGTCAGCTCTGGAATGAGCAGTCTGGTTTGGGAAGGCTTAGGAACACTAGACTCCTCTTGTGTGTGCTTGGGTGAGCTGGTGCTAACATCAGGCACATCAGCCAGGTTTCCTACACTGCAACAGAGTGCAAAAGAATATATCTCAGTGCTTTGGAGACGTAGCTCTGGGGAGGTTTTGTCCCAGTTTTGCTTCTCTTGTCATTATGGGGCATGTGAATTTAACCACTACAGTAAGCAAAGTCATGATGTTTAAGAAGTAAGATCCCCTCCATACACACTTCTATGGGGCTTCTTTTGGCCACGGGCTTTCTTCCTCCTGCTCGTGACAGCACTGGCAGCATAAGACTACTGGTATTAGATAAATGTTTGTATGGCACATTTATTTTAATGAGAATGGTCAATTTAGGGCAGCATATGACTACCATAATTTGGATGAATTTGGAGATCTGAACATCTTTGTTGGAGTCCTGTCTGGGGCAGTTACTGTTCCCATGGTAGACAAGCACGTATAGGCTAAAGCCAGAGCTCTGCTGGCTCATGTCCAGCTACGTCAGCTCTTCCAAGGCTGTATCCTATGTGCTTCTGCCACTGGGGTAATCATGAGGGGAGTAAATGCAAATCTCCCTGCCTGTCAAAGCAGGCACAGCCTGCTGGACTAACTGTCCATTACAAACATACTTTGACACTGGTCCACATGCCCTGTTTTCCTCTGAAGCAGAGCACCTGAACATCCGAGTACACTCCTTTTGCATAAGGAAATAGTGGATGGTAAAAACCAGATATTTCATAGCTGTAGATACCTTAAAACGATATGATTCTGTGAACATAAAATCAGCTGCTGTCCCGTAAAGTAAACAGTTCATGTGTAAACTAAAGCACAGAACAGAAATAAGACAAAAAAGGAGCAGGGAGCACAAGCTGGCAGTGAGCATAATGGACAGCGGTGTAACTGCCAGCCAAACCTGCTGCCTGCCCAAGTTCTGTGGAGGAGAAGTTTTAGGAGGTTTTAGAAGACTTTGCAGACTTTTATACTGATGTGCACTTCACTGAGGAGTAAAATGTTCAGCAGCTTTTCGAAGACTTGGCAGGCTTTTAAACTGAAATTCACTTGTACATGAAGGAGGCATGGGGAAAAAAAAAAAAAGCAAGCTATGAAAACCTTAGACATAGCTGCACAAAAACTGCTTATGAAGTTAAGAAAGGGGGGGAAGTAAACCCCAGGCACAGTAGTAGAGCAGAGAGTTCAAGAGTTTAGCATAATAAGAATGCTGAAAAGGAGAAGAACAGGTATTTAATCATCACTTGTCATCTCTGGCCATCACAACTCCTATAGGTATCCTGCAGACAGTTTTGTGCCTTACGGCACAGCAGTGCTGGAGTGGGCAAGTGATGAAGGGCTGCATTTCTTCTCTCTCCTCCTCCTCCTCTGTGCTCTCCATAGCAAGGGCTTAACCGCCTCTAGGCTCTGCTCCCACCGTGACTTTGCTTTTCTCACCCTACAGAGCCAGTATGACAGCCCCACCACCTGGGAAGGCTTTGGCAATGTATTTTCCCACTGTCTGCAGCTCCACCTCCAACAGCAGTTGTCAGACACTCTCTTGCCCCTTTTGTGATCCCTCACACACCCCTGCAGAGTGCTATGAAATGCTGTCAAGCAGAATAACACTTTATACCCACTTTACCCAGACATAGTGACTGTGCAGAAGTCACTAAAGTCCACAGAAGCAGAGAACAAGTACACAGTGTTCTGAAGAGTAATTAGTCACTGTATGTGAAATACCAGTGAAGCCTTAAAGGGAGAAATTGCTAAATGAATCAGTCTTGAAAAAGTACACTCATTTAATCAAGTGAATTTAAAAATCAATCTGGTTCATCTGGCACAAATCTGTAATGTAGGTTTCTGTCAATCCTTTTAACCCTTGTGTATATCAATTTTGCTTGTGTCAGTAAGTTACTGATGGTGACCAGATATAATAAGGGACTTAATACCCATGAATCAAGTGCTCCAGTGCCCAAATTCAAAGTTCTTGGAGTAAATTGCAGTCGTATGTTAAAACATCCAGGCTCCTCATACAGGCAATGGGAAGAATTAAGTGCCTGAGAGGGGGTTTGAACCAACCCTTGTGCAACAGGAATCTCCTCTGAGTTAGTGATGGGGAATGTCGAGTACAGAGTTATGTCTGAACATTTGCTCCTTTTTGGAGTTTTAGTGTCTAGCCTCAAAAAAGAGGTTGTGAACCTGTATCAAGAGCTCCAACCCATTTTTTGTCTACAAACACACATAATTTTAGAAGCCTTGCCTTCTGTCTGGTAGTGCTTCCCACTTTCTGCGTAACAGCTGAGCAGATGGAGCGGTTGCCCAGAGAAGGGGAGCAAGCCCAGGCCATCAGCTTTCTTAGCCTGGAGAACTGCACTGGTTACTGCCTGTTTCACCAGGGGAGGCACCTCCTGCCCCTTCTGCAGCTGTGGGATACCAGGAGCAAGGAGCACAGTCATCATGTGTTTGTAGAGCGGACAGCTACAAGTCTAGGGTGGTAACACAGGGGTGGGAATTTTCCCCAGAACAAGAAAATTCTTGTTCCATAGCAAAGTCACAGGGTTTTAGCTAGCGAATGCAAACCAACATGAAACACATCAATTTTTCAGGGAACGGGATGGCTGGTTGGATGCACCTGCCTCTCCAGTGTACCGCACTGATGATTCTGTGCCTTATCCTGGGCTCCCTTTAGAGGCAAGGCACTAAGGATCCATTCTGAAATGGCCACAAGTTTACTTAGACTGAGGTCTGAGGCCTTGCCTATGCAGACGTTTGGAGCTGCCCCTTTTTTACACCTCCTTCATGTTCATGATGTGTTGTCATATGTAAGGTAAAGCCCTGCTTCTGCTTTCAATTGCAAAGGGGGGATGTGCAGAAGAGGAAAGGCAGGGCAGATTGCTGAAACGCGGCTCAGGGTTGCTGCTACCTGGCCCCTTTGGCTTCACATGTGTGTCTGAAGCAGTGTTGTCTGGGGAAGAAACAGGACTGAAGGGAAAAAAGCACAAGGTCAGCCTCATACTGCGCCTAGGAGATCAGCAGAATTTCTGTGTGAGAATGGATGAGAGATTCAAGTGCCAAGTGGAGAGGTTTATAGAAGGCATCATTTTGCCTTCCATGATGATTATTTAAAGCATATGCTATTTGACCTCAACAAAGCAATCCTAATGCTGTTTTCATCAAGCTCATGGAGAGTTTTGCTTAGAGACTTCTTGGAGAGTGCTGGGTTAGGCTGATGTCTAATTGAGTTACCTGAGTCTGATTCTGTTGTTGTAATTGCCTGGGGGAAGTAGAAGGGGCTGGTTACCAATTAAGATTTTAATGTTATTAATTTAAGAGAGTTTGGAGGGCATATGTAGTCTAAGGAATCTATTTAATTGATAGCAAAACAAAGTAAATATCCTCCTGCCTCTAATTCTAGCTGTATTCTCTCTCCAGGGAATTCAGTTTCCTATTTTTACTTTTGAAAGGTCAGGTCATTGCAGCCTGCGGGAGGGCTGACATAGTCATGTCATGAGAAGCTGAAATCCAATCTGCAGCTCTGACTTTCCACAATGAGGGGCTGGGTGATGAACGGGGAGACACCCTCTCCTGCAGAGCAGCTGTGATTCACGTAACAGCTTGGTGTAACATCAGTGTATAGATGTCTCAAAATCTAACTGCTGTCTTCCAGTACAGAGAGTAACAGAAGAAGAAAACAGCTTAGCAGGAAGGAACAGTAAGGACCGAGATTGCTTTCAGCTTCACAGCACTTTGTTGAGAAGAGACAAACCCTCTTCTAGAAATCATATGGGAAATGTTATGTAAAATTTTTGCTACGTGACCCCATCCAGTTCACTTTTGTGAACTTCAGCTCACAACTGACCTGAAGTACACAGTACTACATAGTTACAAGGAGCATTACTAAAATGTGGCAACCCTCCTATTGCAGATGAAGATTACTAAGTCTTCATGACTGAATGGTTGCTCCAGATGTTTGTGATAATGCAAAAAAAACCCCGACAAAACCACAACACAATTAAATATTAAGCAAATTCCTATTACTTCTTTTTTCCCAAATTTTTTAAGTAAGAGAGGATGGAAACTGTTAGCTCTGAAGTTGTATAAACTACAGCCAAAACATAATCCTGTGGCGCATTTTGGATTTGTGTTTGTCAGCCCATAAACAGCTCCTGTATAGGCAGTGCATTCACTGAGCCTAGTAAGTATTATGCTACTGAAGCGACCTTTGGGATTCTGAGGCTGGTTTTAGTAAGGTAGCAGACTTTATAAGGAGCAAAATTGCAATTTATAATAGAAGCTGCAGAGTTCAATTTCCCGGAGTCTGACATAGGGCAGTCGGTCTTTGTGATCCAGAGGGACTCCACTTGTATGACCTGAAGGGCAGACCATTGTCTACCCGTCTTCAAGAATGAGGCACTGCTATCAAAGCAGAGCTCTGTGCCCTTAATGGGCTCTTTGAAGCCACAGCAGCAGAGAAGGTGAAGTACTGCAGCTCCCTCCCTCCTTCTGAAGAAAAGCCAGCACAGCACGGCTCTCTAGAAGTTACATGTACAAAAGTAAAGAAACTAAATATGATTTTATGGAATACACTGCTCTTGGAGAGTTCCTGTTTCTATTGAGTTACCTTATTTGTCACTGAAACTTTAACTGTAAAGCCCTGCTCTGCTTTTGATAACACTTCTCTGGACTGCAAGTGGAGAAACCTTGTGTTGCCTTCTCTGCCACTGCAGTCATTTGTACCAACAGAAAGTGATACCTCCATGATGTTCATGTAAATGAATATACAATGTGAAAAAAACCAACAAAAATTAATTTGACTCTACAGTGAATAAAGATCGGCTGATGCTTTAGCTACCCCATCTGTTAAGAAACTCGGGTAGCCTATTTTCACACTGTTTTGGTGGTTTCATTCTGCAGGGATAGCAACTAAGTTAGCTAGTAGGAGTGATTGCCAAAATGGAGAATAACTGAATATTGCAAAATATTGGTGAAACACAGTACTGAATTCCTGTCCTCATAGGGGTAAATTTATTGTGTGATTTACATCAGCGCAATCAAGGTTTGAAAAAAAGCCCAACAAAGCAACATGACTTATCTATTGAAATAGTTCTTTTTTAATACTGACTACTGGCAGCAAACTACTTACTAATGAGGTTCAGGATGTGAATTATTGTTGAAATGAATCTTTGAATAGTTTTGTATAATGTGTTGAAGAAAATCACAATCTGTTTGCAACATATTTCAAAGCAGAAAGAAATTAAATTGCTTTCACATGTTATATTTCTTCCCAAAAAGCCCTTGGCCCTAATAAGCATTTCTTACTGGTCTTTTATTTTTTCTTCCTGGTAAGGGAAGATCTACCTAAAATAGAAGTTAAATAAGCAACTTCAGTACTGCAATAATAATATGGCTTCTTTCCCGTGAGAAATAGGTTCTTTGGTGTAACTTTAATGTATATTCAAAGATAAATCAGCCACTGATAATCCTGTTACAAATTATCATTTTCTGTGTCTTTTCAGTTAGATCCTTACTCACTTACAGCAATTTATTATCTACTAGTTAAATTATTAGAGCTTGTTTTTAGAACTGTGAAGGAAAAAAGCCTGTTCTGTTTTCTCTCTGGTCATGCTTCAGCCTTGCAAGTTCAGAAGAACCCTCTGGGTTATTTATGCCTGCAGACTTTATGTTGGATGAGAAAACGTTTGCTTGTGCTATGGTGGTACAATCTTTATAAAGGTCTGAAGAATAACTCCTGGCTTGACTTGCAACCGAACTTGTGAAGTTATCCTTTCAGTTAATAGCCAAGGCACCAAAGTGGGAATTCCAGCAACTGCCCACTGAGCACTCAGAGTTTACTTTGAATATTGTGAAATGTATACGCCAAAAATAAATGATATTAATATGCTTTTATAGCTTTGTATGTAGCTGCTGAATTGGGATACTGTATTTCAGACTGATGCTGGCAATGTTAATAGTGATGGAGCAAAGACATATGTTAATGAAACTCTTATGTGCTCTGATGGTGGCAGGCAAGACTTGAAATCAGTGTCTTTGTAGAAGTCACCTGCATTTTAGTGTCCCTGTTTCTTGAACACATAGGAGTTGCCTCAGAAAAGATACACAAGAGCCAGCACATACAAGTATGGACATGCCTAAATCTTCCAGTTAAAAAAAAGTTACAATTTTTTGTGTTAATCTTTGACTTGGGGGAATTTATATCAGTTATATCCCTTACGAAGAGAGTTCCCATGTCTCCAAGCTAGGTGGCAGAGGAAAAGGAAGCTTGAGGCATGAGCCTGCCTCAATCACAACTTTGTTTTCCTTTGCCCTTTCTCAAGCCGTAGGTGCCACCTGTGCCGCCCGACGGGGCCGTGCCGGGGCAGGGGCTGCAGCACGGCCGCTGCTCCCCCGGCAGCCCGGGAGCCGCCGCTTCCTCCCTCCGGCAGCCCGCGGCGATGCCCGGCGGGGAGCGGAGGGGCCTGGGCTCCCACAGGACTCCCAGGCTGCAGGACCAGCTCCTGTGCAAACACTCCTTGCTGGAAGGCTCCAGTGTGGCCACTGTCAGAGACAAGGTGAAAGGAGATGGCCAGAGCTAAGGATTAAGAGAAGATGAGGGAAACCAACATCCTCAACTCCGGAGTGGGGTTAGGACACGGGTAGGCATGGCCAGGCATTTGTGCACCTATTTGGTCAGGAGGGCTGCTGGCATAAACTCTGTAAGATCTGTTGGCTGATGTCATGGGTTTGGGTCATTTAATGCATTTTTATTTGCCCTAGTTTTCTTCTAGTTAACAAAACCCAGCTGGTTTAATGCAGAAACCTATTTTAATTGCTGATACCTTTTCTATCCTTCACTACTGAATGTGAAGTTACCCCACTCTAATTATTTGGTAATGTTTTATTTCTTTGTTTTCTTTCAGCACTTCCAGTTGTGCACTGAAAGCAAAACCTTCATGTAATTTTCTCTAGCTTTTTTAATTTGTCATTTGCTCTTATAGATTATTCAGTAAACTCAAATTGCTTTTTGCTTTGATTGGCTCTTATCTGCATTCTGCCCTGGCCAATTTTCAGCCTATCAGCTAAATTGCTTTGTGCCCTAATAAGAATGACTGGTTGATAAGAGTAGTATAACATTTATTTTATACCTCAGATTCCCCTCAGCTTGTGTAGAAAATAATTCTAGAATTAACGTATTTTACATCTGATTCTAGCAGACACCAGTTTGCCAGAATGTCTGGTTAGCTAAAAGTAACTGGGAGAAGACTGTTCAGTCAGACTCTCCCTTCAAACATTTACTTTTTTTTTGCCATCACCCATCTAAGAGTAAAATTTTCTGAAATCAGTTTTTGGAATTTTCATACTTTTCTCAAGCTTGAACCGAACTTTCCTGGTTTACAGTCTGGGTTGCTTTTATTGGCATAGAAATCTGAGGTTGCTGGAGTTTAATGGTTCTGTTTTCTCAGTAATTAATAAACAACTGTTGACATACCTCTCTAGCTCAGGCCTCTCCCACTCTTGGATCTGTGTTGTTGGTTTTTAATGCACTTAAGTAACCTCCTATTTTATTGAAGCTAAATGTTATATCATGGGTAATAGGCACTTTGAATACTTCAATCCAGTCGTAATAAATCTGCTGATCCTTGTTCTAAAAAGGACATATCCTAAACATTTACTTCTCCAAGCTCATAAGAAAATGTACAGTGAAACTCAAAAGGGATACATCAAAGGGATACATTTTGGTATACAAATATAGCTGGTTCTGTTTAACTCATATAAAAATTATCCAGCGATAATTTGTGTGTGACACAAAAGAAAGAAGGTATTAGAACAGTAAAATTATAGTATATTTGTTTTCAGATAATCATCCCAGAAATCTTGCGAAAGAGTAAGGAGTTTGTCAGGTTTCTTTTGCAAATGAAGTAAATCTCTAAGTTTAGCTCACAAATGAAAGTTAAAAATTATGTATTTGTGGAAACAGAGGGAATGTGAGGTGAGTTATAACTTGTTGGCTCTGGAGAGGTGGCTTAGCTGTTCTGTTTGGCTACCTCCAGCTTGGCTAGGTTATCTCCATATGTGCTCTGTTGTCAGGGGCCTGTTTTGGGTGGGCATTTTAGACTTCAGAGCCCCCTGGTACCATCCAGCTGAAGCATGGAGCAGATTAAGCCGTGCTCGTACCTCCCTGGCGAGGAGAAACACCTGCTTCCAGAGCCACTCCTGTTCTTCTGTGTGTGAAGAGCCGCCTGTCCTTCTGTCCTCCACATCCAGCTATGCTGTGTGGATCACCAGCTGGCTCTGCACTCAGTGCACTTGGAATGAGAAAGGAGTTTGGGGGGCCACACTGAATTTTCTGTCCTTTCCTGCTTAGCAGCAATTCTGCTCTAACAGGGAACACGGGCAGTGTTGCACGTGGTTTCTTCCTCCTTACAGATCCCATTGGCTGTGACTGAAATGAGCCTTCACTGAGTCTTTCAGTCAACAGAAATCTGCATGTGAAATCTGTCTCTTTTTTGCCAGCCATGATTCCATGGTAATCATCAGCTATCTTTCCCTACGTTATCTTCCCTTGTTTACTTGTAGGTGTCGTGAGCTCTTTTCTCACTTGTGTTTCAGCTGTTGAACTGTAAAAAAGGCTAATGGTTTCATAGAGTTGAAGCTGCATTCAGGGTTTTATAGATTTGGTTTTTATTGTGTTTTTTTTTTTCTTACCTATTAAAAATTGTAACTTTTTTTTCTATTTCCATTGCAGTATGAAACATAATAGGTGGCATCACGGCTGCATTCTTCCACAACCTGGTTAGGAAACATGAAAAAAATGAAAGTTTTCCCATAGTTACTTGTTCATGAAAACTAATCTGTAGTAGAAGAGTAAGAAAGATCCATGTAACTTACTTATCAGTATTATCAGCACTCTATATTCATAACTAAGAATATATACATCTTTAAATTGGTGCACACAATGCACTTATGAAAAGGTTTTTTCCTGTTTGTATATCCCTACAATAACAAAATGAAAAGCAGAAAGTGTCATTATCAATGACCTGTAAGCAAGTAAAAAGCTTGTGCGGTCCAGAAATAGGATTTAGAAAGACACCCTATTTTATCTTGTTGATACAGAAGAAATGCATATCTGTTTTTCTTTGGCAGCACACTATCTCTACATAGATTCATTATAAAGTCTTTAAAACAACACTGTGTTATGAAAAAACCTTAAAACTGAGGATATATAGGCTTTGTTATTGCTACCAACCACTTTAATAGAATAGAAGTGTTGTGTATGATGTCATCACTGTACACAAAGCCAACAGTCCTATAAACCAGTGTAACACATCAGGTTGTTACGTCTGTATATTTTATAGGAATTTTCATATGCAAGCTTAAATTAAAATCACTTGTCTTTCTATAATTAGTATGTCAAAATGGATGAGAAACTGAAGTGGAACTCCAAGAGTAGAATTTCAAATGTTATTTTAAATTTCTGTAACTTTTCTGAGAAAAAAGTACTTCCGGTAAGTGTTCCCTTCCAACTTCCCCCCACCCATTTTTCCATATTTCATTTTAGGCTTGGGAGGAAAATCTAATTTTTAGTTTATTGTTTGCATTATTGTGAATTTTGTGCAAATATAGGTTCTTTTTCCATAATACAGGAAATTTGCTCTGGTGTAGTATGGAGAAGAATGTAAATTTTTTTCTGCTGATTTCTTCTTCATATTTTGATGCAAATACGAGGCAGATACATTCTAATTTTAATACCCTCAACTGGCAGAAGCATTGATTAGATGATGAGAAACAATAGGCCATATTTCTCCTCCCAGTTCAAACTAATTATAAAACTTGTTGATACACCAAACTAAAAATGTGGTCCTCTCTTTGAGGGAGGAGAGTTTAGATGTGGTGTTGCATCGGTTGATATGTGACCTCAAGGTTGCAAGAAGTTTTGGGAGCCATGGGAAAAAGGCAGTTTTACCCCAGTCTGCGTTGGAGCTGTGAAGAGGACTTTTCCTAGCCTGTACTTGTAAATTCTCTTTTCAGATGGTTGTACTAAGGAGATAAAGCTGGTGTCATTATGCAGAACCTTCCTGTTGAGAATCAGGTATATCATGGCAATGCATCAGAAGAGGAAGCTATTCAAATAGTTTAGGTTCCAGCTATTTCTGACTGTTCAGACTTTGCAAAGAGGCCAGATGCTTTGACCAGACCTGTAATTCTGCTCAGCATGTTGGAAAAGTCCTCCCCAGCCTGGGGCTTCTACTGTTTCTACTTTCCAGGTTTAACTGTTATAACACCTTGTTTCATTCCTCTGACAAGAAATAAGGTGACATGTAACTATCTGGTATTTTAGTCCCAGCCTTGAGCGTGCTGAGCTTAGAGGAGCTGTCCAGACCCAGAAAGTGACACAAGGCAGGCGCCTGGTGTGCTCTGCCCCTGCCGTCCCAGCACCGTGCACCTGGCTGCTCCTGGCTTGGGTTCTGAGGGCTCCTGTGGGTTTGCAGCTTTTGCAGAGTACATGTGTCTCTTCTGCTACTTTGCTTGTCCTGGTATTGGCCCTGTGGTCTTTAAGGAAGGCTATTTCTGGGCTACTTACATAATTGTTGATCATTAATGGTACGATAATTTCCTTCTGGGATTAAACCAGGGATATAAACTGGTAAGTTTGACTAATTATTATATCTTACTCAACATTGCCTACTTTTCAGTTGTGCAGCTAGGAGTTTTGCGTATTGTTCTACTGACAAAATCAGTTGGTTTGTTTTTTTTTTTAAAAACACAAAAGTCATTAATATGAGTAAAGTAACAGCTGTTAGTGGTTTACTGTGGTATTTTTCATCACAAATAAGTAGAACACATTCTTCCCTGCTGCCTTTTAGCAAATTTCAGCTCTGTCACCTATCTTTCTCGAGCATATAATGCTTGCTTTGTACAAAATCAGTGTGGCTTTTAGTATTGAAGCAATGAAAAAAATCTGCCCTATTTAACAGCTGTCCTGTGGATATTAATTTTTCTGCGCACTGAATGAAGAGGCACTCCCTCACTGCTTTTCACATCATTCTCTGTTTCTGATTGAATTGCTTCTGTCCACTGAACCTCATAGAGATTGAACAAAATTTAAATATCAATTGCGTCTTAAATGTATGTGAAGTATTTGAATAAAAGCAAAAAAAAAAAAGTGTATGGAAATAAATACAAGATGCAAGATTTCTGGAAGGAAATTTTTTGAAGGACCTCTTTTTCTATTGAAGATTACAGTGCAGTTTTTGCTAATTTTACTCAGACATCTTATTTTCTACATCCTTTTTGTAATACAGCAAATCTGGTTATGTGTAATGGTGTTCATTCTCCCCTTGTTCCTGTGAATCTCAAGCCTACAGATTTTATTTGCCTTTCATCCATTTTTTGGCATTCTGAAATTTCTTCGGTGCAAGTTCTCATATGAAAGGTTCTGCTTTGGCCCCTGGGGGCTGCAACGCAATATTGGATGTGGAGGCAGTGGAGACCTGACATAGCCTATTCTTTGGTCTGCTGGAACTTCTGTTGACTTCTCATCCTTCTCCTGCCTGACAAACTACTGGGGATAGACAGGAATCACTGACACAGACATATGAAAGCAGGGATTTGTAGTGCTTCAAACTCAAACATGAAGAAATACAGGGATACACCCTTTATTAAGGTTGTGATTTTACCAAATTAAAAAACCAAACAAACCCAAACTTTCAGGAAAATAAAAGGAAAGGCTAAATAATTGATCAAGGAGGAAACCTGTTAAACTGTGTGCTCATCCTACACTGCTGCAGACAGCAGATACCTTTGCAAACAGCTCCAGGATTGCTTGCTTGTCTTGCTAGAAGCTTTGTGTTCATACACGTTGTTGTAACATGTGAACTCCAATAAAACTGTTGTGTTCAACTGATTTTTTTACACTGTTATGTCTTGCTTTGCAAATAAATTGAACAGGAAATAGCTGGGATTTTAAGAAGTGCACAGCTCTCTGCAAGCAACTAGAGCAGAAAATCTTTGTAATAATTGACCTGCTGAGACTAATTCAAATATTCAGTGGTTCTAATGTCTTCTGCCTTACTTCACCAAAACCTGAACACAACAGTCGTCAAGAGTAACTACAGGAACTACTCATTTTGCCATGACATTGTTTTTGGGTAAGGTAGGGAGGCAGGGAGGTGAGAGGCAAGAAAGATGCTTGTATTGGGATCGCATGGCCAGGTTTCAGTAGCAGGGATCTACAGGGGTAGCTTCTATGAGAAGCTGCCAGAAGCTTCCCATGTGTCGGATAGATCCAATGCCAGCTGGCTCCAAGAAAGACCTGTCATTAGCCAAGGCTGGGCCCATTGGCGATGGTGGTAGTGCCTCTGGGGTGATGTATCTAAGGGGTCAAAAAGCCTGCCCAAACAGCAATTGCACCAGAGCAGTGATTCCTCTGCAGCCCGTGGGGAAGACCATTGTCAGTCAAGCTGTCCCCTGGCAGCCCATGGAGATTCATGATGGTGCAGAGCCACTTGCAGCCTGTACAGCACCCCACACTGAAGCAGAGGGATGCCCAAAGGAGGCTGTGAGTCCGTGGGAAGCCCATGCTGGAGCAGGTTCCTGGCAGGACTTGTGATGCTGTGGGGGACCCACACTGAAACAGTCTGTTCCTGAAGGACTACACCCCACTGAAAGACCCACGCTGGAGAAGTCTGTGAGAAACTGCAGCCCGTGGGAAGGACTCACAGTAGAGAAGTACATGGAGAACTGTCTCCCACCCTGGAGCAGGGGAAGAGTGTGAGGAGTCCTCCCTCTGAGAAGGAAGGAGCAGCAGAGAAAACATGTGGTGAACTGACCACAACACCCATGCCCTGTCCCCGTGCTGCTGTGGAGGACGAGGGAGAAAAAATAGTGAGTGAAATTAAACCCAGGAAGAAAGAAAGGGTGTGGGGGAAGTATTAAAGATTTGGTTTTATTTCTCATTATCCTATTCTCATTTGATTGTCAATAAATTAAGCTAATTTCCCCAAGACAAGTGATTTTGCCCATGGCAGTAATGGATGAGTGATCTCTCCTCCTTATCTCAGTCCACGAGGCTTTCATTCTATTTTCTCTCCCCTGTCCAGCTGAGGAGGAGAGTGATGGAGAGGCTTTGCTGGACATGTGGTGTCCAGCCAGGGTCAACCCACTACCACAGTGCTGTACTTGAGTAGACTTACATCTGAAAAACATTTTCAAATTTGTTTTCTTTATGGAGTTTTGGGGAAATATGCTTTGTATTTGAGAGATGTTGGTACATTTGTTTTACCTTCCGAAGAGGAAAAACCATTCTGGAGCACTTTAGGATGGCATGTGTGAGAGACTGAAATGTTATGGCAGCTACTGTACATTGCTTATATACCTGCTTTTATGACTTTTTGCAAAACCTGAAAAAAAAGTTTGTTATATAATTTCTTCAGGCTTAAACCCAGCTCTATTTTCCTCCATGGCAAACTTTTCTTTCTAAGGCAATTAAATTGAAATGTATTCATTGTCATCTTCACTGCCATGGTTGATGGTTAAAACGTCCACTGGGTGTTAATTTCCCAGAACCTGCCACCTCCATAACGCAGATGTGAAACACAGGGAAGTGTGCTGCTCTTGCTCTTGTCAGGGGCCTTGCTACCCTGGGTTTGGTGAGCACTGGACCTCTCCCTGGGCACAAACCCCTGTCCTGCAGCTGCTGCTGCTGGCCAAACCAAGGGTAACCCTGAGGCGAGGGGTGTGACTCGGTGTGTCTCACTCAGACCTTCTTGACAAGATCCATGGCTGCAAAGTCCGGGCTCTGGGCACTGGTCTGGAAGGACCTGCACGGTAGCACAGCTGTTGCTAGGGTTGCTATATATGAGAGAAAAGGTAAGATTTCCTCTACTACCGGTTTTAATCCCATGCACTGCACAAAAAATTTGTGGGACATAGCTTTCCTCGTGCTTTTGCATATAAGGCATTTAGAAAAGGAGTTTTTATACATCTGGAGCTGAGTGGCCCTATGCTGCCCATAAAAATATTTTCATTTTGTGCCTGTGATGGACCTGTGTACTGGCAGTAATGGCTCTTCCAACTTTTTATGATAAATCACACAGCCAATAGAGACTTCCCCAGACAGAATATTAATATCAATGTTGCTAGACAGCAGCTATTTATTTGCCATAAATTCACTGCTCTGAGAGACTGGAGAAAGGCAGCCATTGGTTTCCCAGCTGGAAGTCATTCAAAAGCTTTTTGTGGTTTTGAGAACCTCAAAATCCAATTTTTCCAGGGCAAGTCTAGATATTTTGGAGGCACCTGGTCTTGACAAGTCCTGGGCGGGATTTTCTGAATTCCTCTTACTTGATGTCAGACATGACACAAAATGAGTATTTAAATCAGATGAAGGGACCACTGAAGTGAATGGAAGAAGGGACAGAGGTCATGCGGAAGAGCCATCAGATTTTGCAGTGACTCAACTGTATTTGTAATTAATTTGTCATTACCATATGTAATTTTATTCTCTTTATTTCTGCATTTTTATTCCAGTTTCATATTGCTGATTACTTCAGCTCCTCACAACCAGCTTTTGACGTGTTCAACTAGCATTAGCCACACCTGGGAATGCAATCAGTTTAATGATGTTCAAGGAGTTCCTGTAATGGACCAGCAAACAACACGTTTTGCTCACAAAGCCTTCTCCTCCCTGGGATGCACAGAGCAATTCTCTTTGGCTCATATGGACATGCAGAGGCAGAAAATCCTCAGTCTGCTGGTACCCATTCCCACTCCCAGCTCCGCACACCTCATCAAACTGTGACGAGAGATTTGAGAAGTACCAGAAAGAAGGTGAGGCTANAAAAAAGTATATATCTCAAAGAGACCCATTAATTCCAGTGCTCATAAATGGTTTCTTTTCATTTTCCCTTATGAAACATAACTTGCTTCATTTTTCATTTGTCTTTCCCAGCTCCATGTGAAATCCACAGACAGTAATTGTTCCTCATTTCCTTCTGTCAAACAGGTGGCATACTGAAAAATTCAGGTTTCTGTTCATAATAAGCTACAATGTCTCAAAGAAGAGAAAAAGACTTCATTTTAAAATAATCTGAAAAATTATAGGACAGTCTGCTGTGTCATAGAAACCAGGCCTTTGTAATAAAGTAGAAGCCTTCTTTTTTTTAGGACTATGAAATAAATTTTACCACTCACCACTTTTGATTTTCAGCATTTGCAATTGCTGGGGGAGGTAATCTACTTTCTATTGTCCCAGCCTGAGATGATCAGTGGTATATCACTGTCTAAGAAGGTTTTCTTTGCTATTAGAAATCCTGTCCTCAAAGAATACAACTCTCTCTCAGTGAAGCCCCGTTCAGGCTGCCTGCACTGTGTGCCACTCCAAAACCAATTACAAAGTTGTTATCAGGAGACAGACAGTGAAAAAAACCCTGCACATGTGCTGATTCTCTGCACTTCAGTTCACTTTGTAGGGCTGGCTACTTCAAAGCTAGCCCACACATAAACTGAAAAACCAATTTTAATTATTGTTGACTTACTTAAAGTCTTAAACAGCTGAACACAGCAGTAACAATTTAAATGAAATTATAATGTATTATATATAGGAAATAATATTGCTGATTAGTGAACAGATTAGTTCAAAATACATTTTTCAACTCAGTTATGAACATTTGGAGTCATGTTTTCCTCTCAATCTGAGCATGAAAAGGGGAAAAATTACTAAAGTAGAAGTAACCTTGTGTGAATGGCAGATGAGATGCAAGTGAAACATGTTGCAATAAATAAATATACAATTTGGGTTCTATAATTTTCCATTGCATTAGTTTGTCTGAATATATTTAGAGCACTAATTTAGACTGGAAATTAAGGCTGTTTATGGCAACTGCTGCATGTTGATGGAAATATCGTTTCATGTGCTATATTTTAAAACCGTGTCATTGACTTTCTAAAACTGCTTCAAAGTTAACTGCACAAAATTACTTTAGCAAAATGTTTTGCCATACAATTAAAGCATAAAAGATGAGAAGTTAAAGGTCTTGCATATTTTATGCATAGGTTTTAATATTTCCAAGAGCAATTTAACTGACTTGGAATTACTTTTATAGAAAGATGCTGTCAGATGTAGTAAAAAAAATCTTAACTAAATCTTGCTTTGTCACTATTTTCAGTTTGAAATTCTGCATTTATTAATATATGCACAATTTTTATTTTGCATTTTAATTTTTCAAAGCCTAATTAAACCATCTTATGGTTATAGAATAAGACCAGAGTCTCACAAAACTCTGTGAGAACTCTGATTTAATGTTTCCTTCCTGGGAGAACATACTGAAATAGTAGATTTTCCTTCATAGTGCCCATGGACTTCTTCTGGGTGAGAGAATTCTTTGCCTGTGCACCTATATGTGGGCAGCTTTTGTTCTACCATTTCATTGCCCATTTCATCATGAGTGATCCCCAAACCTTCACAAAATCATTACTTCTTGGAGGGGACAGTGTTAATTTCATTTTTATCCCCGTCAAGGATAGACAGCACATAAGTGAGTCCAACTTTGCCAGTGTCCTGGGTGTCCAGAGGAATCAGTGGGAACAAGTGATCACTTGCTACCAGGATACCTGCCTCAAGAACGGTTGCTCAGCCTCAGGAGAAGACAGACATGTTTTGCCTGCTCCTAGAGATAAGTAGTAGTGAGGAGGCAGAGGGGAGGCAGATAGCAGATGCTTCTTCCTGCAGTTCTTGGTGATGGAAACCAATAGACTCCAAACGTTACCCATGGTGGCAAGGAGAGGCCGGATTGTCTTCAAAGAGGAAAAGCAAGAGGGTAGGTATTTGAGGTGAGAGAAGGAAACAGCACAAGCAGTATGGAAGAAAGCAAATAATGGTAATAATAAAACCCTCAAAATGAAACGTCATTTGTTGTAAAATTGAGTGCTGTTCCTAAAGTAACAAGTAAGGCTCTGGCACAATTAAAAATTTCATTTCAGTGGGAGAGACGAGTGGAATGACAGAAGTAAATTTCATTAAATACAGAGAGAGCTTTTATCCTCTATTGTCAATTGTTGACTCTGAAGGGGTGCTCAGAAGAAAATGAAAACCTGAACAACTATGTGAAAGCTTCTTGAATACACATCTCTTTCTAATGGAAAATCATGCATGGCAAAGCCTCTGGCTGACAGGCAACTCTTGGAGAAGTAGCCACTGACTCTGAGTGTCTCTGTTCTTGATTGTCTCTTCTGATACGCTCTACAATATGCAATAAAAATAAATACATAACTGGGCAGGACTGATGACTGGCAATGACTGGCATGCAGATCCACAAGCTGCAATTGCTTGACCATTACACTATTTGTAAAGACACTGTTTGTTATCCATTATAATGAGTACTGCAGTACTTAAAAAGAGAGAAATGCAGAGACTGCTGTAAGCGATCAACAAATGTGCCACTTTCAATATTCCATCTAATTTAAGTTTAGCAGAGACATTATTCTTCATCCTAACGATCTGCTCAGGTTTTTTTAGTAGTAAGTTATCTTATATTTCCCCCCTCTTTTTACACTGAAAGGCACTTGAACCCATTTAAAAAGTGGTTTGATTATAGCAAGAAGAAGAACTTAGGTAAGTGCTTTGAAAATGCTTAGAAATGAATCATCACTTTCAATTAGATTAAACTCTCATATTCTGCCTCCTACACTTAAACAAATAAAAAAATAATTATACACTTCCTTCCATAACCTGCATTTTAAAAACATTTGGAGCTCTCATAAGCCATGATATTCCAGCTGAAAAGTTGTTGCAAAAGTTCAGTTTTGTTTAGATATTCTTTCTAATCCTTAGATCTGTGTTTAGATCTTCCTTCTAATTTCTAGGATGTAAGTAATTAATACTCACTTGTTTTTGTGTCAGTTTGTTTTGTGAATTGGTAGTTCTGTTCACTTCCTGCAGTTAATCACTGAGTCACATCCTCTCTAATCCTTTGTTCTCATAACCAAACCAATTTTTTCCGGTGTGATAACCTGGGCTTCCCTAGTCATTCAAGCAGTTTCCTCTGCATCTACCTGGCTTAAAAGTGGTGCTGCTGTGGAGCCAGTGCCCACATATTTAGGATGTTTCCATTTTGGCCTTCACTTAGTCTCTTTCTATGAGCTGAATGCCCATTAGCAGTCAGGGCCCTTTCAATGTGCCTCTTGAGTCTATCTTCCAGTTTAGTTTCTCCTCCATGGATCAGGTCCATGTGCTCTTTGACCATTCTGTGGTGTGAACCAAGGCATGGTAGGCAGTGACCCACTTAAAAAACGCCCGCCTTGTCCAGGCTGAATTGCTGCTGTAGACAATCCCCAAGAGCTCCACTGGACTTTCTTGAGGAACTGCGGTTTGGTATTGTGTCCTTTTCCAAAACTTTTCCGTCTGTGTACTGAGTCACATGTGATAATTGTTTGTCGCCCTCCACAACTATCATTTATAATGAGCAATTGGGTTTTTTTAATGGAGAAGAGAATGTAGACCTTGCCATAGGCAATTTAAAAATATGCCACTTCTTACCAAATGTCTTGATATTATGTTTTTCTCAGAGGATAAATCAAGTAACAGAAAATCAATTTTTAAGAGGAAACAATTCTAAAATACAAGTACTAAAAGGAGTGATCATTTAGACACTTCAAATAAACATGCTTCTCAGTTTTTGTTTTAAGAGTTTCTTTGTTGGGTTTTTTTTGGTTTGGGTATTCCAAAATCGCATGATTTTACTTGGATCTAAATGTGTTGAAAGGCACACTAACCAAGAGAGGGGAAAAAAAGGAGCTATATATAGTTTTACTGTCCCTTTAGGGAATCATTGCTTGAGCTTCATTAATATGCATTTTAGCACAATCTAATTTACTCATATGGCTGGCCCCAGGTGTTTGGAAAGACAACCAGAGGAAAATCAGATCATACTAAAATTAGAGACAAGAAATATTGAATGCCTTCCCTTTTAGGTCTTTGAAAGGCACATATTAATTATAACTGTATGAATTTATGAAAACTAATACTATGAACAGCTCCAATAGTAATCATTTTT
This sequence comes from Rhagologus leucostigma, assembly GCA_013397725.1. NCBI lineage: Eukaryota > Metazoa > Chordata > Aves > Passeriformes > Rhagologus > Rhagologus leucostigma. The sequence goes on along the minus strand of VZTD01003148.1, from coordinate 399,639 downwards.
GAAAAATTGTCTTTACCAATAAGTGTAGTGTGTTTAAAGTGCAGAGGAAATTTTCTATTAAAGAACATACGTATATACTTCACCCTCCAAACATTAAATTTTTCGTGCAGTGTCCCTGTGACATCCTTCTGATATATATTTAATCACTGAAAATCACAATGAAAACCCTTATTTCATGTATGCTATTTTTTGAATGGTTTCAAATGAGGCATTAGAATTTGATGGATTTGTCTATTTTTTCTAAGAATGCATCTCTGCTGGTTATGAAACGCCGAGGCCAGCACACTGGGGAGGGAAAAGTGAGGAGGTGTGGGGAAAAAAGGTTAAAATATTATCTCTGTGTGGTCTGATTAAAAGCTTCATGCTTTCATGATGTCAATAGGAAGCTTTGGCAAGCAAGTGCTCACAGCTGGTCTCTGAGCTGCTAACGGGATGTAGTGGTTCAATAAAGGGGCTTTATGTATTAATTTCCTAAGTGTCATCTTGATCTGCAGCAGGAAGTTTAAGCAAAACAATGTCAAACACATCAGCCCTGAAGGTGCCTTTGGAGCAACACTCGTCGGTCTGCCCTTGTCCGGGTGCTCTGAACTCTTCAACTGCGGAGGTGCTCGCCTGGGGAAGAGACTATTTCAGAATCAGTCTTTAGGGGTTGAACAGCCTGAATTACAGTGGTAGCAGGCTACTGAGGGATGCATATGCTATGAAAACACTGAGTCATCTCTAGTGAGATTGTGATCTGAAATATCTGACCTTCCTATGATTCAAAAATAATGAGACTCCAGCACAAAGGACAGTACCCACACAGGTAGTAGCACAGGGGCCTGTATGACCTGTGGTTGGAGAAGCAGTACTGACTAAGAGAGCTGTTCCACCCTGCCATTCCCACCCAGGAGACAGTCTACCAGGCTTCGGAGGAGCTCAGTTCTCTCCAGGCTTTATGTGTCTCTCCACAGGGTGCTCTGAGGAGTTTTAATCTTCTAGACAGGAACTTGCTAAGAGATCCTGTTATTTCAGCTTGCAGACAAATTTGGTTATTTGGGAAGGAGTATAATTAGTTCTGTTTCAAGCAGGGTGTGATTTCAGGAGATACCCCACTGAAATGTACTCACATGCACATCATCGCATGTCTGTCAGACATGCTGCTCATTACACCTCGGTGGAGCACTACGGACACAAGTTACTTTGATGCGATAAGCAGGGTGACATTAAAGGTGAATACTACAGTGCACTATTAAGAAGGAGCTTAAAATGTACTTACGGAAAGGAATAGAGTCTCCACAGAGGGTGTCATTTAAGAATAGTCCATCTAAAGAACATTCCCCTAAAGCAAAACATCAAAGAGAGGATAGGAAATACGTTTTAGGCTGCAATTCTGGAAAGAAATCAAAGTCATATGAATTTCATTAAATCACCAAGGACTTTAAGAAGTAGATTCAAAATGTACATGAAAAATATTGCAGTAAGTGAAAAATAAAGTATCCAGTGACTAGAGAAAAATAGGGAAAAGAAGATGATGAAAAAAGGATTATTCAGAAGTAACTTAGAGAAAGAAGTTACCCTGGTAGATGGGAAAACATACCTATGGGAAGCAGTTTTTGCTCCTATCTGGCCACAAACCCAAACAAAGTCTATTCCCAGAACCAACCTATATATAAATATGATCCTTCAACCTTGGCAAACTAATACGACCTTATTAAAAAAAAAAAAAAATTTGAATCCTTTTCCTGTCTATACACATTGTTTCTTCTAGACTAAGCCAATGAGCTCATTTACAGGAATGAGAACATTGCCTTTAATAGTTCAACTACCTGTTAGCAAAAGTACATGCTTTTGCAATATGTCAATAAACCACCCTTCTCCAAGTGTCTCAGTAACATTGCTGCATTAGTAGGAATGACCACAAATCTTAATGAGATGGAGATTCATTCTGCCCTGGCACTCCAGCATCCACCCACACACAGCTGCGACCCATGGCCATGTGTGCAGGACGAGCTGTAACTCGTGGATTTAAAAACCCAGCAGTGAGAAGGACACACAGAGGGAAACTCAGAATCCTGGTGCCAGAATGTGCCATGGTCAGAGACCAGGCTCTTGGCAAAAGGAACTGAATGAAGCCAGAGCCTTGCTAAGTACCCTTGCACAATGCCAGCAAACCTACAGGGAAGCCCTTCCCGTTAGCTGGCTACTGTCCCGTCTCTGTGGCTGGGCTGCAGCTTGTGGCTGGGGAAAAAGCAAGACCAGGGAAAGAAGGAATGTGGGGGTAAGGAGAGAAAGGATTGGGACTAGAAGTAGTGGCTGGTGTGTAATGTGAAAATTAGTGCTTTAATCTCTGGAAGAAATAAAATACTTGAGCAATGCTAATTGTATCTATTCCACAAGACCTTTTGATGAATAAAGTCACAGAAGAACAAGGGTATTGTTCAAATGGTATTCTGTGTGTCTTCTTTACATATGGTGCCACTGATACATGTATTTTTTGCACAAAAAATTTCATGCACTAATAAGGCTCACTTTTACCCAAGAGTGTGTTGACAGGTAATAGCTCAGGGAGTTACATAGAAAAAAACCTGGATGTATTGGACCGTGAATCTTTACTGACATTATTCTTTGATGACTGGTTAAGTGTATGTAATCCCGAACACTGTAGTTTTACCTAAGGATGCACCATCAACGTATGTACTTGCAAATGGGGATATTCAAGGAGATCCTGATATAGACAGTAGGCAATTATGGTTTCTGTTCATTCAGACAGTTGAACTCATGAAGAATCTAAAAGAGGAGCCGCCTCTGAAGTGCTCAGGGTAAATGCTGGACTGGTTGATGAAGAAGCAGAGCAGGAAGAAAAAGTGGAACAGACAGACTCTGGATACTTAGTCTTGCTTAGGTATGGAAAGGAGTTTGTGCCTGAATTATACCATATTTAAACCTGAGTTGTACACATTTACCGCTTGGATAAGAAATTATCCATCTAGAATTAACTGTATGGTTTTGTATATAAAATTGCATGATTTTGTTGCAGACTTGGGAAAAGAAAATTTTTTGGGTTCTTCGCTTTACTGGCCCTGAGGAACCCATGCAAATTTGCATCCATAAGTAAACTATGCAACTGTTATTATTAGCTAGTTGTGCTTCACTGAAGTCTAAAATTCTCTGCTTTTCACATGCCAGTACACTGTGAATAGATATTACTGTGCTCAATTGTAAACATCATGTCCAAAACATCTTTGCAGAGAGCATATTTGCCCTTGTCTTATCCTGGAGATATTCTCAAGGTTGCTCTGAAAGTTCCTCAGGCACCTAAATACAAGCATCTACTTCACTTGGACATGTGCAAAATATATTCCCTGAAGAACATCTATTGCAATCTAGAGTTCAGGTGACTTTTCACCTCAGTTCACCCCTCAGATGTGCTCTGAAAATCCTAACACCTAAAAAAATAGCATTAGAAGTGGGAGCTGGAGGTCATTAAATCCTCTGCTAGCCCCAGGCTGGATGAGTTTGTATCTGTATCTAACCTGTAGCTCAAGAATTCTGGTGATGGAGAACCTACTGTTTCCCCTGGTGAGCTGTTCTAGTGCATAACTACCCTGCTGCAAGAAAATGTGCCTTTTTATCCAGCCTAACTGTCTGTTCTTCGATTAAAGGCTACTGTTCCTGTCTTATCACCACAGACATGGATAACAGATCCTACCCACTTAGCAGCAGTCAGTCTTTGAGGTACCCAAACTTCTGATCATGATCTCCACCAACAAACCCAACTCTCCTATAACCTTCCTTCTAAATTCTGGATTTTAGCCATTGCATCATTCTCAGTGTTACTATTTTCTCTGTTTGGTTCATGTCACTCACAGACTGTGATGCCAACAACTCCACGCTGAACAGAGCAGGTCAGTTTCAGGCTCCCCAGCACCGAATGCTCGAGACAAAATCCAGAGACTTTGTGGAAAATACCACTGTTTAATTCATTATTGACATGGTCATATTTATGGCTGACCTTTGGAAGCACTCACCTAGGAACAGGAAATTCTGATTTCTACCCATTCCTGAGTTTGTAGGTGTTTGGATCCACACTGTCCCTGTACCAGGAAAGTGCTCTTTTTTCCAGCTGGTTTAGCTAGCTCTGATTTCAGCTGTAGTTGAATCACTCTGCAGCTAGAAAAAGAAAATCCACTTGGACAGAGAAAAAAAGATTGAAAAATGTGACCAAATGGTTATGGTGTTGGTATGGGACTGGGCTCTGGGAATAGTCTCTGGTGCTGATCTTTATTTTTGTAGTTGGCAGTCCTCAATTTGCTCTAAGAAGTTCTAATACAGGGCAAACTTAAGAGGACAAAACATGTTGCAAGGATTTACTCTATTTTGTCAGACAGGGACAGGACTGATGTGTTCAGGTTCATTTGCGCCATTATTCTGATTCCACATTGCTGGGGCAGGCATGCCTCTGCTTCATGGGAGCTGCAATAGGTATGATTCATCTAGAAAAATAAGATTCAAGCATAAAAAGCCCATGCATAGATACTTACAGGATAAAGACCAGAGTCTTAGTCATAATGAATTCACTAAGATCACGTAACTGGAACTACCTTTCTTCAGAGGAACAACAGCCTTGGAATAAGAAATCACTGAATAAAGATTTCCATTTTAGGCAATGGAAAATTATGTCACATATATTGTATATGTATATATCAGCAGGGACACATGTGTGTCTGAAAGAGAGACCTGATTTATAACCTGAATTAAAATGTTAAAAATAGTAGGAGCCTGTTTAGCAGAGGTGACATAAAGAGACCTCCTCAGTCTCCCAGTAATGCACACTATGGTTTAATGGCAGACTGCTCTATTTTGACCACCAGTACATCATCATCCTGCATTACCGTGCTTCATAGCTCATTCTCCCCTCATTTCTCAGACATACCACTTACCATTCTGCCTTTTGGGCCAGTAATGCTGCTTTTGTGCATCATCCTTATGCACTCAGCTAAGATAATTTATTCATGGTGAGAGGAGGAATTACATGTTTGTTGTGGGTATGGAATGTGACTTATCAACACAGAGCCCTGGCAAAAACCCCTGTTACTGATCTTTGTAATGTAACCAATAAACATGTTTGATTTGACAGCAGGATAAACAGAAATATTTTCATCCTCTTTTCAACTGTGAGTTTCTTTAAAATCTGGAATTTCTCTTAATGTTTTAACCATTGCCATTGCTTGATGAGGTCAGATGGGCTCAAGAAAGAACAAGTCATAAGTGAAAAAAAGTTGCAATTAAGTGTTAACAAATTAGTCATCTTAATTATATAAGATGATTTTGGTACCAAATCAATTTGGATGGCCAGCCAGGCTATGGTGGATCTTCTGTCATCAAATTCCTACCGTGTTTCTAGGATTTCTTGTGCACAGAGACTGCGAGGCTCCACTGCCATGTGCCTATGCGGCAGGCAGGGACGATGGTGTGCAAGGGCTTTAGCAGGTGGGCAGTGCTGTCTCCAGTGGTGGGAAAAGAAAAACCTTTAGCGTGGAAGTGAGTTAATAGGTATTAAGGTTCTTTTATATAACTAAATGCTGTAAATTTCCCCACTTAAGAAGAAAATCCAGGTTTAATTTTCCTAGCATGACACTAACTGGGAACTGCAAATCCGTATCTTTGCATTTGTGATGAGGCTCTTGGCCTCAGCAGCCTGGCCTGAGAAAAACCAGGACCATTTCCAAGATGTATATATAGTGGTGGGCTACCTGAAAGGGAAGTATGTAAACCAGAAATACTATTTTTTTTACAAATTATTTATTCAAATTAGCTTTTTTATACAGTCTTTTCAACATTATGCATATTTAATGGTAGTTTCTTTATTAGGTTGAACGGGTAGTTCTTACTGAAATTAAGATAAAAAGATAATTCCTACAACTCAAACAAAAGACTTTAATGGGATTTCCACTGCCTGAATAAGCTGAGAATCCACCAGGATGCCTCTTAATCCATCGGAAACATGAGAGAGAAAACCAAGGGAAGATGCTGTCCTGCAGCTTGGATGAGAGGTTTGCCACCAGAGGGAGTCGTGGGAACACAGTAAAAGGGGTTGCTTTGGCACAGGAGAGGTCAGCAGACATTTCAGCCATAAGGCTAAATTCTTAAAATTTTCTCTTTGGCCACAGCTAATTTTTTACGAATTCATCATGCAATGAAAAATTATCTTAAAAGTTTGGCTTTTGGCTAAACGTGCAAAATTTCCGTACTAAAAATGCTACCTTGATGTTTCATGTTCAACCTTCATAATCTGTGCAAAGTATTCACTTGCTCAATGAAACAAAATTGCTAACTAAGGCACACAGATTTTATGCTTGAAAATACAACTCCAGAACTGAAAATCAAGACATGCTTTAAATACCATATACAATTTCACTGAGTTAGTATAAAAATTGTGGTAATCTGGAATTTTTCTGGCAACATCTTTGCTGGTGATAAAGCAGATTACACCTGATTGCTGTAGTGGTTCTACATTGCTGATAGCACACTGAGCTACAGAGCATCATGCAACAAATGGTCTGGCTCTGGAGATGAACAGAGGGTGGAAGAAATGCAGCATTGTTATTGTAGAATTATTCTTTTGACCAGATCCAAAATTTAAAGAGGTATGGAACCTATTCAAAATAATACTGGAGCGCTTTATACTGCCAATACAGTTTGAAAGTGCTTACAACAGGCAAGAAGAGAAGCTGATATGATCTGATGCTTAGCAAAGGAAAAAGAAGTCTTTAGAGAAGTCTATCCATTTAGTTCCTTCTTTGGTCTTATGTGCTGCGCTTCAACTCCTGGTGCTTCTGATATGTGCTTTAATGTGGTAGTGTGTGTACACCCCTCCCTGAAGTGACAAACCTAATAAAATTTTAGGAACCCATTCGTCACTCATTAAAACTCAGGTTCCCATTGCTGCACAGGGCTAAGTGCTGTGTATCAGAAATTGAAGAAACAGCAGACTGCTAAAGAACTCAAATAAAAGAGAAACAGCAGTTTCAAGCCCTGAGGGTGCCCACAGATTCCCCACAGTGCTTTGTGGCAGGTACCAGGTGGAATTAGGTTATCTTAGATATATGTAATAATATGCATAAATGCCTCTGCTTTTCCCTGCTTGCTGCCTATTCCCGCTTCTACTAACCCACTCACTGCTGCTCCTCTGTAGTGCTTATACAATTTTTCTGCAGCTCTGCCAACCCAAAGTTCATTTTAAGGCTAGAGCATGTCACAGAAGAGGTGCTGATAAGTCTTTTAAGTATTAATCTCTTTCACTGTGGGTGAATTCTTTATAAGCTTAAGATTTCCTGTCTTTTGGGAATTGTGACATTTTCATTCAGACAGACCAAACATTCTTATGATCTTTGCAATTTCCACCATCCTTTCCCCTTGAACTTACAAGAAATTCCATGTCTAGAACTTTTAAAGACTGAAATAAACCTCAAAGATCTTGCTTTCTATCTTGCTTTTCATACCTATCTGAATGGAGCTGTTCTGGTAGGAACCAAATAACTCTTGAAATTATGGCACATATAAAATATCACCTGTTCATAAACACAAATAAAACTATTAAGGAAAAATATTTGTAAAATTTTTATTTTTATAGCTTTCATTATACTTGAGTTGAGCAGGAAAATTAACAAATAATTAAAGCTATATTAGTTAAAATAATTAAAATATTAAAATTAATTTATAATTTGTCTCAACTATGTTCTTGTTAATATTTGAGACTATCGATACAATCCTCATTCATTTTTCTGAGGAGGGAACATGGAATTTTTTGAAATGAATGAAGAGAATTTCATCACAATTTGCAGGAGTAGTAGTGAATCTAGTTTGCTGTTTATTGTATGACTCAAGCAAACCTTGTAGGTGTTGCTTTTCTCATGCTTTGCACTGGAGAATAGCAGAATCTGCAAAGATTCATGATCCTCCTGTACGTTCTTCTCTATCCTGATATGTATGCTTCGCTCCAACAACTCCAACAAACTGTCATGGGATGCATCTCTGCATCACAGCTCCCAAGCTTGGTGTTTTTGAGGGCTTTTGTAGGACATGTGTAATGGAGCTGGAGCCTTGTGCCTTCCAGTGCTCTAGAAGAGATATACTTGTGGAGGGAAAGAAAATAACTTGATTTTAAAAAAATCAGTTAAAATTAGTTCAACACACTCAACAGTGTTTATGTGGCTCCATAAGCAGTATTAAATACAGTTATTTTCCTTACCTGCACCTTTGGAAATGAAGACGTATGTTCACACCATTTGAAATTGTACACATGCAAAATTTTGCCCTATTTCAGTTTTACAGGTTCAAAATACATGTCAAAACTTGCTCCTGTGCAGGTATTTCTAGGATTATTTTACTTTAAAATTGATCATAATAATTTTTGGTTAAACAACTTCTGAATATAGTTTTATTAATTTTTAAATGTTAGTAAAACATGTTTCACCATTTTTAACAGACAATTAATTTAAATGTATTATATTTAATTTAGTGTAAGTGAAGAAAAATGGCTCATCTTTATGAGAAAAAATTCTCAGTTCAACTATAATTTTGAATCACTGTAGATTTGAATGCTAAAGTGTCCATTTTAATGTGATATTTTTCATATCAATATTTTTTAATGTTCTTATATAAAACAGTAAGTGTTCCAATATTAAGAAATCATACTACTACTGCCTAAATACAATTCTGATTTTACATTTTTATCCCTGTTTGGAGTAAAACACTGTGAAATATTGTATTTTCCACTGAGCTACACACTGTATTTTCTTACAGGTTCTATTTTATTGTTTGAAAAACGCCACTAAAACCAGTTCAAACATGATAATGTTCCATATCATGAGCAAGAAGTTCATGATGACATGCCTGGTGCCTTCACAGCTTGAATATAGTGAGTCAGATTCTGTAAAATGCTCAGGTTTGTAAGTACTTTTTAAAATATGACTAAACCAAATCCTTTATCTTTAACAATATTTCAGTCAACAGAAGAATCTCAACAATTAAAATGTTGCTCCCAAAGCTTATTATTTTCCCATAATCAAATGAGAAATGCACAGATTAGGGGGATTTTTCTCTGTTTCCTTCTAATTTAGTAAGAAAAACAATGTGGAAGAAGGGCTGTTTTCAGAGCTGATAAGAGAAACCTCAGATGTCAGGGAATACACATCTCTTTTAAGAGAAGAAGAATATTAAGTAGCCTTTGAGCAGCGCTGCAGTGTGACATTTTTACAAGGAACTCATTTGGAAAAAAGTAAAGAAAAGATACTCGGAAGAGGCTCAGAAGAGTGCAGCTATTATGCCTTCCTATCATCTGGAAAAGGCGATGACTTGTTATTCTTATCCACTAGAAAGTATTCCTCAGCAGAACCAAATCCCAGCAAAATAGATATTGTCTGCAGGGCCTGTCTTCTTAATTCTCCCCTTTTATTTTCAGTAGCATTTGTCATTCGTAAGGCCTTGCTTCTAATCTCCTTGGAAAATTAATCAAGGTGTTAACAGATGAGAAAAGATACAAATGCTCACGGGAGGAGATAGGCACAGAATCACAGATCCACTCATGAACAGCTCTTAGATACTAAAGAGCAGTTCCCACAGGCAATGAGGTGAATATGTTGAACATTTTTTGCAAAAAAAGCCTCTGCAGTATTTCAGAGGTATTTCTACCCAAAAGACTACCTGAAAGAAACCTGCATAAAGATGCTTTTAAGGCATTCACTTTTGGTGTTCTCTATGGGAGCTCGACTTTGTGCAGCTGCGAACATCCCAGGAGTCACTGTCAATTCTGGCAGACATCAATGGAGAGCTGATGACTTCCTCAAGACCCTAAGCTGCTGCATTGGAGTGCTGCTGTCATCCCTGAGAGAAGCTCCTTTGGATCCCATCTCCTACTAGAAGGAGCTAAGAGGACAGGATGGACCTGCACAGGCATCCTGTGTAACCCCTGGCCTGGTGGGGGAGCGGGAGAAGGGCTTGTATGCCTGGTACAATTGATAGCTCTCACAAGAACTGCCTGTTGTAATACCTTCCCTTATTCTGACTGAAGCCACGTGGACATAAAATACATACATAGCAGCTGCATAGGATGTTCCAAAATAATATGCCCATTTTCACCACTGTTGAAAGGCAGACCAGCTTATTTGGATTCATTGCTGCTGTGTGAAACCATGCATTTGATTCTCATTCAGGATGCTCTAAAGAGAAATCATACTGGAATTCATCTGAAAAGTGGGCAAATGAGAGAAGAATTAGGTTCATTTTGTACAGTTATTTCCTGAATGTAGATAAATGCAGATCACCTCACGCTGGTTTTGGATTACCTTATTCTGCTGACATATAACTCTTTCGTGGAAAGCCACAGTCTGCTGAAGTAGGTAGTCTCTAGATAGTCTCAGCTGTTTTAATTTGTCTTGCATGTGTTTACTTGCAAAGATTACAGGACAAAGGTTTATAAACTTGTATCTATTCTTGATGGCTTAAAGCAGGAAAAAGCCCATGTGTCTATTTGCCAGGCTGAAGTGGCAACATCTTCTCTGCACCACTTGAGGGCTTTATATGAGGGAAATTACCATCCCTACTTGGAACGAAAACCTTTTTCTGGTTAGGTACTACTAGGTTTACTAAGAGCTACATTTCTTCCCTTTGTTTGTTTTGTGTCCTTTCTGCTGTGCATTGTCTGAGCAATGAGCTGTGAAACTGCATTTGTTCACAAGATGAAATTCAAGTGATTTGGTCCCAGTGCAGCAGAAATCCAGAAATTTGCCTTTAGCTATAAAAGATTTTTTGTCCTGAGAGTTACAAGGCTTTACTGGGTTTGGATGGCCAAGTATTATCAGTAGGGGGCTACAGAGGTAGCTTCTGTGAGAAGCTTCCAGGAGCTTCCTCCATGTGTGACAGAGCCAACACCAGCTGGCTCCAAGAAAGAACTGCCACTGGCCAAGGCCAAGACCATCAGTGACAGTGGTAGAGCTTGTGGGATATGGTATTTAAGAGGGGCAAAAAACCCCTGCAAAATTCCAGCCAGAGAGAGGAGTGAGAAAATGAGAGGAACAGCTCGCAGTCACCCAGTGAAGAAGGAGGGGGAGAAGGTGCTTCAGGCGGCGCTTCAGGCGGCAGAGCAGAGATTCCCCTGCAGCTCCTGGTGCAGACTCCGGTGAGTAAGGCTGTCCCTCTGCAGCCCATGGAGGTCCATGGTGGAGCAGAGAGCCCTCTGCAGCTCATGGAGGACCCCACAGCGGAGCAGGTGGATGCCTTCCGGCTGTGAGGCTCTGGGAAGCCTATGCTGGACCAGACTCCTGGCAGGACCCACAGACCTGTGGAGAGAGGAGTCCACACTGGAGCAGGTTCTCTGGACTTGTGACCCTGCAAGGGACCCACCCTGGAGCAGTCTGTTCCTGAAGGACTGCACCCATGAAGTTCCTGCCAGGGACCCACACTGAAGCAGTTTGTGATGAACTGCAGCCCATGGGAAGAACTCATATTGGAGAAGTTCATGGAGGACTGTCTCCTGTGGGAGGGATCCCAAGCTGGAGTAGAGGAAGAGTGTAAGGAGTCCTCCCCCTGAGGAGGAAGGAGCAACAGACACGTGATGAACTGACAACAGCCCCCATTCCATTTGCCCCTGTGCCACTGCAGGCGGGCTGGGAATAAAGTTAAGCCCAGGAAGAAGGGAAGTGTGGGGGGAAGATGTTTTTAAGATTTGGCTTTGGTTCTCATTGTTCTACACTGCTTTGATTTGCAATAAATTAAACTAATATCGTCAAGTTTAGTCTGTTTTGCCCATGATGGTAACTAGTGAGTGATCTCTCCCTGTCCTTATTCCAACCCACAAGCCTTTTGTTCTATTTTCTTTCCCTTGTCCAGCTGAGGAATGGAGTGGTAGAGCAGCTTTGGTGGGCACCTGGTGTCCAGCCACAAAAGGGACATAAAAATAAATGGAAAAATAAGAACAAATTAATAACTAATTAAGAGCAAAAATAAGTAGCAAATATCTGGAGTTCCAGTGTGGTCTATAGTAGGGCTTTGCAAGGCTTTATTTGTTTCAAAACACAGAACAAGCAAGCAAACAAAGAAACAGAAAAAAAGATAGTCCCTGAATTTTGTGATGCACTTCTAAGTGCAAACAACAAAACTTTTTCCGTAGATATTGTCATATAGCAGGAGCTGGAAATACAGAAAAAGTTTTTTTGTCCACATTAGGAAAAAAGAATATGTCAGAACCCCATTAACAGCATCTGTGAGTAGAATTGGTCAATATCTGCCAACACATTAGAAGACTCCCAGCCTTGGCATAACATAGGCTAATAAGCTACAACCAGTTAACTGTCTAAGAGGCCAGCTGGAGGAGGCATTAAATACCAGGATTTGAAAACAAAATTTCCAGTGAATTTGCAGAACAAGCCTTTTCTCCCAGCCTCAGTTTCCAGTCCAGCAACTTCCAGAGGTTTCCTTTGTAGGGGCTTCTCTGAGTTCCCTAAGAAGCTTCCTGCTTTTTAACAGCCTTGAGGTTAATGTTGTTTCTGTACCCTGCTCCTCTCAAGCATCTCCTGGATTGTGCTAACTCCCTTCTGCTTGCCCCATCCTGCAAACCCAGTGCTTCCTCCAAGTAAGTGAGCACAGCTGTATTTGAGAAAAGGGCAGTTTCTTCGCATCTTTCCCTCCCTTTCTCTTGTTCCACCTCACCAGCTGTGGTATTTTTCCCTCTGCCACAAAACTGCTGGATTATTTTATATAAGGCATACACTATACCATTTACTGTGAACAAACACAAATCAAACTTCATAGATGGCAGCAAATGGGACAGGGGAGCCCTATACATTGTTGTGAACAGCTGAGTATCCTGCTGCTCTGAAGAAAGGGGGTATGGAAACAAATTATATGAACTGGTATATGAAGGAAAAAAGGTAAAACTCATTCTCTTTTCCTCCTGAAGAATTCCCCATTGCCCAGCCACATTCCTCAGCTGGATGCAGAGAATATTTTAGACATTTAGACTGATGAAGACATTCTGCTGACAGAATAGAAAGGTTAAGACTGATATAGTTTTCTAATACAAATACTTAGTCCTTTTAATTTCCTAAGAAAATGTTACTTTTGTACGTGTTGTACGTGTTTCAGAGCAAGCCAAACAAGTTTTCTCTTTGATATACAAAGACAGAGGCTAAGCCATGAACAGGCTTCTCATGTCCTCTCAGACATCCACCAAATGCTGTGCTCTTCAAGGATCACCAAGCAAAGATGCAGTAGCTTTGGCAATCTAAGGTAGATTGCTAACTCTCACACATGATGCTCCTGCATTGTTACTACTTGGAGAGTAGATGGATGTTTGGGATTACATCCCCCCTGTGGAAGAATTTTTCCAGGAATGGAGCAATTTGATGCACGGCAGAATTTTGTCTTGAAATAAGGCTAGTTGGAAGCCGACTCTTCCTACGCATTTTGTGAATGAAGAGAAACACAAGGCTGTATTTGCAAAGTTAGATGTCAAAAGACAGAAGCCCTGAGTAGAAATTCTACAAATGACCTATTTTTCATAATCACCGGGAACCTACACCTCTGATAGCCTCTAGTTTATCATCTTGTAAACAATCCATGGGAAAAGCCCTTGACCAGTGTCTTTATTAGACCACTTGTATTTAGGTGAGTTTTAACAGGAGTTCAGCTTGAATAATTATTTTGCAAAATTCTAAGCTTGCCAAGGTGGCATTTAGCCAGTAACATCTCATGAGCTCTAACATTGTTTAAAATCTCGGAGAAGTTTCTCCCTTCTTTAGTTGGAAGCTGCCTTGGGTAGAGTGGATTGGAGGGTAAGATATTAGCATGGTTAGTTTGAGACCCAGGAGAAAAAAGTTCAATATTCAGCTCCACTAGAATCTTCCCTATGACAGCTCATTGTTTCTGCTTCAGTTCATCATTTTTATTACTTTTGAAACAGAGCTGAATAACTTCCTAGTTTTCTTTTCAGACCATAAGTTGTTCTGCTCAGTCTGGGAGTCACTAAATGGAATGGAATGGCCTGAAAATACGGGAGGTTAGAGTGGGAAGGGATGGCACTATTTCCTTACTTACAGCTGTAAAGTCTACTGAGATACCAGTAACTTGGCCCTTAAAGTACAATAACTAAAAATAAAGTGTTCAGTTAAAAATCTGATACAACAACAGCAACAAAGCTTCTAAAATTAAAATCTCTAGTATTTGCTAAGGAGGGTGGCAGGTTTCAGTTTTTCCAATTTTTGGAAATCCTGTGTCAATGGCAATAGAATTCATAAGACATCTGAGTAGTTGATTATGTAAACACACAAAGAAATAGTGAATAATTGAATGAGAAGGTTGGTCCGAATTTAACTGTAAGAAAACTCATATATTTAATACACATGTGGACTTAATATGAATTTCCCACCATAACCAGGTAACTAAGAAAACAGCCATTGAAGATGCAAAAAATCCAAAGATTTTGTGACCTTATTGAATCAATGACAAATCAGCTATTGTCTCAGTGGGGCCTGAATTTCACTTACGATGTGAATGGAAGTGTAGCAGACAAGGAAAATGTATCATTTTCATTTACTTGTATCAGTGACCATGAAAAATGGACTTAGAGTCCAAGGTTACAGTTTTTGAGGCGTTTATTTTGGAAGGGTAGAAAACATTTCAAAGCTTTTAACACATAAACATTCCCGAGGTTACTAGGTCAGATAAATCTGACGATCCATTTCACACTTTATTTTCTCTTGCCTGAGCTAAGTGATGCCAGAGTTTTAAAAAACATATTAAAAGTTATGTCTAAAATATGGTTACTCAGAAAAGGGAACAATGAGAATTTTATTTACAAAGGCCTGAGAAAGGACAGAAAAATCGAGTTTATTGCGATGCAATTCACAACAGATGGATTCCTTTGGAATAGAACGGAGATTAGGTGATTGGAGATCCCAGTCTAACATTGTTCTTGGAAGAATGCTTAACATGAAAATGCTTGTCTCTTATCAGTTGGAGAGAAATGTATTCCTTAGTTTTGAGATGAAGGAAAATATATAGTGTTTCCCTAGGGCAGCCTGTAAGAACTGCCTCTGCAGTGTTAGAAACAGCAGAGCAGATGAAGGTCCACACAAGCCGGCTTCCTTCCCCTCTCCATTTCCCTTGGCCATTACAGCTGTTCAAACTGCTGTCTGAAGAGTTTTTGATCATGCAAAATGGGTGGCACTGCTCTCTCCATGTAATTGAAAAAGGCTAACTTGGCAGAGCACCAGAAAGGATTAGACCTATTCAAGGATGAGCCTCCAGCTTTACAGCTGATGTCAGATATTCCTTATGATGAGACTTTGACATTTTTGAAAAAAGGATTTGTGGAAATAAAACTGTCTCTCCATCCATGCATCTGTCCATGCATCCATCCATGCATCCATGCATCCATGCATCCATCCATCCATATGTCAACTACTTTAACAGTAAGGCTGAGATTTCGTGTGGAAAAATTGTGGATCGCAAATGAATCTGAAAGATGACATCTTTGCATAGCAAAATGGAGGCCTAAAGGCATTGTGAGACATAGTCTTTGGTTGTTCACATCATTTTAATGACTTGACATGAATCTATGAATTTGCATGTGAGTTTAATGCAAACAAAAGATCTGTCACAAGTTTTAACTGTTTAGTGTTTGGGAATTAATTAATTTGTGAATTAATGTGCAGTTTTGACCTGTCCAATTACACTGTAATGGAAGAACATTCATAATAATAAATTATAACAGAAACCAAATTCTGGGACTTCTTTTGACTTTTCGATAATTTGAACATAACTGAAGTTTGCTGTCTTACCTTACATCACCAACAACATAACTCTCCCAGGAACCATCTCAGAGGAAAATTGAGTTAAAGTTCTTCATTAACACCTCTTTCACCTTATGGAGGATGGAATGAAAACCTATTGCATATTCTTTTTTGGGGCTTAGTTCACTTGTGAGAAGACGTCGCAGTCCATATTCATCTCCACAAATATCCTTCTGAGCCACATCTCATAACTTAATTTCCCACTGAGTAGCAGAAATGAGTATTTTGAACTTAATTCCAGTATTTCTGGTTGTGGCCTAGAAATCAATCAACAGTGATCTGAAACAATTAGGAAAACCAAACCAAACAGACCATGCAACATGATTTGGTTACACAAATTTGACTCAAGCATGAGATACTTACTTGAAGCTGGAGAAGATTGCTAGAAAAAGATTCATAGGTGTAACTCTGTCCAGAAAACAGGTTAACAGTTATATAGAAACTTGTGGAGAACAGTTACACAAAAAATTGACAGTCTGCTGAGTAAAAATAACAGCGTTAACTTGCTTTTGTCAATATTCTGTTGAAGTTAAGAGACAGCAGTTCAAACATCCACAGATACAACAAGCTCCACACACAATGATCAAGTTCTACAGAATTTAATTTGGAGCATTCTTCCAGACTTTTTTCTAACCAAGTGTATGGAATTTTGAATGATTTATCATAGTCCATTACATTCTAAAAGTTTTTAGAATCACTTCAGTTGATGGTATTGATTATCAATGGTCCTCTTGGTCTCTAATTATACAGTCCTACAGGACTTGATAGCCCTTATCAGTGACAAAAACCAGCCCCACAGTGATAATGGGAGAGTCTTTACGAAAAAACATGTTGTCATTAAAGTTTGCTCCAGAACTGTATTTGCATGCTGTCTTCAGGCATGACTGAATTTCATTTAGAGTGAAAGATGAAACATAATATGGTGAAAAGACAAACAGTATAATTCATCTTCTTTGACAAAATTGTAATTTTACTTATAACTTTCATCACAATATACTTAAAATTGAACTTGAGCTTACCAACTTATCTCCAGGCTTTTGCAGATTCCCACCAAGCACAGGTATTCTGACCCTACACAGTTATTTCTAGCAGGTAGCAAGGTATAAGACAAAATAATGCAATAGATGTAATTTTTCCTTAAAAAATTATATAAAAAGGTGCACAAATCCATCTCTTCTTAGGTAAACATTCATACACATGCTTTAATTTGAACTTGTGTTTTCATTGTTTTGAATACAATAGAATTTATCACATTGATGCTTTCCTGGGATGCAGCTGTCAAGAAATGTGTGAGGGAAGATATTATTAAAATGTTATCAAGAAAATAAAATAAGTAGACATCTGTAATATCTATTGTCTACCCTTCATAACCGATATTATGCATTATTTCTTTTCTGTTTAAATACAAATAAATTAATATTGTTAAAAGCAGCAGTAATATGTACACACAGAACTTTTCAAAAGAGCATCAGGAACATGAATTAAAGAAATATGACCTTTGGAAATACCATGAAACATGGCCTTTACCTTTTTTTGAAAATATAACTTCCTACTGTCATGTCTTGTGGAGTTGGGTAAGTTGTTGGCATTAACATCTTGAAAAAATACTATTCTGTAGAAACTTAACTTACTTTGATAATGAAAAAAATGAGAACAGGATTTTCCTGAGATTTTGCCAGCTGTATCCTACCCTATGATACAAGTTTTGCATTTGAAAATTTTACTGAACATTAAGAAAATCAATAAAGTGAGTAGCATATATCCATTTTGTCACTGTAGTTGCAATTTCTGGAGATTATGCTAATATTTTTTCTATGGTCTGTAAGGCAGCTTGCCTTTCAACAACCCAGGCAATTTTGTAGATCTCACGTATCGCTTCATAGGAGTTTTATTGAGTGAAATAAAAGTTTCAACATTTAAGAGAAATTAATGGTTAAAATCAACATATTTCAAAATCATTATTTTCTTTCAGCAGTAGGTAGATACCAAGCAGGGAGAAAAATGGGTGGGATCTGGTGTCTTGGACCTCCAAGTGTATGAGGTCATGCTTTCCATTTTATACACCACAGAAAACACATGGACAGAGGGCTGGAAATGTGGAGGGACATTCAAGAACAAAGCAGCATCCATGTGTCTGCACTGAGCAACCAGAACCCGACACAGTCAGAAGTAGTGTCTTTTTCTGAAAATGTTGATTCATTTTCAAAAGTGTGTGTTTTCCTTCTCTATACAGAGCATACTGTAAGATGATTCTATTTCTAGACAAACAGATGTCAGTAACTTAATATATTCTTCTTAGGTTTCACATCTTATACTGTGTTTGTGAAAGTTGTGCCCAGTTCTCCATGGTGTTTTTGCTACTGGTGTAGATACTCTAAAAATAACATATGTGAGGGTGATAGTCACTTTACATTGCCTTGTCATTGGTTGAAATCACATTAATTACATCTTTGTGTGCTCAAATAAATGTATGTACCTCCTTAGGAGCATTGTTATAATTTAATATCAACAACCTTTTAACAGAGGCCTCAGTTTTACTGAAAGAAATATAAGATACCACTTGTGTGTGAGACTGAGGTGGATTTTTGGAAAAGATTAGCTTCTACTATTTTTCTCAGATAAGGATGACAGAATAAAGAATAATATAAAACTTAATTGGTCTAGAGAAAGACAAAAAGGTCTGCTGTGAACAAAAGCACTGATGAGTTACAAATCTTGGGCCCTGAGAGCATTGTCTGTGTTTCCTATCTTTACTGGCAACTGTCCATTCCAGGAGAAACAGAGGCTGAGAGATGCTCTGTGTTATTGGCAGGGCTTCTACACAACTTAGATAAAATACAGCTTTTGCCTCACAGTGAAAGCCTACAGAGGGTAGTCACAGAGCCACTGCCTGACTTTGCTAGGAGAATTAATGCCCCACCAGGGAGACTGGCTGGCATGGGCATGTGACTTCCATATAAGCACTGATCCCATGGGTAAATTGCTGTTATGTAAAATAAACCTTAACGAAGATCTCCCTTATGTCATTCTCCTACGTGGCACAATGTGTATGAATAAAATCTATTCATACAGATGGGCTCTGTAGCCCATCTCCTTACTATGGTTCTATAAGCTTCTAATTTAATTGAGGATTCCTAAGTTAACAGCATTTTTTCATTTAAGGAAAAGGTGGTCATTTTCTGTCTTGAAAATGTCTCACACTAAATTTCTTTCCCTTCAGTTAAGAGATACTTTTTGACATCTTTAATTCACTGATCCAATAATTTCTGACAGCATCAGTGTGCTTCAGCCATGGTGTCCTGGAATGCTACTACTTCTAAAAATGTAAGGGAAAATGGCCATAATATTTTATAGTCGGAAAAAATAAGAATATATATTTATTTTAAAGGCATTTTAAAAGAGTTGAGAAAATGCTGGTTGTCCTTCAGCAACTTTTGTTGTGAGAAAGTCAGCTGTTATTTCACAGAATCACAGAAGAATAGAATTGTTTCTGTTGGAAAAGACCTTTAAGATCATAGAGTTTAACTGCTAACCCAGCACTGCGAAGTCTTCCACTAAACCCTGTTCTTGAGTGCCACATCTACATGTCTTTTAAATGCCTCTAGGGATGGTGACAAAACCACTTCCTTGGGCAGCTTATTCAAATGCTTGACCACCCTTTCAGGCAAGAAATCGTTCTTAATACGCAATCTAAACCTCTTCTGGCACAAACTGAGGCCATTTCCTCTTGTCCTGTTGCTTGGTTCTTGGAAGAAGAGGCCAAACCCCACCTTGCTACAACTTCCTTTCAGGTGGTTGGAGAGAGCAATATGCTCCCCCTGAGCCTCCTCTCCTCCAGTCTAAACAACCCAAGCTCTCCCAGCCGCTCCTCACAGGACTTGTGTTCCAGACCCTTCACCAGCTCCGTTGCTCTTTCTTGCAGTGAGGGGCCCAGAACTGGACACAGCACTCAACGTGTGGCCTCACCAGTGCCGAGAACAGGGTGACAGTCACTGGCTGGTTCTGCTGGACACACTGTTGCTGATACAGACCAGGACTGGGCCCATGCTGGCTCATGCTCAACTGGCTGTCAACCAGCAGCCCCAGGTCCTTTTCCACTGAGCAAATTCCAGCCACTCTGCCTCAGCCTGTAGCACTGCCTGGGATTGTTTGTGACCCAAGTGTAGGACCCGGCACTTGGCCTTGCTGAACCTCGTACAACTGGCCTTGGCCCATTGATCCAGATCCCTCTGTAGAGCCTTCTTTCCATCCAGAAGATCAACACTCCTGCCCAGCTTGGACTTTCCCAGTTACCTAGGGCTGGTGCTTAAGTGGTTTGGTGAGCTATTCTGCCAGTTCCCTCAGCACCCTTAGGCAGATCCCATCCAGCTCCATAAATTTGTTCGTTTCTAAGTGATGCAGCAGGTCACTGACCATTTCCCCTTGGATCATGGAGGCTTCGTTATGCTCTCTGTCCCTGTCTTCCAGCTCAGAGGGGTGGATACTTTAATGGTCTTACCGTTAAAGACTGAAGCAAAGAGAGCATTAAGTAGATCCTCCTTTTCCTCATCCTTTGTCATTATGTTTCCCCCCAAATCCAATAAAGGCTGGAGATTCTCCTTGGCCCTCCTTTTGTTGCTGATGTATTTATAGAAATATTTCTGTCACTTTCTGATAACTGCTATCTCAGTGGTTCAGACCTGTGCTTTGTGGCAGAATCTTGAACTTCAAAAAAGTTAGGCTGAAAACACTCATGTCCTTTTCAGAATTTGGGAAACCTGACTGTCTCAAAATTATGGCAAATTCTGCTATTAAAAAAATACCATAGCAAAGAGCTTTCAGGCTTCTCTCTTTGTTTTACTTAATGCAATATTAAGCTATCCTTAAAAGTACTTTTCAAAATCTTGCAAAGGGACAAGGGTTTCTTTCCAATGTCAATATTTTGTCTAATTAGGACCCCTCCAACCAGACATTTTTTACTTGTTTTAGACAGAATATTTTTTCACTATTTGGGACTCAATTAACTCATGCTTTTAATGAGCAAAGGTATCTAACAAGCAAACATGATTAATGAAACCTAGTCTAACAACATTCCTATCAAGGAAACAAAAATCTGTGTGTCAAAGAAAGTTCAGGAATTCATTAGGAGCTGGTAATCATCATGGTTCTTTACTCGTAAGAGCTCTACGAATTTATGATCTCTCAATATGAAATCAGAAATCCAATCTTTCCTTGCTTTATATCATAGTGCACAATCCCTTGTATAAATGCTGAGTAAACACCAAATTTACACTCTTGTTTACTTGCTGCAACACCCTAGGCGTCAGAAAAAGTTTTAGTTAAGTACAGGGTTCCTATAAAATACATAACAGAGGATCACCCTCCTCTTTGGAAACCACTGTATTTTGGTGCAGTGATATAATTTTTTTCCATATTATTCATCTCGTCCAACACACTCCCCCATCCCACTCTCTGTAAAATATCTTTAAAATCAAATCACAGTTCCCAGAAATGTATTTGCAAAGTCTCCTAAAATATTTTTTCCAGAAATGAAAGCTGTATCTTACCAAATTTCATAGGCATAGCACTGCTTGTAATTCTACAAGTCTAAATAATTAAATCAGCTCTTGAAAGAAAATTGTAGCCTATTTATTGTGGTAATATGAAATTTTGAGTGTTGAAAGGTACCTCTGACTACAGACTGATCACTGAAATTATTGGAAATTAAACTGCTTTACTCACGAGCACTATGACAATATCCAAGGGGAAATTGTGACATTAATGCCTGTGATAACATTATAGCACTCTCCGTGCTGTAGTTCATTAGTACGGCCTGCAGGCTATCTAAAGCAAAGGACTATAACTTAGCAGCATGCAAGGTGTTTTTTACGTATGCAAAGGGGAAGTTTGTCCCAGACCCTTTCTCTCTGTAAGAGCCTCTGGACAGGGCTCCTGTCATCCCCTCTCTCCGATAGTCATCATGTTTCTGATGCACCCAATCTCCACTTAGTACTTCGTGAAGGTTAGTCAAGGTTGTGGATTAGAAGTACTATCGGTTATTTTCTGAGCCTTTTAAAATGAAATCTACCTTTTTTTTTTAAATTACTATTATTCTTTTTTACACATTTCCAAAGCCCATAGTTGTAACAGAATGCCTAGATATTTCTTTTCTATGGTTCCAAGTAACCTAGAATCTATCACTGTGCCTTTTCAGAGCATTCAGCTTAAAGTGTCTTGAATTTTCAAAAGCCAGCTCTTTCTCACAGATTCAGTAGTCCTGAACCTGTAGTAGTAGTAGTCCAAAACCACAGTAAAACTAGTAAATACATAAACAATTTCTCCTTTATTTTTTCTGTAAACAAAACAATTCGAATAGATTTAAGACACATGATCTTGTTTATTTGTGTTTTGTTAGTTTTTATTTTAAATTATGAAGCTATGTTGTCCCAAACATAGTTGGGTTGTTTTTGTTTTGGTTTTAATTATTTCTTGCGTTTAGAATGACCTTGAATTGGATTAAGTCTTGTTGATCAGTGTGTCAATGGGTAATTTTGGGTTTACCCTTTGAATGTTTTCTTAAAAGAGCAGCAAAACACTTGCTTTATCTGATCCTTCAATAAAGATTTTAGCAACAGATCATATACCTCTGCTTGCATCTCCTTTTAAGCATTCATCTTAATTTTTATTAATAAAATCGTATCTCAAAACTACTTAATTTTTATGAGAATTTTGGAACAGTAGAAACAGAAGCATGGGATGGTGAAGTGACTGTCTCAAAATCAGCCACGAGATCTGGGTGAGGGCTAAGAACTCAGATTTCCATGTCCCAGTGCAGGGATAAGACTATCTCTCTATCTCAACTCCCTTTTGAGTTTCACTGCAAATTCATTCTGTATTATGGGATTAGTTTCCCTTTATTTTATTAACTTATTTTAGTGTGGTCTTAAACACATGACTTCAATACAGTCTACTCTATTAGAACAAGAAGGTGCTTCTATATTCTCTCTGATAAGCTGCAACGTAAAAAAGTCTCTGATAAGCTGCAATGTAAAAAAATATAACTTCTCAGCAACACCTGTAGGCTTCTCAATTTGTTTCTTTAAAACTCTTTGATAATTTAGCCCGAAGTATGACCCATCATATGGATACAGTCTGCCTAACAGTTTTCATAGCCCACAACCTATTCCTTCTTTTCCAAGTACCCACAGGCATGAGCAAGGAGTGGGATGGTGATTGAATTCACGGTTTTGCCAGCCTGTGATGTGTTCCCTCCTTACTTCGTTCCCTTCCTCCACGGTTCCTTCATCAACACATGACTGGATAGATGTGCTTCTATCATGTGGCAAAAATAACAGCATCACCCATTAAACTGGGAGTCCAGTTCTGATCCCAGGAATGCACTGGCCAATGTGCTTAGATGTTGCTTGTGTGGTGTGGTGTCTGAAAAGCTTTTTCTCCACTGATTGATTCTTTAATGTCCTTCTTTGATATTGGTGTCTGTTGATGCCAGCTGGTAGAGTATCTCCTTTACCTCTTAGATACAGGACACAGTATTTGCTCCAGTGCTCCATTGCTGGCAAGGTGCTTCACGTGAGAAATGTGTCTTGCTGGATTTGCAAGGTACATCTAACATGAAAATGTTTGTTTGGCTGGCTTAATAGAAAATAATAAATAAAAGTATTAAGTCAGATATCTCATTTAGATTAATATTTCTGTTCAGTTCAGAGCATGTTGCTTGTCTTTTGTGTTTTTCCAACTAAGCCCTACTTCCTGCAAAAGCAATTCCCTACCTGTATCATGCTTTGATGGTCTGTTTACTCAGTGCCTCACTTAGGCATATCCCTAAAGTTAAAAACTTACTTAAATGTTTTTCTTTCAATGTGTTATTTTGTGCTGAAAGTAGGAAAATGCACATTTTTATTGGGTGGCCTACTTTAAAAGATGTTTTATTTTAAAAGAAGCTGTGACACATTTTTCAGATAGTGCTTACTGCCTTCCTCAGCCTTCCTGTTTCTTGGAAAGATTCTCATTCCCTTAGTTCCACTTACCTCTTTGCTTGCAAGTTTCTGGAATAGAGAATTGTGTACTGAACCGGGAAACATCAAAACCTTATTTTCGCAAATCAGTTCTGTAAACAAGAATGCGTTGAGATGTGCACTAAAGTGGTTTCATGAATTTCACTTCACTGAGAATTTGGTTTCAAGAAACTATAATGTCTTCCCTTTATACACAAAATTTTGTTGTAATATACTGCAGCTGTTCCAATCCCATCAATAAAAGTCAAATGATCATTTTAAGGTTAAAACAGAATTGAGATTCAGTATATCTAGATCTTTTTCTTCTAACAAGTATTTTCTCTGGGACTTTGCTATAAATCACTAGTCAAATATGTTCATATTCAGCCCCACAGACAACTATTTGACAGGAATAAGAAATACTTTAAGAAATAGCAAGGTTTTTTCTTATGGCCTCACTTTACCTACATTAATCTTCCAGTATTTCTGGAATACTGATGTGTTTAATTTGCAACTCTCTGGGGAGAACTTTCGGAGCCTCTAGGAAATATAATAGAAATCAAATAAAAATGTAGAATTATTATTTTTCAGAATAATCATTCTTGTTTATAAAGTTGTGTGAAATTTAGAAGATTCGAAATGACAAATATTCCACACCAATTGTGTGTTAGAAAACATACCTTAGAACTTAAAAGGACATAATGACATAGTATTGATAATAGTGTTTTCAAAGAAAAAATATAGTTGATTTACTCATTGGAATGTCTGAGAAAGCCTAAGAAAATCATATTAAAATCCTTATCACTTTTCTTGTGAGAAAGATGGAACTGTGTTGAGGTTTTTGAGCCCATAAGGCCTTTGGGGAACAATTCTGATGAAGATTTCTCATAGAAAAATACAGAGATGGAAAGGTTTGTTACGATCACAGTTGGATGAAAACCATCCTAGGGATTTTCAAATGGCAGTTCACAGAAAATATGCAAATCGATATTCTGGTGTAGTATATCCAAGACTAAATTTTTTGTGAGTTAATAATTTTTATAGAGACTTCTTCCTCACTGTTTATTTGTTTCAAGTGGCTTTTTTGAAGTCATAAAATGACAAAAGAACCTTGCTATGGGGGCTGATATTCCTATCATCTTGAATGAAGATGGGACTTCATACTTTTTCATGTCCCTGTAGTAACTGAAAAAGAAAATGGAAGTAGAAATATTCCTTGATGGAAACAAATACTTCGTTAATGCTGTGGATATGGAATAATGTCAAAGATCTTTTGATGGGGAGTTATCCCCTTAGACACTTGAAATCCATAGGAAACTGGAAGCTGGATTGAAATCTGACTTACTGACTTATTTTACCAACTATGAAAAAGCCACATTTTTTTTCTTTCTTTCTAAAATATAACAAAAAATATGCAGTACCTGATAAGAAGAGATCCCAAGTCTGAAAACAGACTGAAAGACCGTGATGATGGAACTTACATCTATAGGAGGGAACATTTAGGATCAGATGTTTAAGATGTGATTATCTGTTAAATAAATGTGAGGAAAACAAGAAAAACATTTGTAACAATTGACATCATTTATGAAATACACATCATGGTATGGCAAGCTAATGAATCCATGTCTATTAACCTCAGATGTTTATCACTGTTCTATAAATAAATAACTTCCAAGTAAAATTTTTTACTTGGCCTTTTGGCTGAGATCTGTACTGAGGTCTGGACAGGGTAGGCTTTATTAGGAGGCTGGACACCTAAGTCTGAGCTTCCCACTGCTTCTGGGACTGCCTCAGTATAGCCAATAAGAAGTGCAACTTTGTCAGCATCACCATCACTGGGTAAAATAATTAGTCTTTGCAGAAGACAGGACAACTCTTCCCTTGACAATCTTTGACCGTAACAATAGAGTTCTGGTTCATAGAATCACAGAACCACAGAAGGGCTGATGTTCAAAGGGACCTCTGGAGTTCATCTTGTCCAACCTCCCTCCTCAAGCAGGGCCGTGTAGAGCATGTTTGCACGTTACTGTGTCCGGATGGTCTTTGAATATGAAAATCCCTCAGTCTCCCTGCACAACCTCTGCTGAGCCTCAGCCACCTTCACATAAGGTGATGGTCAGCCTGCAGCTCCTGTGTTTCAGTTTGTGCCCATTGACTCTGGTTCTGTCACTGCATGCTACTAAAAAGAGCCTGGCTCTGTTTTTGCATCCTCCTTTCACATATTTATATACATTGATGAGATCCCCTGAAGCCATATCTTCCCTAGGCTTAACATTACCAGCACTCTTAGCCTTTTCTCATAGGAGAGATACTGCAGTTCCTTAATAATGCTCATAGCCCTTCATTGGACTCTTTCCAGTATGTCCACGTGTCTCTTATACTGAGGAGACCAGGACTGGACTCAGTACTTCAATGGTGGCCCTTCCAGTGCTGAGAAGAGGGGAAGGATTACCTACCTGAACCTGCTGGTAACACTCCTCCGATTGCGGCACAGGGTATACAATTAGTCTTTGTCACAATGACTACTGTTGGCTCATGGTTGATGTGGTCTCCACCAGGACACCCAGATCCTTTTCTATTTTCTACCCTCTCAGTTCTCAGCAAGTACTGGTGCCGGGCTTGTTCTACTGCAGGTGCAAGACTTTGTACTTCCCCTTGTTGAACTTCAGGAGGTCCCTGTTAGCCCATTTCTCCAGTCTGTCAAGATCCCTCTGGTGTATCAGCCACTCCCATCAGTTTTGTCTAAGCAGCCAGCTTGCTGAGGGTACACTCTTGCCCATCTTCCTGATCATATTGAACACAATTGTACATGGTATTACCCCCTTGGATACACTGCTGCCTACTGGCCTCCAAGATGACTTTATAGCACAGATCTCCACCCCCTGGCCCTACCTGTACAGGCAGTTTTAAATCCATCTGACTGACTGCTCATCCAACCCATGGGAGCTAGCCTTACTGAAGTCCAGGCAAGCAACACCACCTGCTCTCCCCTTATCTACCAAACCAGTCATTCCATAGAAGGATGTCATGTTATTCAAGCTTTACCTCCTTTTTGTGAATCCATGTTTGGCTTAGCCTACGTGCTCTCTTTTGCAGTTCTTTGTGCCCTGTTATGACACGGAATTTTAATAATCACTTTATTCTAAATGTGCCTGTGGCCAGTAGCTCAGGCACTTTCCTAAGAAGAGAGTTGTCGTAGCCTGAAGAAAATGAAAGAATTAGTAAATAAGTTTGATAGTTACTATTAACATTGCTGTAATTAGACAGATTTTAAGGTATTAATAAACAATTAGAAAGGCATTATGCTCCCATTCATGTATATAAATGCAATATATCATGTTTAATTCAATAAGCTCTTTTTACATAAAATTTTTTTGCTAATTCTGTGTAAGTTGAATTTCCAGGAACTCTGAGAAGGTACTTGGTGCTCTTGGTACTCTGAATGAAGAATATGTACAAAGCTATCTTGACCCACAAGAAGGTAATTTAAAGTATTCTTTCAACTTTTCATTTAATAATGTGCATTGAGCATCAGCTGAAAACCCCTGTTTCTAAATAAAACTGGTGTTTGAAATACTTGCAGTCAATTTGCCTGCTTAATCTATTCCATCTCCAAGCCAAACCCTTCACTGGAATTTTCGAAGTGAGTTAATGTGATGGTTTACATTACTTTCAGAAAGGACAGCATGATATTTTTAGGACTGTCAATTAAGCTTATGGGGTGCCAGTCTTTCAGATTTCATTTAGACAGACTGTGCTATCTTCCATAAACCAAAGTTCTAGAAGCTAAAATTCTTTTGTCATAGGATCTGCTGTCGTTTCCCCAGTGACAAAATCTCATTATGAACGACCGTATGATATGCAGCATAATATATTACCAGAATTAACATATTAGTGTTAAGTACTGTAATATATAATGAATATGTACAAATTTATCCAGGTCAGTGTCAGACCACATGCACAGGACACTAGTGATCCCTGCTTCAGGTAACTTTCACCTATAAACTCTGCTAGGTTAACTCCAGGGTTTACAGTTGTTTTGCATTAAAAAAATGATGACTTGAGGGTGGGTACAAAATGAAAAGTGGATATCGTGTTATTTTTCAGCTCCAGTAGCACAGTCGATATGCTGTTTGGTGAACGAACCAATAATCTCTAATGTTTTGCTGGAGAAAAATGTGAACTCTATATAGGCCAAACAGGATTATCTTCTTAATGACAGCAATTTGCATTATTTTAATAGGATTTATTCCGAGTGGCTTGTAGCAGAGAATGAAAGAAATATCCCAGCTCATTCAACAAGATGTTCCCTGAATGAGTTCACGGGGTTATATGTAATACTGGCATTGTACAGGCACTGCTGTGAAACAGGGCTGAATTCAACGGCAGAAGCTAGAAGAATCACGGAGGAATTGTTTCAGTCCTTTTGAACATAAGCAAACATTTTGTTTGTGAAAAGAAATCCTCGTACAATTTTTGATTTAGACAAGGCCAGGAGAAACAAAGGCTACAAAATATGAGGAGCAGATTTCAGCATCTATAGGGTACAGAGAGGGCTGGTTCTGCCCCAGCAGCAGTCAGGCTGAGAGCTCCCTGTTGCTGCTGTTGCCTTCTCCATAGAGACAGAAAATAGGATTGGGGAACACAAGATAAGACACAAAAATTTTACTCTAACTGATTAAATTAATGATTCCTTAGACTTGCCCTCTAAATACCAAATAAGGTTGCAATTTTTCAGAGCTTTCTGGTTAGGAGGGTCTAGTGGAAATGCATATGACCAGGAGAAATCTTGGCTCAAGAGTGATGCACCACTGCCTGGCTGCTCAGAAGCTTCTCTGTTAACCCACGCAGTGAAGGTGAGGTGGTGATGCGAAAAGTCTCCACTATCAATATAAAAAGCACAATACTGAAAATATGCAGCTTAATGGTAACAGTGTTTCAGATGTCATTTCATGCCTGCTGCATACCCACACATAGGCTAAGTCTTTGCATAATTTAGGCCAATGTCTTTAAGTTGTGTCAAAAAGCAGATGCTACTTAGGAGCTTTGTGCTGGGGATGAGTAGGCTGCATAGTAAAACAGCTAACCAGATAGCCTTAACTACAAAACCTTGCTAATTTGTGAACTATCATGCCCCTTTACACTTTTCTTATGTTTTATATGTTTTATGTTTATGTGTTTGTAAAGATAAAGATCGAGCCCAACATTTAACACAGTATCATATGGTGTAATATTATTACTAGCTAAAATAAATTGAAACTATGTCATTGAAGAAACTATACCAGAGAACTAAAGCAGAAGACATTCTGGTATAAGCTCCTCCAGCTGTCTCTATAATCTGATCACAAAATATTGCAAATATTGAACCATGTTAATTTGAACAGAAATATGATCTGCATTACACTTACTTTTCAGCAATTGAATAACTGACAAGTATTTGTTTTGAATGGATACATTTAATTGAAAGAGACACCAGTATGAAATACAAGCCTTTAACTCTATGGCTTAAATTACTGTAAGACATGACTGGCAGCTGGCTGACTCTGAAATTCCCAGAGGAAGTCTTCCTTCTGAAACAATCATAAAAACTGTATCACTGAAGTGTAGCAATATTCAAGAATGATATTTTCATAGATTATCTCCTGTTGTTTGATAAGTAGGCAAAGTGTCAAATTACTTCATGCCTTAATAGGGACCTACTGAAGAAGTACAGGACTATTAAATATCCAGAGGTGTTACATAAATAGTCTGTAGTCCCTGACCATCATACAGTTTTATTCACTGTAAAAAAAAATGCTTAAGGGGATAGTCTTGAGTTATTTTCACAAAAGCTAAAGGAAAATACTGTGAGAGGGTAGGCTACTGACCAGAACTAACCTGTCAGATGTTTTGGATATGGCCCGGAATGTCATAGACTATGATGGCACCAGCTATTTTGCACAAAGAAACAAATTTTTCAAAGTTGCAGAAAGAAATAATGTTGACACTTCCTTTCATTATTGATGAAAAGGAAAGATACAACTTATAGACTGCAAGACGGAAAATTATTGCTTGGACTAGTGAAAATGCCCCTTTCTTGGTTAAAACTGAAGTTCTGTTGATAAAAGAGCCTGTTAGGACTGTCTTTTAATTTATCAAGAGAGTATGGGGCAAAATTATGGATGAGAATAGGAACATTGTTGTAGGAATATGGATGGTTTGTCTGATTAAATTCTCACAAATTAATCATTGCAACTCTTCAAATAAGCTGAAAAACTCCACCTTCCCATCAGTTTCAGCGTGTAAGCTAAAAACGTTACTTTATTTTCCCCATGTACTATTTACCTCAATAATAACTTATTCTAGTGCTTCTCAAAAGAGTCCATATCTGAGTTAAAAATGCTCTGGATTGCTAAAAAGTATGTTCTGTATTTCTATCTGGCTAAAAAGATAGTCCAGCAGCCACGCCAGCCAAATTACACCAGCCAAATTAGACTACTGAAGAGGGTGAAATTTATGACACCAAGAAATGATGCTCCTGCACAGTAGATATTATAATAAAGGAACGTGAGTGGACTAAACCCATGAATTACATGTACTTCATGGTGGAGAGCATGAACCACCTCTCAGAATGAATGAGACTCTATGCGTTGGCCTGAAAGCTGAAAATATTACCTGTATCTCAACCTTTAGATAGAGTGCATTTTGAGCTGATCTGGTAACTTTTGGAGGAATAAATTTCTTGTACCTTTCCTAATGTACTCAGAATAGCATAGACAATCCTGTAATTCCACTGGCATAGAAGCTTAACCGGCATGAAGTAAGGACCTGCATCAGAAAATACGATTCCATTTTAGTATCAAAATCCTCTGTGTGGAGTCAGCAGAAACAACTATGAAAATTTGAGTTCGCAACAGAATTGTGACAAGACTGAGCTAGTCATTACCTCTTGAAAATATTAATGTCAAACTCTCAGCCTTCAGTTTGCTTGTTTCCTGTCTCCTTCAAGAACTATTTTAGGTAATGCAGTTCTCTGTTGTTTAGGGTAAAAAACTCAGAGAAGGAAATCATCAGCCAGATTACCTAAATGGTGGGGTTTGGGTCTGCTGCTCCTCTTGGATGCCAATTATACTTGCACGATCTTGCCATTACCACTGCTGCACGTGTGCCTGCAGTACATCACACCTGCATCAGGAATCCTCTCTAATCACACATTTTAAGTTTGTGGACAGGTGAGGAAATTATATTTTGTTTTGACAGGACTTCTCATCCTTGAGATTCATATTTGAATTGTATTTGTTACTCTATGAAATTATTTTCCTTGTTTAAACTGCAGGCAGCCACGTAAGACTGTACCAGTGACAGAGCCACTGACAGTAACACAAAACACGCTCAGTGCATCCTCTGTGGGCTGGGTTGCTTTTTTTCGAGGCTGAACAGGGCACTTACACAGTCTGTCCTTGGGCAGGATCAGGCAGCCGTGTAAATCCAGTATCATTAAGCAGCAGTAGTGATGTCTTAGAACAGAAGAAGCAATCGTGAAACCTGGGAGCTAGTTTGGTTTTAGCTGCAGATGCAAGCTGGGACTGCATATAGCACAAAAAGAAGAATCTACAAGAAAAGAACGATAAAGTCTAGTGCCATTTAGTGTGACAGTGGCATAAAAAATGTAGGACAGAAGACACCTGTGATGTCTCTTTGTGCTTATATTAATAAGGATACCTTTATATTAATAAGGATACCTTTCAGAGGCTTTCTAGTAAACAGATATTCACATTTTTCAAAGTTGAAAGGATAGCCATAAAAAAATTACCTGTTTCATCGTATCTGTGAAAATGGTTCATTTTTAATGGTAATATTTTAAATAATGAGTCTCTTGCAGAGCAGGAAATAAGCAAAGGCATTTTCCATCTGGTTATTCATCCTCTTTATTTGGAGATGCCATGTAGGAATTCAAATTAAATTAATCTAAAGTGACTGTCTTTTAATACAGAAAAATATAAACAACACATATAAAATTATTTTCCTTATGGCTTAAGAAGACATAATCCATATCAGAATGATGCTAATTCTATATTTCTGCAGCTATCTTACATCTTTCCCTTCTGATGTTAGCCTGAGAAAAAATTAATTTGTTTTCCCAGTATGATTTGAAATTAAATATTAAGTAGTTGATTTATCAGAGAACTTAATGTGTTGTTTCCAAACAGTCTCCTTTTGCTTGAAACAAATTTACTGCAGGAACAGAAAAATGTATATTAGTCATCAAAAGCTGTTTATAGATGAGTTTAAAGTGCTATCAGTGAAAGGATTCTCATGATGCAGACTAAATTCCAGACCAATAGTGCAGAAAAGAATTAGTGGAGAATGTATTAAATAGCCAGAGGTAACTGAAAATGAGGAAAGGTAAAAATTTGCATTTGATTTACAATAGAAATCCAATATAAGGGTTTATCTTTTCTAACTTCGGGTGATCCAAAGCCCACTTCTGATACTGAGGCCAAAAATTTAAAAATGACTGCTTATTTGACTGCTTATATATCTGAGCCAAGTCAGATTCTGAATATGTCAGGTTTTTAAATTCGGAAATAATCCTGACTTCCAGTGTTACTATATCAGTGCAGTCTCCTAGTGTGAAGAGGGAAAGCTGATTTTGTTGTGGGTTGTTTTTTGTATTTTTTTTTGATGGGTGAGACATGAAAGCTATGTCTGGGCTGAGTGTGGATGTCCTCTGGACTGGAACTCAAGGTCCCTTTCCATTAATCCTTCACCTCAAGGGATCTGACAGGCTGCTCAGTAGTTTCCTTGTAGCCTCTGCATCCAGATCTATGCCTTTGGCACAAGATAGACGAGAACTTTTCTGAGGATTAACACCCACCAATATCCTTCTAATGGTGGAGCAAGCCTCATGGTTTCCTTTCAAACAAGCACTGTCTTCTGTAAAACCAGTCTAACAGTTACCATGCCCACTCAGGGAGAAGGAGCCTCAAGTTTTAGGCTCTCTTCAGCCTCAGTGATACTAGTCCCCACACTGACCAAAGGCAAAGCTGGAGAAAATTCCTCATTCTTCTTGCCCTTTATCAATTTCATATTCAACCAGCACTGGATGGAAAGCAACACATTCTCCCCCCTTCAGCCACCTGTGACAGATACTACCAAGGCCAGGAATCTGAACCAAGATTTTTTCTGCTGCATTTGTAATACTGGGTTTAGTACTGAAATAAACTCTGCTGCCACCCTGCATTAAGCTTGGCCTAAACCTGTGTAATGGAGAAGGCCTGGGAAGAACACGGACAGCTTGTCTGTGAATCTTGACTGGGAAAGGGTGTGAGACATACCCCTTTTTTTAGTCTGGGCAGCATGGTTGTAGTTTGAATATTATGTATGCAAAATATTAGCATTGCTGATTTTTTTTTTTATCACCATCAGAAACATGAAAATGAAGGTGCTGAGAGATCTACTATTGCCTAAGGACCGAGGCATAGCTTTGAGGGCTGCACCACTGGGATGAAGTGCTTCAGTTCCACTGACATCCAAAGTCAGGTATATGCTTTGTGGGTCTGCACCAATTCCTCCATGAGTCACACGGGACACCTGGGTAAGGTTTGTGGTCATGGGTTCATCAGGAACTTGAACCTAGCTCTACACCCTAGACTAATATTCAGCAAAATGCAGACCCCTCTGCTTAAATTCTGTGTTCAGCAGTTACTTGTTAAAACATCAGGATTCCCAGACCCTGGCTACTGTCTTTTGTACTGAGCAAAAAGCTACGCTACCTGTACACTACCGCTGTAAATTTATAGGTTGCAGAGCTTGTTGAAATCCTTTGGGATAAAAAGTCCTCTGTAAATGTGGTATTTTATCAGTGTGCAAGAGAAAATATATTTAAGTACAAAGTAAATACCTCCAGAGTGCTAAGCAAAGGTTAACTATCACTGCCAGTCAAGCTGGGACAGTGACAAATGACCTGAAAAGGGGACATGCTCTAAGGGCAAGAGAAGATGCTCTAAGATTGCATGAATTATTGAAAACAGACACTTGAGCCCTTTCATTTTATAGGGTCTTTCTTAAGTACAGGAGTGATGCCACCAAGACGGTGATATGCTTGTTGCTCCCTCAGAATCCTCATGGCCAAAGAGCATCAAATGTTCACAAATAATGGCCGAGGATGAGGAGCCAAAGGCCCATATGTGAAAGAGAACCCATTAAAGATCTCATAAGACTAGGGGAGTGTTTGCTAGTAGAAATAAAGTTGAGAACTGGGAGAGTTTTGTAGACTGTGAATTATAAATGATCCTTTGTGGTTTTCCATCTAATGTCTCTATTCAAAAATGTATTGACTGTAAGCAAATTAGATAAGGATCCAGCATTTAGTATTGTGACACTTTCTTGTGGAGAGCATACCTCTCTCATCAACTAAAGGCTTTGCCAGAATTGCTATTATATTTAATGAACCGGAAAATAATATACAGACAGGTTAATATTCTTCCAAAAAATTCCATTATAGGCCACAGCTAGGGGAAAGGACACTGTATCAGTGACATGTGGTGGGAGGTCAATTACGGTGCAAAATAATTTCACCAGCTAATATTTAGTGCTCAAAACTTCATCTGGCTTGCACTAATTGGAAGGCAGCCTGCATGTGAAATGCCCTCGGAAATGCAGGGATGCTTGCAGTGGGTTACTGCATTGCGAATGTTAGCTTTTGCATTTTTGCCATTTCCAAGCTAACAAATGGTGATGGCTTTGCCCTTTTAGTTACAATAATGTGCTGCCAAACCCCAACAATGCCCTCCCCAGGGACTAAGTTATTTTAATGGAGAAATTTAATTAAGATTGCCCCCCATTCCTCGTTTTTGCAAGCTGGTGCACTTCTAGGCTTAGTGCTGAGATACTACGGAAAACTACACTTTCCCCAAAAAGAAGAGCTTGACTAGACATGTGAAATATTAAATGTTTTAGGACATTTTGTCCTTATAAGATTAGAAAGTAATTCTGCTGATACAAATGATTAAAGTAGGGTATGATAAACATATGGTTCAGATAAGTACCAAGATCTAAGATGATTATCTAATGTGACCTTCAATGTTTCTTTTGTTCACCTGGCACTGCACGGCAGTAACAGCAACGAGGGGCCAAGTCATGGGATCCTTTCTTTAATTTAGACTGTTTTTACAAGCTTTTGCTACTACAGAACCACTCGCTCCCAGCAGGGCTCCAGTATTAAAACACTACATTTCTAACCCTCCCTGTGAACACATGAACCCAGTAAGGGATTTTGGTAGAGTTGCTGTTTCATCAGCCCTTCTGCTGACCTATACCAGGCTGATCTTTCAGCTAAACAAATTCTTGTTTTCTGAGATGGGATTAAGCAATAGCCTCAAATAAAACAGTTCTCCTAGTCTTTCAAGCTTAATAGTCTTTGCACAAATTTCTCTTAAGTGCTTCTCTCTGCTTTTCTAAATCTTGATCAATTTTTCACACTTCCCCAGCCAGAAATTGGTCACAGTATTCTGGTAGCAGTCACATCCCTACCAAATGTGCAAGTGAGATGGTCTCTTTACTCCTCTTCCACATGGCTTTGTTTAAATACTGAAGGATTTCATTTAGTCCCTTCAGCCACAATTGTGCTCTGAGAACTGGTGCCTGGCTGACTACCTGGGCAGTAAGTCACTGTCAGAGTGATTGCTCATTAGTACAGAGCTCCTGATCTTAAAGTATGAGCCAATAAACTGAACAGAAATGCATATTGTTTGCTTGTGCCTGCTCAAAAACACAATCCAAACTCTATCAGTGATCTGTCAGCCTCATTGTTTACTGCTCCCTCATTGTTTACTGCTCCCTCTATTCCTGTACACTTTCTCCATCATGATTTGTTTTTCCTCCGTGTCACTGATAAAAAAGCAAAATCATCTGAGGCCAAGAATAACCCATGAAGGGTGTGGTAATTTTTTCTATTTGATGAAAATTCAGAGTCTACAGTGTCACACTGTCAGTTCAGTTTCAATAGCTTTAATCAGTTATTTTTGTATCCTGTTTCTTAAGCAGAAGGTTGTACAAGTCTAGGTCAAGTGATGTACCAAAGTGCAAGTATGTCACACCCGCAATATTACTTTTAACAATTATATTTGTAATTAAGTCAGAAGTATTGAAGTATGGGTCAATCAATTTTTTTTTCACTGGAATTAAGCATTCATTAATCCTATCATGAATCCCATTACTGGGACGAATTATTGTCTAGGTTTTTCTATCTGCACCTTATCTACCCTGATATTGATATCAGGCTAATCGGTTTGCAACTTAAGAAAACACTTAGAAGCATTCACTCAGCATGAACTCTTTTTGCAGACTGTGGTCCAAGATAATTACCAATTATTTTAGAGACTATCAGGTAGGCTACAACCCAGGGCAGACATCTCTTAGTAAACAGCTATAATCACTAAGATATCATCCCAAATTCTTTCATGCTTGCTCTGCTTTTGGTTTTCAGCCTCCCTCAGGAGAGGATTTTGTGCTCTGGATCTTAATAGAACAGGGCAGAAGGTCAGCAGAGTGTTTCTGGGCCCACTGTCACTTATCAGTGAGCTCTTACTTTGCTCAGTTTGTAGGCTTTCCTGGTTGCCTTTTGTGTAGGCCTGTTAATCTGATACACTCCCTAATGATAGGTTGACACTCCTCTGAATCAACAAGTATGAAGTAGTTGCCTCATCTTTAGCTATTCCAGTGCCTAAATTATGGTCATTTCCATGGTCATTTTGGTTAAGTCAAGGGTAAAGAGTCACTGACTTTGCTGGCAGCGTGCCCAGAGGATACTCCACATCCTCAACTGTATATTGATTTCACTACTATCACAGAATCATAGAATATGCTGAGTTGAAAGGTACCCACCAGGATCACTGAGTCTAACTCCTGTTATCAGAGGACCTACGACAAATAATGACTTGCTCTTAGCCTATAATGGGTAAATACCCAAATAATTGCGTTTTTTTAAAAAAATACCATTCTATTTCTAAAGAAAAGTTGTAAATTGTTCTAAATTTAATTGAGTTATTATTAATCTTTCATCTCATGTGTCCCTAAATTGTTAGATGCCCATATTTTCGAGCAAAATGAAAGTATAATTTCATAGCTATACTTAAAATTGTACTTAATTTTGGTGTATTGAGGATCTCAAGATTAAATTCAGTGAGGCCAATTCAATTAGATATACTGCAGATCTCAGAGAAGATGCCAGCTTCTGGAGAGCATAGTTATTAATCACTATGAGCCACATCATGTCCTCTGAGTTAGCTAAATACACACATAGAGCTGGACTTAAACAGATATTCTTGAGGACAAGACCATCCACTCCTTTAGTGATTAAATAATGATAACAAGCTATCAGTGAGAAATTAGTTAAGACAAATTTTACTATCCAAACCTAGAAAGGAACATGGTAAATACTTTGTTTCTGAAGGTATTCAGATAGAAAAAATCCTAAAGCTCTCAAGTCATAATGCTGGCATCCACCAAAACGTGGCTGGATGATAGAGATAATTGTACAAACATTGGGAAGAAAAAAGTAACTCCTTTAGTTATTTCTCATCAATGATTTTTTCTTTGACAATCCTATCTGGAAGGACTCTCAGAAATGAGTTTAAACGCTCTTCAGTGTATTTGTACAGTGAATATACAATGCACAGTGAACATAGGAAGTGAAGAGATCTTCACCTTGCAAAGAGAAGAGCTCCCATCTAGAGTTTTTAGATCAATTTTTAAGGAAAGAGTAAAATAAGTAAACTTTGGAATGCTGCTTTGGAATCTTTGGAATAGAAAATTTAGATTATCTAACAAAACACTGAAGTAAGGCCAAGCACCCAGGTCTCTGATCTATTTTTACTTTAGGACACAGATGAAGGGTCAAACCTGCTTCATAAGTTATCTTTCAAAAGCAGTCCTAATCCATGGTCCTAAATTCAGATCCTATTGCTTACCTAACCAGGACATGTGCTGGAAACATTGTATTCCAATTTTTTTCCAGTTCGTATCCTGTGACGAAAAAGCATTTGAATTACAGCTTCTGTCTTATGGATTTTACAAAGTAAAGTATTCAGGAAATTCAGTTTGTTAAGAGAAAAGCAGCTTTTAAGAATGATCTTGATACACATATATGCAGATCAGCCAAGATGACCCATGCTATCCATTTGGATCTGAAGTGAAATTAAAACATGCTATTAAACTTGGCCATCTGCACTAAGGATGCTAAGGAAACCTGCTAATTATTATTAGCTCTATTATATACTGCAGTGTTGGCATCAGTATTTCATAACTAGCCTCATAGAGTAAAATATATAATCATTTCTTTTCCCTCCTACTTGCACAGCAGTCAACTGCCTAGGACACTGATAGGAATTTGAATCTTGTTGTGCCAAGCCAATTTTTTTCCCTGATCAATGGAGAGAGGACAGCAGATTTTCTGGGTTATTATTTACTTCGGATCTCCTTTCCCATATATGTATCAGTCCTGCAAACATTTATGCACACAATTAATATTTTGCAGGTAAACAATTACCTCACTGAGGCTAAGACTACTAATGTTCTTACTTAATACTTTTACATTTTCCATATTCTAAATTCAATTTCTGAAACATTTTCAGAATTTCTCATTATTTCTACATGCTTGCTTTGCTGCTGCTTATTTTTAGCAAGATAGAAAAAAAATGTTATGCAAATTTTCTTCCTTTCTTCATAGTACATTTTGGCTTCATTTAGGGCCCCCAAAACCATAGAGAAGCTCTCACAGGCTTAAATATATACTGGCTCAAGCCCTGAGGGAATCATTCAAGAGTTTTGTTTCTATGATCAGATAGTCACTCACATGAGGATCACTGCTTCCCTTTTCTCACCATTTTTGTTTGTTTCAATCCATTCCCCTTAGTCTACTGGTATTCAAACAACCTTTCTTTCAACTACAGTAATGCAAGTTATTTATTCTCAAATCATCGTTTCAGTTCTTTTCAAAATTGGCAGCTACCATCCTGATAACACTGAATTGCACTATGAATTCTTCTCAGGAGGAAGAGCCCCAGGCACCGGCACAGGCTGGGGACTGACTGGCTGGAAAGCTGCTTTGCAGAAAAGGCCCTTGGGATCCTTGTGGACTCCAAACTGAACATGGGCCAGCAATAAGCTCCTGCAGCAAAGGCAGCCGACAGCACTTGGAGCTGCTCTAGGAGAACCCTTGTCAGCAAGATGAAGTGATCCTTCCTGTCTACCCAGCACTGGAGAGATACATCTGGCATGCTGGGTCCAGCAGTGGACTCCTCGTTACAAGAGACATGGACATACTGGAGACTGTTCAACAAAGAGCCACAAACACGATTAAGGGTTTGTATCATCTGACACATGGGGAGAGGCTGAGAGACCTTGAACTGCTTGAGGGGGTATCTTATCAGTGTGTACAAATGCCTGACTGGGGGAATAAAGAAGTCAGAGTCAGACTCTTCACTGTGTCAGGATGAAGGTCAATGGGCACAAACTGAAAATCAGGAAATACCACTTGAAAATAAGAAGAAACTTTCTTATTGTAAGGGTTGTTAAACCAAAGAACAAGTTGCTCAAACAGGTTGTGGATCCTCCATCCTTGGAAGCACTCAACACCCAACTAAATGTGGCCCTGAACAAACTCCTATAGCTGACCCTTCTTGGAGCAGATGTTTGCACTAGATAATCTCCAGAGGATCCTTCTAACCTCATATTTTCCATCATTTACTTTAATAGAAAAATACTGTGTGGAGAAGGTATTGGAATGGTTCTTAAATCCTTGAATCCAACCCTGTGCATGCTTATTACTGAGAATACTATCTGCTATCAGAAATATCAGCAATGATGAGTTGTTTCCAGTTATAGGCTGCATTTGCAAGACTCAGCCCTTCATAAACTCCAGAAATTCAGCTCTAACAAGTCCATGCTTTCAATTAAGGGTTGTGGGTTGTTCTTTAACAGAGCTTAGTACAACACAACATTCTATATACACTTCACTGGTTAGACAGGTTTGATGGAAGGTGGGAATCAATAATTTAAGTTCTTTTAAAAATATGCAGAAGTACATCACAGAGAATATAAAAACTTCAGGGGAAAGGTGATATTATTATTTAATGCCTTGTTGATGAGGTTTATTTTGGTAAGTTTTTGACAGCACAAGGTAACATATCATCTTTGCGTTGACACAAACACTACCAGAATATGAAAGGATGCACAGCAGAAAAAGAACTGCATCTAAAATAGATTTTTGAGAGAGCAAACTATTTTTTTCCTTCCCAATAGTTAGATTTTTTTTTTGTTAGAAT
This sequence comes from Rhagologus leucostigma, assembly GCA_013397725.1. Classification (NCBI taxonomy): domain Eukaryota; kingdom Metazoa; phylum Chordata; class Aves; order Passeriformes; genus Rhagologus; species Rhagologus leucostigma. The sequence goes on along the minus strand of VZTD01003148.1, from coordinate 359,505 downwards.
GCTGCCAACACCTTTAAGCAAAATTAAGAAGAATTTTTGTTACTGTATGTCACTCTTTCCAGGTCTGTTTAAAATTCTCAATTTCTTTCCGCCTTCCATTCAGTGCTGGAAAATATTTCCTGGCATTTGAGATGGGGATGAATGTCTTTATTTTTCCATTGTTTTTGCAGTATAGCTGCTTTCGTTACTCACTGCACTGTGTACGCTGTGCTATGCATTTTTACATTGGAGACCAAGGCCTTTTCCTATTTTTCCCCTTTATTTTTCCTTTTGTTTGGTTTGCAATGAGCATGATTCTGAGAACTCCAGAGGGCAGTGTTGTGCTGAAAGCATCGGTTCTCTTGGCTCTGCCTGGGTATTTTTTGGGAACCAGGAGGCTGAATGTTATTTACTGAATGTTATTTACAGACTTGCTTGAATGACTTAAGTCTTAATTCACAATTGCCTTGGATATACACACTTTATAGTTGGGGTCCTTGCAACAAACAAATTAACTGAGTTTGTGCACATACTATGATCTTCAAGGTTTTTCAAATGCTGTTAGATGAAATAAATTTTAAAAATAGATGTAAAAATACCAGTCATCTTAAATAATGCTATGCCAGATTCGCCAAGAAGGTTCAATGGCCTGGAATATTAATTTTCCTCCTTGTGTCACACTGCAAGGAAAGGAGGAAAGAAGTCATCCCCATGAGGGTGCAAGGCAATGCTGTTCCCCTTCTCCCTCAGGAGTTCTGCAAGAGAGCAGTTTTCAGTTCCATTTAAGGCCTCTCAGGAGCACACTGTGAGAAAGCCTGCAGGGAAAGCATCGAACCACACACCTCCTTCAAGTATGGTCTCTCACACCTTCCCTCCTACTTGTCCTGCCTCAATGAGGTGTACACCAGAATTGCTACAGATCTGGAAAAAACAGGATCACCAGGTCCAATTGCCATTGTCCTCCAGACTCCTTGAAAAATTTCAGACTGCATTTTTTCTCATTTTTCAAGCATGTTTCACAATTCCCCCTAAACCATGGACACTTTGTCTGTGTCTAAACCTAGTAATTCATCAACCAGTTGCCTAAGGACATCCTATGCCACCACAGCTCTCGAGTATAGGAGCACTTGCTTACCCCTTCAGACTGCAGAAATCACGTTGTGAGCTGTGTGTGGCTTACAGACATGGCTTGAACTGTTTGGATGCAAGCCTGCATTCAGGAGGATGTTTTCAAGAGCTGGCATGCCACCTTTTTTAAGCATGCCCTTCAAGCAGTAGCAATTGGACAGGCGTAACTCCACAGCATGGCTTGAACCCACAGGACGTGTCCCAGAATACCAGTCTGTTTGGATTCCTTGCAAATGATACGTATAGGAAGGTACTATGGGATGGTCACTGGGAGCTGAAAAGAGAACCTGTGACAAGGGGCATGGAAAATTTTGCACTTCAGGTTGCTTTTCATCCTCCATACCACTGAATAATGAAGATAGACTAAAGAGCGGGTGCTGCAAATCTTCATAGATTTAAGCGGTCCTGGCAGAGTAAATCTAAGTTTTCACCTGGGCATGAACTCTGTCTTCCTACAGTAAGACACTCAGCAGCAAAGAGAGAAAAAAATCGTGAAGAGAGAGCTCATGACATGAATTAGTTTTTTGCTGAATTTTTACTGAATAAGGACAAATATGATTGAGTTCTTTGTTTGTTATCCTCCAAGAACCCATTGTCTTAAGGCTGTAACAAATGGAAAAGGAAGAAGGAAAAAAAATATGAAGAAAGGGGCAGTACTTTGGTAGATCAAGTGCTGATAGGACAGTTGCCATAGAAATACTTAAACCCTGTATTTCCAGTAGCAAAATGTTACAAGTCTGCTTTTACATTCTTTGTGTTGGATGCTGGCAGAAGTCTCTGCCCTATGATACTACTAAATTCTACGTGGATTTTGAGGATGTACTAGAAGGTGTCACTTGCATGCACACAGGCGACATGGACGTCACATGGGTATCTACAATAGCCTGATTGAGATGAACAGCTATTGACAAGGTGCTTGGAACTGCTCACAAGTGAAGTAGGTTTCCAACATCCTCATGAGACTGAGAAATATAACACTCTTTAAACCTGCTCATACAGCACGAGCAGGCTTTGCTATTAGCTCTGCCGGTAAACATATCTTGAGATTTGTGACTTGAAGACAGTGATGCTCCATGCCAAGCAAAGGCAGTGGAAAAGAAAATGTTGCCATCTGTTTGTGTAGAAGTTTAAATTCACGCACCATATCTCCTGTACAGTGAAAGATGAGTCTTCTCTTTTTCTTACAGTCAGTCTTGAGAGTGAGGCAGTGTTCATACAGCGAGACCTGAAAATAGACTGAAAGGGTGTTCACCATCAAGCCTCAGCCTCTGATTCAGATGCCTATATTGAAAGCCTCCAGAAATCATAGAACCCCTCTCCAAAAATATCAATGAAACCATCATCCTGTTTGCTGAAGCTGCACTGACACTCAAGGGAAGCTGAGTTGCTCATGCTAACCTCCAAGTGACACACCAAATTTCCACAGTGCTACTCTTTCCACAAGGTCATCACGGGTCACCCAGGTTTTGCAGGTTTGGGTTCTAACATTATATTGGTATGATACAATTTCAAATATAAAGGTTTTAAAATGACATTGCTAAAATTCACCTGAATGATGACAATATCGCTGCCCGACAGAAGTAAACGAAAAAAACCCTCAGGTATCAATACTTGTTTTTATTTATAATAGTTTGTGGTAACCCAGATGTAGAATTGCCCAGACAACTGTGACTTAATCATGTGTAACTGCCAGCTTGCATTTTTGCAGGCACATCTACCCTGACAAAGGTTTTTAATATTTAAAATCATGCAGATTATCTATTCAGCCCTCAGAAAACTCATTGTGATTAATTCAGTATCTCAGTTTCAGGCACTTCAACTTCTGACACCTTTCTTCAGGCTACAGAGACCTTTATTAATTGTACTAAAAATCCTGTGCAAATATTTTTAAAATATTATTTAGTACTCAGTAAAATTTTTTTATATGAGTATGTTACCATCTATCATTGTTGTCATGAGTCTCTAGATCTCAGAAGAGTTTTTTTACTCTGCTTTTAAAACACAATTTTATTCTAAGAGCCTCTGTTTATGCACATTTATCAGTTATATCCACTCAGAAATGCTTATATCATATCTAAGGTCAGGAATTCAGCTGCATTTAAATTATAGACAGATGGGCAATGCATACATTTCAGTTCTTTGACAACTTAATGAACATATTCCTTGGAAAGATGAGGTTATCTGAACATCCCAAATCATCTGTCACATTTGTTTCCAAACGTTTGGTCTGTAGTCTACTGCCAGCAACAAAAGCTGACCAGCACACTGTCTCATCGACCTTTAACTGAAAAAAAAATTATTTGCTTGCCTAGAGCAGCATCTTATCATGGCCCTGTCAAGTAAAGGGGGTAAATCCTGATTTATAATGAGTTTCAGAAATTTAGAAACATTACATAACTAAATGTCTCATCCTTCAACTAAGTTACTTTCTCCACCATTTAATTCAACTCACAAACTATGCAGAAAAAAAAGCTTTTAGCACACATTTTCAAGCTGACCACTAATCTGGTTACCTGATTTTTGAAAGACTACCTACTGTTGGCCCTAATCCTAAGGAGTGGTCAGGAAACAGAACTTTAAAGAATATTTTCAGTTTCTCAGGAAGGAAAAGTCTGAGATGTGTAAGTTGAAATTTCCTGCAGAAGACCAAAACTCAGCAAAACAAGTCAAATAGAACATTTTTGATCAATTTTACCACCTATACACAAACAACATTAATAGAATCTGTACTTAAGGGCGCTGCATTCCCTTGGGAATTGATTCACTAGAGTCTTAAACTGGAAACCCTAAATGTCCTTGAGTTGCTTAAAATTAGTGGATAGCTGTAAACTTGGCTTATACGAGCCACCCAAGGTCACCTATGCCCTGATTTTAGTGGCAAAGCTGCAATGAGAACGTGGAAGTTACTGGCTTTCTTCCTAATGGTCACTTCACCAAACCAAGATACCACCGTTATGGGAGACAATGATAATAAAACATGGCACTGCCCTCAAATTGCACTAAAATTGCGCTTGCACTGTTCTGAAAAGCTATCATTCAGTCTGAAAGTTTTCAAAATTGCTGGGCCAACATGCTCTAAATATATAGTGTCACAAAAAATGTAGTTTTTCTTAGTTGAGTAATAATACAAAAAGAGCAAGAAAAAGAATATGGAAACAGAACAGAAAATCCTGTTAAAATCTTAAAAAGGAAAGAATAGTAAATAATGGATACTATGCAGTCATTCTTCAAGCTCCTACTGAACTCAGATGTAATACTAGCTACAAGACTTTGAGAACACTGAGATGACAGTTCATAGAATCATAAAATAGTTGGGACTTGGAAGAGACCCTTTAAAGGTCATCTAGTCCAACCCTCCAGCCATGACAGGGCAGTTGTCCAGACTTGACAAGTGTTGGAATCCCTTCGTATTCCTTCTCTTCCTTTTGCCACGGGTTAGCACAACATCACTGATAAGCAGAACCTCTAACAGACAACCTGTTCCTGTCTGGGCGACCCTCACTGCTGGCTCTTGTCATCCTCCTGGCAAGGCAGCTGCCCAGCAATTCTTTGTGCCTCCCTGACCCTGACAGATATCATTCCCAGTTCTTGCTGTTATCATCCTGTCCATTTTTCCCAGAGTCTGCCATCTTCTGGAATGTCAATCCACATCTTCCCACGTTACTCCAAAGACATTCATCCAAATTTGCTCTTTCTGCCAGCTTCCTGTCAGCTATTCTCACCTCCCATCACCCTTTCCAATAACTAGTTCTGACTCTCAACATCTCCTTTTTGTTTTATCACCTTCTTCTGTCCCCTCTCTGCTCACCTAACCATTCTGACATCATGCAGTCTCTTCCTTAATTTGTAAAGAAAAAGAAGGGACGGTGGTCTGTATCCCCCTTATTTTAGTAACTATTCTGCCATTTCATTCTACCTCTCCCTTTTAAGCTCACAGACTCCAATCACTACCCGGAGTCGATGTTCTTGGCTTTCACCAATTGTTTTCATTGAACCCTGCTTTCAACACTACCTCTAATTACCTCTTTCTAACTAATGCTGTGAATCAGTAGTCGTTTTCAGTTCCTCCCTCAGCTTCAATGTGACTTCATGCTGCTCTTCTTGGCCTATCATCTTTTTCTCTTTATCAAGAGATTCCAATCTGCTCATGTTGACAGACTACCACTGACAATTATCAATGACAATTACATTTTCAGGGAACAGCCTTTGTACTTTCTCCCAAGCTGTTCTTCTCTTCTGAGAATCCACTCCCTTGTTATTTTTCAAATCTTTTAAAACTTTACTTTTCAATCATCTCTCTTGCTCTAAAAAAAAAAAAAAAGCAAAGCTGGAATATGCTGGGATCACCTTGCTCATCATATTTACTAGCACTTCCTCAAAACAAACTTAACAGCACTGTCTCATAATTTCTTCAAATCCCGCTTGTCTGTATCCTTCTTGTGTTATCTTGTAATTATTTACTTTTAGACAGAGGCTTTTTCACAGAACCTAACATAAAGGGATAATTTTCTATAAAGAGGCTGTCAAGCACCACAGTTATATAAATACAAATTACAATAGGACTTTAGATTTCAGTGCTGTAAGAGCATAGTATGAAGACCTTGATATAAAGAAAACAGAACTAGAAAGCTTAAGAATGTGAACTGGGCCTTAAAAACTCATTTCTCAGACATGCTGGCCATACACAAGTGTAATGTATACATCAATTGTATGGCATACATCCACTGTCTTTAGAAATTAAGGCTTATACATAGAATCCTGTCTTCACTGTAAGCTATAGACATTTTATTGCTAATTTCAGTATGGTCAAGGCTTTTCCATCTGAATCTTATCATACTTTTTTCAATATTTGCAAAGAAAAAGACAGGTAGAATATACATAACAATAACATTTTGTAGTTATATTCAGTGACTAGAAATTATCTTGACAGCTCGGTTTCTAATTCTGTATTAGGTTTGAATGCGAAGTTTGACAATACCCAGGTTCCAAAGCCAATAGTTAAAGGATCACATACGTGACTTAAGAAAACATTGTTTGCTTTTTTTTTGATAGTAGCTAGTTTTACAAGGTCTCTTCTGAAATTTAAATGAATAAATTATTTATCAGCCAGCACTTGTCCTTAGGTGGCATGACTTAGATGTCAATACCACCCAAAACACTCACATTTGCCAAACCTGTCTTGCATGAAATGGAATGAGGATATTTACATAAGGAAAATGCCAAAGCAGAAAATTAACCCTTTCAGGGCTTTCATATATTCACATATTTTAATAATTATTATCATATTGAATATTTATTTAACTGACAAAAAAGGATCATAATATTCCCACTGACAGTGTGTTTACCAGTTAGACTGGCGGTCTTTCTGGCTGGGAGGGAGCAAATCTTTTCTGTGATACTGCCTTTCAGTTAGCATGCCAAGAAGAAAATTCAACACGAAATTTTAATACGAAACGTACAAAATTGATTTGCTTTCTCTGATACAAGAGGATACAGCAAATCTCAGCTTTTGTGACAATGTGTCTCTGAGAGGAAGGTCATCTCTATAGAAGTGCCTCTACAAACAATGGTGTCTGCCTTTCTGGGGGTGTACAGGAGAAAGCGAGACTGAATGCTGACAGGACACTGTGTGAGCCCCCTGTGTGCACGTATGCTAAGTGTGCCAAAGTACAGGAGTGTCTGACAGATGTGGTAAAACTATGAGGGGCTTCCACACCTATCTCCACTCTTAGAAAAAGTTGTCACACCAAGACTAGGCTGAAAAGGATTTGCTCAACATACACATTCCTTTTACATGCATTTCTTTCCACCTTTTAAGAACAGAAACTACTCACAGAAAACACTGAAAGAAGTTTCAGAATTTTGACTGTGACCAAATGATCCATCTGAAGCAGATCCCTAGGCTGATGAGCTTAGTGAATGTTACTACCACTCCAGGTGGCTGGTGCAGGAACCAGCCTATAACGGGTACTGCTTCCAGTCCGCCCCTAGCTAAAATAGGGGGACATAAGGACTCAGGTGCAGCATTACACCCCACCTTACTGCAGATGCCCTTACCACTACTTAAGAACTTAGAAGGAGGTTTACAGATTAGTCCAAAAGCAATACTTACAACTATTAACATAGGAAGCTCTTACTAAACGTCCCTTATCTTCCTTGCATCTGATTTTATACTCACTTATCATACTCGAGTGTGATACCTCGTGCCCTTCCAGGGCTTGAGCTATTCCTACTTGGTATCAACTACATTACATTATTTTGGAGAGTCTGAGAAATGTATCTATGTGCATATAGACTCCCTCTTGAAACTCATTGAAACTCATGTGCTTTTGCACATACACTATGACAGATTACATTTACAGCCCTGCTATGTCATGCTCTCACTGAGAACTAGTCAAGTAAAAAACATAAAGATCGATAAAAATTACCAAGATCGTGTAGTCTTTACTGAGATGAGTTCCCACAAAAGAGAGGGAAAATTTTCCTAGAGTAGGGGTTGCAGGAATCAAGCCAAACTTACAAGGATTAGGTTTCAAATGGCAAGATACTTTCTCTTATTGTTTTTTCACTTTATGCCCATCTTGCTAGAGCTATGACTGAATATGTTAATCAAAATCCTATAGAACTGTACTCATTTTTGTGTGTTTACGTTTAATTTACATAATTATTTTACAAAAGGAGCATTTCTCCTTTGTGTAAGATGCCTTATGATGCAATTTAAAGCCACAGTTACCAAAATATCCTATTCCAGCAGTCCCACCACTATTGATTCTATAGCCCAGTCATTACCATAAATTATTATACAGGAGCTAAATATACATTTCCAGCCTCATGATGTCCAAACAGTCTTTCAGTCAGAGAAATCAAATGTTCCCTGTGGTGTGTCCTAAGAATCTGCATTTAGTGTTTTGGAACAAACAGGAGAAACATCCAAAGCTTAAAAAGCCTTCACAGAAAAATCAGGAAACACATAATTGTAGAGTGCCTTAATTTCAAAAATAGGATTTGTGTGTCTGAAACACAGGAAATGCTGATGGAAATGAGCAAGCACAAACAGTGATACATATCTACATAATCAGCGAAAAGCTACAAATACATTTTACTATTAGATATGTATTTTAAAGAATATACAGACTTGATTAAGGACGAAATCAAATGCTCAACTGGCAGTGGGTGCGATGGAATAGAGCAACTGAGATGGCATGCATTTTCAAAAAACCAACAAAAACAAAAACAAAACAAACCCAAACAAACAAAAAAAAACCCCAAACAAAATAAAGAATGAAACAGGTCTTCTCAGTTACTTCTGAGGGGGCCAAGAGGGCATGAAATCCCAAGCAGCTTACAATAAACCTTTATCTCTTGGCCTCTGTTTATTCTGTAACTTCTGTTTTGAGGAGACAAGCACCTATCACTTGTCTGTAGCCTATGAATGTTGTCTAGGAATTTCTGACCTCTGCTAATGCTGAATTTCTCCCATGAATACTCAGAGTATGTGCAATCAAAGCCCTGCTTAAACTCAACATGGAGTGGGTTGCAGGCCTGTGGTGGGCCAGTTCTACATAAGATGGTTTCACTATGGGAAAACAGCAGGATTTTAAATGGCATTTAAACAGGGGTGAATACTTTTTTGCATCCTTCCGTCTTCTGCCTAGAATAGTCATTGAGTATCTGTGCCACCTTTTTATGCTATCTCAAAAACCTGATCCACCACGATTATTATAGTGCAAAACTTTCTATTTTTAGCAATTTCTTCAATTTGCATAAGGATGTCAGCACGCCTGAGCTTGATGGTTATAGAATGAAAATAAATACACATCTTTAACCAGATTGCTCTTTAACAAAGGTGACGTAGACTTCTTATGAAGTAGCACAGAATGATTTTGAATAATCACTGGAGACAGTAATTTGCCTAATATTTGGAGAAATTTTGTACCTAATGCATAGTTTGAAGCTGATATCAGATAAATTCTGGTTTTATATCTCTCGTGCTTATTACATACAAAGCATAGTACAAAACTTGTGATACAAAGAAGTCTCTCATCGGGCAGCATCAGCCAATTCACTGTCTGAAGACATTGTTCTTTAAGTGCATAAAATTAATAAGTACAGAAAATGTAAATAATTATTTTATCATCTAAATTTTATGAAACACATAGATGACTGTAGTTACATCATTTTAAATGGCTGAAGATAGTTGTTACTTATTTCCTTTTTAGACTACTAAAAAAATCTAACTTATTTATTGTGACACTCCTTTGTTTATCATATAGTTATATAATTACACAGTTCAGCTGAATGAAAATACCACCAAAACTGTTTACTATTTATAATGAGCAATTTTTAAAGTTCATCCTTCCTTTTCCAGACTGGCTAGGTAAAGACTTTATCCATTTAAACTGATAGCTTCATCACACTTTTTTCTAAAAAAGTATTAACTATTTTCAGCCCGCTCACACAGTCTCCGTGTATAATATCAAACTCTTTGATTTGTTGCATGTGCATTGCAAAATGTCATCTTGTCCTGTTTTTAATGGCCATGGCCAGAGTATACTTATGATCATTGCTGATTTAAATCACTGATTTCTTCACACAAAAAATCACTTCAGTATACAAAAGCAGAGAACTTCTACTGAATTTTAATTTTGAAGAACAGTATCTCAGACTGAGCCTTCTCTTTTCTCTGAAAAGTCAATCAGATTAGTAGTGTGCATTCATAGAGCTCTCAATGAATATAAACTAGAAGGAAGTTGCCTATGTGCTATGCAGAATTGTACAGGCAACTCTCAGTTGTATGTGGGTGTGTAACCCAGGTTGCAGATTAGCAGTGCTTGCTAAAACAAAGCAGAAAAAAAAGGGAAAAACACCCACCATTCTTCTTTGAATTTCTGATCTCACTTTTTACTTGAGTTTAACTTCATTCCTTGATAAATGTAATATGCATTGGAAGTTCTTGTCTAATGTGGACACGCTTTGTATTACCTATGTGTTAGCTTTATGTGGGTTAATCTACTCCATTGCTAGTTTAAATAATTAAGAACTGGCTGTGTAACTGTGCAACTATGAAAGAGCCCAGCAGCCCACAGGTTTATTCAGCATTTGCTAAAAACCAATTGCTTGTCGAAATTCCTCCCTAACTCACCCCAAAAATCATCAGAGTTCCCTTTAATATTATTTTTTTAAACCCATGAGTGATAACAACCTGCTGGAATACTGGATTCCTATTAATATAAATAAAATGTTGAGATGCTTGAAAGTCAAAGCAAAAGCAAAAGCAAAAGAAATGAACAAACACAATGCACTTAAAAGCAGACAGACAGAGTGGACTCCTCTGCCCCCAAGGCCTAGAGACTGACAGAAAGCCATTTCATAATAAGATTTTGTAGCTGTACCAAAAATCTTGACTTAATTGCCCAGCTGTACATTTTATTTATTTAGAGGGTCATTAACACTGAATATGCTTTTAAAATACGATATGCTCTTGGGCAATGCAACAAAACCAGTGGTTTCCTTGCGAACGATTTGTGAGAGGGAAAATTGTTTCCTGCTGCCCCCTCCCCAATCTAATTTTTCTCTGCATAAAATAAACAGCATCTACTTCATGAGCAAAGCCAAAAGACAGAGATACCCAATGTGCTATCCAAGTGCCCTAAGATCCATGAACTACAAAGGCAGCTGGGAAGGAACTGGCGGTCCCTCTCCATTCTCAGGAGGGGAACCCAGACACTGAAAAACCCTGGGAAGCTGCTGCAGGAGCTTATCTGAGGAAGATGAATGGCTGAGACACTTCTCAAGGAGCAGGAGAAATACAATACTCAGTATATGAAACATTTACTCTTGTAGAAGGATTGATGGAGAGGCTGCCAAAGGGCTGAGGGGACAACAGAGGGCAAGAAAGGAACGGGAGTAGACAGCCTTTTCTTCAGGGAATCTGTTCTTCTTTTTTTTTTCTCTCATCAGAAAATTAAAACTATCAACTTCACATTACCCATGAGCATTAAAGATCAATGCAGATATAAAATACTGTGATATTCTTTGCTATTCTGAAAAGAAAGGACTAACCTACCAGCCCTGTATTCTAGCTTGGCAACAGCTTAACTCCTGTACTAAAATGAAAGCAAAAGGCTTTTCATACTGTGACACAACAGTGTACTGAATTGGAATGAACCTTCTTGCTACTTTGAATTTATACCTTAATGCAGTAGTTTTGATATGCTGACTAGGATCAAAATGACACTGATGACAAAAAGTGCAAGCACTGCTTTAATTCATGTCTAGATACAGTTCTTGCAGGAATCTCTCTAAACTACTTGACATCCTGTACCAGTGTGCTCCACTGAGTAATAACTGTGCATAAAGTGTTACTTTATATGTTGGCTTTTAATTTCACTGAACATCCCCTTGTCCTTTTAACGCTGGAGAAAAATAAAATTAAATACTTCTGTCACAAGACTTCTTACTGGCACAATTCTAAAAATTCACTTAATAAAAAGTACCTGCCCTTTCTCAGGTAGCAATACAGTATTGTCATATAGCCAAAGGAATTATATTCATATCAAAAGAAAAACATTTATCAAAATATTTGATTTCAGACTTGTTTACTGTTTATTATTTTAATTTACATCGGTTGCTGCTTGCAAAACTTCCAGGGAAATAATTTTAATTTTTTTTTCTTTTCCCTCTGCATAGTAAATACAGCCTTCTTAGTATTTCAGAAGTATAGTACTACAGAAATGCTAAGGCCTGCTTCTGCTCCAAATGAAGTTAATGGGAAAACACCAACTGACTTTATTAAGAGTTAGGTCAGGCCCCAGATTTGCAGCTTTTGAAATTTCATAGTTGAAAATTTTCTGGCTAATCCTCAGAACTGACTACTTCTACAACTATAACACTATTTACAACTTTATTTATACGTATTTCTTTATTACAATATGTAATATCAATGTTCCTTGTAAAGGTTACTATTTTAAAGAAATTAGACTGAAGTTATTGCCAATCAACCTTCTAATAAACTTAAGTGGGATGACTTTCAGAATTTTTCTCAACATATGATTCAGTTTTTTTCACTCTTGCTATCTTTGACAATTGCTTAACTACCTTAATTTCAAAGTCTTTTTCAGTGTAATAGAAATGTCCTTTTGGTAGAAGTTTATTGGTCCCATTTCAAATTACGTTCTGAAACACTCCTATACTGATGCGGACTCATTATTTTAGCAATTTTTCTGTTTCAACACAGTATATAAAGCCATGCCTCTTAACCAATCAACCTCAGTATAAAAGTGTAAGTGAGGTCAAACAGACTGCTCACCAAATCTTTGATCAAGTTGTCTGATCACATATAAACACAACTGTTGGAATTGTTGCATATGTTGTATAATGCTATCATACAAATTTAAGCATTTCCATTATTGACTGCTGCTTGTGTATGTATACATTAACTTGCTGGTCATAAAACTACAACAAAGGGCAAGATGTACCAATACTGAATTAAGACCTCTAGTCTTGTCTCTCCCAAAATTAAGAAAAATCTGTGTTCTTTATGACTGACCAACTCATAATTTTGTGCTTCAGATACAGACATTTTCCAAAATTAAACTGTGAAGTTAATGTCAAATACTGTGTTGTAACTTCAAATATAACTGACATATTAGAACAGATAGATGGGTAATTATGATAAACTACACAATAGTGCTACTGCAGATAATATCATTTATCAATCCTGTGGTCCCCATCATTCATGCATTTACAGTTTGGGAATACAGTGACTGCAAAGGATAATAATTCATAATGGCTACATTCTCAGTACTTCATGCTAGCTCACTAGACAAAAAAAAAAAAGGTTAATTGTATAACTGGAAAAATGTAAAATTTTATTCCAAGAAAATTAACAAGCTACACAGGTAAATTTTGGCAAATGCAACTTTATATTGAAATCCACACATCTGTATCTTAAAGAAGGAAAGACTCACAGACTCTAATGTATTTCTAAAATACTAAGAAATCATATTATATGCTTTCACAAGTTAAAACTTAAATAATTTAAAACAACCAATACACCAAAATGTGCAGAAAATATAAACAAGACTGTGCCTTCAGTAGAATAAATGCTTCACAAATTGTGCAAGATATCATACTAAGGCTGCGGTCTCCCCATGACAGCTGTCTTAAAATATAAACATACATCAACTGCCTGTGTTTCTCAGAACAAACTAGAAAGGGCGGCACACCTAGAAAAAAATCATATAATCCCAGTGATGTGCATACTGATTTTGGGAACCATTGGAGTAAAAAGGAAAAAAGAGGACTAAGTGGTCTTTCATGCACTCCCAAATGACTGACCAGAGTTATTGATTCAATTTTCCTTGCTTATTTGCTTCAATGCTAAACAAAATGGAAGATACTAGATAACCCTTTAAGGCAACATGTGTTTATTCTGTATAATTATAACTGTTCAATTATGACTGGATATTATCATTAACGTTGCCTAACAGACTGATATCTAGCTTTTTAAAAAATATAAATAAGAGTCTATTAAACTTTATACCAAATCAGCAAAAAACACGGAATACAGTTAAATGTTAGTAATTTCAATGTTAAGGAAAATGGTAATTAGAAAGAGTAATATATTTGGAGAAAAAAAAATTAAAGTCAAAATCTGAACAAAAATACTGCTTTGGAATGCTCCCCAAAACTTACTCACAAGGCAAACAGATTTGTAAGTGTGATAATCCAATAATGCATGGCACATCTTTAATCAGTTACAGTACTTGAGTCCCCAGTTTTCAGTCTTTGCAAAATAATAATTGTATGAAATGTTTTAAAGGTCTTCAGATGTCTAAAATTAGTTTTATCAACACATTAACCTCATATCAACTTAATTTATTAAGATGTCCAATGCTAATCTTTTTGATGTTCTTATTTTATGTAGTGATATACACAGCATTTAGCACTGATACTTAGCACCTGCTACTTTCATAATCTAGATTTCAACCACATAAAGGAATTCAGGGCAGTAGTTCAGTCCTTTGTTCTTAATTACAAACCTTCAGCCGTGGTCAGCAGGAACATGTTTAGGTTTAAAACAGGATTAGAGGTGAGCTATTGCAAAGACTGCAGAATGTTGCCCAAATCCTTACAGCTGCTGACATCCCATTCTTGATTTTCTCCTCAAGACATGGCTACAGGCCACAATTGCTTAGCAGAGAATGGTAGTGTTTCACAAGGCTAAAGATTTACAGATGCTCCCTCATATAACACAGTAAGGTTCCCTTGGTAACCTGGATTTTCTGCAGTAAAGAAGGGTTGTGCTGAAACAGCGCCTCAGCTCCCTGTTGGAGAAAATGCAGACAAAAGGATTGATTCCAGCTTGGGCAAAACTCATCCAGACAGCGGCCGTTAGAAATCCCCCAGGTACTACAGGCCCTCTTGCAAAAACTCTCCAGTAACAGGCTACCAAATAGGGACCCCACAAGGTCAGAAAGAGGAATGTCATGATGTAGAACATTCTGCTGATTCTCTTCTCCATTTTGAATTCATCTAAAACCAGTAGCCGCCTCCTGCCTGTGGTGTTCGCGTTTTGCCTGATTCCCAACAAGGTTGGAGGTGTGGGACCCCTTCCGAATCCAGCCAGCCAATTAGCAGCTGCTTGACCACTCGCTCCAGGACCATGAAAAGTCCAGTTCTGGCTCACTGCTGCAACAAACTGGACTGGCTTCATTTTCCTGCGATCGTGAACAAAAAATATCAGCTTGAGGTAGACAAGCTGTGTGGCTAGGAGGATAAGGGCAAGAAGAAGCATAAATCCCAAGGAATCATTAGCCCTGAAGGAACGATGCTGGAAAGTGCATTGGTCTTCCTCCCTAATGAATGAGTAGGTGCCCACATCTAAAACTGGGGGGAAAGCCATGGCTACAGAGAGAGTCCACACCATACAGATAACAGCCAAACAAGTCCAGAAAGTCAGTCTTTTCGTATAAAAACGGTGGTGGGCAATAGCTAAGTATCTTGTGACGCTTATGCAGAATAACATGAAAGCAGTGTGAAAGCAGGACAAAACCCCCAAAAAGGCAATCACTTTGCAAGTAAGAGTTCCATACGTCCAGGTAGAGCCATTTTTTACCGAGGTGAAAACAAATGGGAAACAAATTGCAGATCTGAGGATATCTGAGCAGCAAAGATCCAACAGGAAGTAGTAAGGAGCTCTATGCAAGGTCTTATCTTTGACTAGCAAAATGGAGATCAGAAGGTTACCCACCACACTGACTCCTATTATGAAACCCAGTGAAGTCAGTTTCAGAAAAGCTGTTAAAGGAGAGAGATTTTGTAAAATGTTGTCAGCTGCATGGCTGTAGTTCGCCATAGATGGATGGATGATATGTATATTGCCTCAGTCAAGTCTCATGATCTATATTTAAGAACAAGGAAAAAATAGATCCATACATCTTACTGAAAATGTAATCCACAAACAGAACTGATCTTGTGTCTAGTCATACAGTACATCCTCTTCTTTCTGATTTGTCATGCCATCAAAATATCTGAAAAAAAATCGAGCTATCAGTTCTTAAGTTAACATGAAATGATGTCAGAAAGTGCTAACAAAGATGTTAATTTATGGAGAACCAAATGAAGTTGTAAATTTGAGTACTATTGTTTGTTTTTAAAAAACATGAGGCTTTTTTTTTTATATACTTACTATTTAGTATAACTGACTATTGACAGATTTGGCTTGCTACAGTTTCAGGACTGACCAATGCCCCTTATATTTGGTAGCACATATAATCTGACAGTTAAAGCCTCAGAGATTTTATGAATCAAAAGATTCCCAGTTTGCAAGCCCAAGAGTTAATCACTGACATCTTTTTTAAAAACCCCTAAAGACTGCTGGTATTTTGACATTACCTACATTTATTTTATGGCTACAGTATTTGTCAGTGTTTTAAGAGGCAACTGCTGTGTTGATATGGATCACACCCAAAGAAACCCTGCAGAATTTATGTTTTTTAACCCAAGTCACCAAAGCACATTAATCACACAGTGTTAGTTTATGCATTTTGTAAGAGAAACAGTACTCATTATCCCCCTCCTTTCCTGCTATAAACCATAATTTTATAATTTAGGCTTTTAGATAAACAGGTATCTAGACAGTCGACAGCAGTATGCTTTAGGGTGTCGTCCCCCCGGCCTCCCCCCGCTCTTTCCCAGTGCTTTAATGCAAATCGTTAAAGCCTCGACATAATTCATAATAAGCAACGGTCAGTGTAAATACTGAGCAAAAACAGGCAACACAGCCAAGACGTAATGCCCATCCTTTCGGGAGGGCTAGTTTTGGTTATGCTTAAATAAACATATAAATTGTTTTTTGGTTTTTTGTTTTCTTTTTTTTTTTTTAAGCTAATTAGGGCTCCGCGATGCCCATTAATCCTCCCAGTGAATCGTACCGGAACACATTTCATGCAATAAAATAAAGAACTGTCTGTTGCTGCTTTTTTTTCGGTTTTGTTTTGTTTTGTTTTTCTTTTTTCTGCCTCCAGAGCCAGGGACAGGAGCCACAGCAGGCATGATCAGGCTCCTTCGTTATTCACACGAAGTGTTTCCTATGCCACCTCGGGTGTACAAAGGATATTCCCACTGAATCCCAGCAAAATCCTTCCATTCTTACCGTCCACAAAAGAGCCTGATTGCTGCTGTGTAAACAGAGGCTGATCAGATCATGGCATCGTTTTAAAACCATGAAATCAGGCTCCCCCTCCCCCCTCCCGCCAGCCCCGCCGCTCCCCCTCCTCCGTGGAGCTGTCCCCGCGGCGGCCGGCCCTGCCTCCGCACACACAGCCCGCACGCTGCACACGCACCGGCACTGCTGGCACACTCACACCGCCGCTGACACACACACACTCACGGGCACAGCCGCTCCCCGCGCCCGGCCATGCAGGGCTGGACTGCGCCGCGCTGCAAGGCAGCCCGGGTGCCGCTGCCTAGCATCAGCCGCATCTGCCGGAGCCGTGCGAGAGCCCCCCGCGGCGGGGAGCTGGGGAGAGCGGAAGAGGCATTGTCTGTGAGGGCTTCCATCATGCCACTTCTTTGGAAATCACCTCCTCACCCCTGAGCGGGAGAGCCCTCTCCGCACGCACCTGCAGCCGCGGCAGCCCTCGGTGCCCCCAGCCCCTCTCCTCCTACCTGTTGGTGCCGGAGACCTCCACATGCCAGAGCTGCTCCTTCCCGCCGACCGGGGGCTGCTTTACCCTGGCGGTCTTTTCTATTCTCCTCTACCGTCATTCATTCTTCTTTCTCTCAATCCTTTTCCTTTTTCCTTTTTTTTTCTTAATTTCCTTTTTCCTTTTTTTTTTTTATTTTTTTTTTTTTTTTTTTTTTTTTTGCCTCGGTACCTTGGCTGAGGATCCAGTCAGTGGCTCGGGCGGCGCATGCTCGCCGCGCCTCCCCCCTGCGCGCCGAGCCCCGTCCTCCCCTGTCGCAGCGCTACAATCTCTCCCAGNGCGCCGGCCGCCTCAATGAGGGCACGGCAGGCTCGGCGGCGGCAGCTGCTGCTGTCTTAGACAGGGCATGGCAACCTCCGCGGCAGCAGCAGCGTCCTCAGTGGTGTGCAGGCAGCCCCGGCGGCAGCAGCCTCCTCAGTGAGGGGAAGGCAGCATCCTCAGTGACGGGAAGGCAGCCTCCTTGGCAGCACGTTCCCATCGCGATGCATAGCCGAGCTGGATTTATTGGCGAGCCTGGGCAAGCCAGTGAGGAAAGGGAGGGGAACGAATTAGGTCCTGCGCTCCTTGTTTATGCCTCTGGGCTCCCCCTCCCGCCCCATTCGCTTACAACGGGGGTCTGGAAGCGCCCGCCGCGCTGCGCGTCGCAGCCTGTCACGAGAGGGACCGGGCGGTTTCTTCAGCTGCTGCTGCTTGATCCTCCCGCTCGTGGCTCGTTTTCCTTCCTCCTGATTCCCACCCGGTGAATTCCTTCTTCCTGACCCCCGAGCCAGGGAGGGCTCCTCTTAACAAGCGCCGTTGTTCTCGGAGGGCGCATTCGCCGCGGGGCCGTGAGGACACCGCACCTTTCCCCCTCGCAGCCCGTGGAGCGGCTTCCCGACGCGCAGCCCGAAGCCGGCGCAGAACTGTCAGCGCGCTCGCTGCATGGCGGCGGCGATGAATCTGGTGTCAGCCTGTTTCGTCCGCGGCAGGGCCGGCGTTCCCCCTCGGCGCGCAGGGCGNTCATGCGGGCCGGTGGGCCGGGGCGGCGGCGCCGGGAGGCGGCGGGCTGTAGTCTGGGCCGCCGCAGGGGCCTCCCGCCGGCCCCCGCACCCGCTGGCACTGACCCTCGCTGGTACCACCGCGGCAAAACCAGGAGGAAGCGGGAAGGGTTGGGAATAGGCTTGATCCCTCCGCCCTCCTTCCTCTTCGGTTTGTACGGAAGTTTATCCGGGAGAAGTGGGAATGTGAAAGCTATGCCCCAAGAGTAATTCGCTTTGGCTGAAAGGCAGTTGAGGAACAGCTTGTTTTGGGTTGAGAGATTTGGATCCTGAGGAACTTCTTCGCTGGGAGCTTCCATTCAAGCCAGAATAAATCCTTCTGGGGGACAGATTTATAGGGTTGATTCATAATGTGTGTCACATCTGTGAGACCGTTAGTAGACTACAGGCATTTTTTAAGGCTGTTGTCAGGTTTGGGTTCTTTTTTCTGACACTCACTAAACGGCATTGGAATTGGTTGCCAAACCACAAAATTAGCCTCAGTAGCAGCCTGACCAAGCCTAGAGATTTGCAGCCACTGGAAAATACAGTTGTTTAAAACCAACATTGCACTATTTCAAGCATGTGACTTTTTTTCAGGTAAAATTTATTCTTAGGCAGAAGACTGACAAGCCCAGGTACCACACAATTTTTTTTTTTCTGGAGACGTAGTTATGAGGACATGTTGGTGCTCATCTTTGGGTGGCAGGGGTTATAGCTTCACTTTTAAAAATTGGCGTTTTGGGTGGTTGTTAAAGTTACTACTTCAAGTTGCACTTCTCATGTCACAATCACCTAAGCTAAGCAGACCCCTCCAGGTATCCTTTCTTTGTTTTTAAGTATGTGTACCCACAGTGACATAAACAATGACCTTTGAAGTCATTCTTAAAATGTGAAGGGCAAGGAAGTAGCTAAGCCAGCAAGAGCAGGCACTTTAATGGTCTGTCTAATATAGCAAAGAATTCTCCAAATGCCATGCATGGAAATGAAACATTTGCAATGCAAGATTAGGAATATTTGTAATATGTGGTACTGAATGACTATAGTATGGTCCTAGTCAGGGCCTATTCTTACACTCTGATATGTGTAAGAATGATGATTTTTTTGTTGAGAGTAAACAACGTAACAAAATCATCATTGTCATAAAATAGATCCAGTAGAATTTAACTTTTTTCTGTCTGGGCTTTCTTTTAGAGATGTTACAAAATTATGTTGCTATACAACATTTTAAAACTTGCTTTCCTTTTAGACCTGTAACAGACTGCTTAGAAGTAATCTGTGAACTTCAGAATTCATTCAGCGTTCAACCACCAGTTCAGCATAAATCCATTTGTCATCATAGGTGTAACCTGAGAACAAGTGTTCTAATTTTGTTCAACCGAATGTAGATATCTAGATTGAGGTGCCACATAACAAAGTTAGTTTCCTATCATGGAAATCATTGAGAAACAGATGCATTAGGGAGCAGATTATCTCATGAGTCACAAATCTAGAGTCCATCATATGGCTTGAACCCCATTCTGTTTGTTGTAAGGGTAGAGTCAGCCAAGAGAAACCTCTGTTACAAAGTAAGGGATTTCTGGCTGAGTGACATAATGCTGTGTTAAATTTTTGCACCGGGAGCAGGTCACATCCTCCATGGAGGGGAAAAAAATCCAAGCGTCATGGGGTTAGGAATCTGGAAGGTGACAGCAGATTATCAGACAAAGATGGCTCCAGGAAGCAAGAACCAGGAAATGAATGTGCAATTGGAAGGCGGGGAGAAGAGATATGTAAGGACAAGTGATGAGGTCTGTGCTAACTAGTTCTTCAAAACAGCTGGACTAGAGATATGAAAGGTTCAGAAAAAAAAGTGTGAGGCAGCCCATGTTGCAAAGTGAGTGGATTAGGGGTAGCCAAGAAAAATTTCTTGGAGTTTTGGCACAAGGAAGGATCCTGAATCTTGACTAAATTGCCCACCACACAATATAAGGGGGGCAACACTAAGGGCAACAAGAAGGAGGTTCAAAAACACAGAGGACCTGTGTCCCATACATACATGTCAGAAGAAAGAAGTGATTACTTTTAGGGAAATAAATATCTTTCCCTGACTTTTTTTTTCCCTACTTATGTACTGCTGTGCCTCAAGAAGGAAGGGTAGAAGAAGAGAGCATAAGTGAAGTACAAGCACAAGCACAAGAGTGTTCATGTACCCCACTAGAGCTAGCAGCAGACTGATTAGAACTTTCACTAGAAAATGAGAGAGGCAAGACAATTTCCCTGATTTTCTGATTAAGATCAAAGATGAGAACGATCTTCAGGTTTGCACAACTCTGCTTTAAAGTTCTTAAGAGTTATGGTACAGAGCTCTTTCATTTTCTCCTGTTTGAGTTATTTAATTACCATGGCCAAGAAAATAACTCATGAAATACTCAGCTTTGTTGGTGGTGACTGAGGATTCTGTATTCCAAGTCTTTGGGTTTTTTTTCAATTTAGGTACTATTCAAGAATGACCAAGGCACTCTGTTCAGTGAATTGGATCCACTAGGTCCATTCCCAGATCAAAATCATCTTTTTGGAGAACCCTACTTTGATATTCTCAGTCTTTGATATCATCTGCAGGTCTGGGTAGTTCACTCCCATAAGGTGATGCTTGAGTGCACACGGCCAAGGAGCCAGGAACTTGAGTGCAGAGGTGGGGCACAGTTGAATACTATTGCAGAAGAATTTGTTGGTGTGTAAGCAGCATTTGGGGCACTTGCCATCTATTTCTTTTCGGGATATGTGCGCTGAAATCCTGTACCACAGCTGTGAACCAGGGGAGGATGCTGGGTGATTCGCATTGTTTTGAACTTTTTCCTTAGAATGGGAGAGATTTTTGAGAAGTCTGACACTGAGAAATCTCACTAATGGAGTCTGAGGTAGAGACTGTGTTAGAAGACAGGCTAGTGATGACAGTCGATAAGATGGGATGAGATGTTGGCCTCACTAAGATCAGTAATATCTCTCAATTATTTCAGTGGAATGAGGATTTCAGCATGGGGCCAGAAGTTGTGAATAGCTAAAATCTATAGTACTCATGCCCTTTTTGTCTTGATCGTTTCAGGAATTAATGTGTTTATTGACTGTCTTGAAATTCATATATATGCAGTGTCAACCCAGTCTGCATTATGTAAATTTAAGCCCTGTAGGATTTTCCAATACTTCTACAAAACAGGAGACATCATCTACAAGGTGTGTCCACTCCTGTGCAGAGGCCAGCAGAGGCCGAGACTTATGTATTGCTTGAGAAACTGTGATAGATGCTGCTAAAGTGCATCCTTTTCAAAGGGCTCAAGGAATTTTTTCAAGGGAACTTTCTTGCCCATGCAGTAGATTTGTGCAACTTTGGAGTAGTATTTAAGTAGGACTTATATCATATAGAGACCTGTGTAGGACCCCTGCACAATAGAGAATGTCGCCTGCAATATATTTGGTTCTTATCCTTAATAAAGTGTTTTCAGAGTAAAGACATTTGTTGGCAGTGTCTGGCTCCTGGGTTGGCTCTCAACACAGGCATAAATTTCACCCCACACTGAAAATCTCTCTAGTGGTCTCTGCCTCAGTGATGCATGTTTTCACCTACAACAAAATTACATTCATGTGACTATAAAAATTCTTATGGATAATATTTATATTTTTTAATGTTAACATTTAGCCAAATCCTCAGATGTTTTATAAATATTTCTCAAAAACATTTAATTCAGTGTTTAAAAAAATATTTCATAGTTGCCTTTGAAGATTAATTTTCGTTCTTAAAAGTAGATCTGTGTTGCACTTTTACACAGAAATAAATGAAGGTTTAAATGCAAATACACTTATCTGCCAAACATATGAAAAAGGCTTTGTCCTACCATTCCTTACAAATCTTGTACATGGGACTTGTTGAAGCATATGCATAGACACAAGGAATAATCTTACAGAAATAGTGATTCATTTATTTAATGTATTTTCATCTGCTGTTTAATTAATCCAGTTAATTGTAGATCTTTTAGTA
This sequence comes from Rhagologus leucostigma, assembly GCA_013397725.1. Taxonomy (NCBI): domain Eukaryota; kingdom Metazoa; phylum Chordata; class Aves; order Passeriformes; genus Rhagologus; species Rhagologus leucostigma. The sequence goes on along the minus strand of VZTD01003148.1, from coordinate 337,156 downwards.
TAAGCTACAATACAATATGTCTTTCACCACTGTAAAAACATTCCATTCACTATTTGTTTTTCTCTGCATGACATATGGTAATGCAAATACATCACAGTGGTACAATTCATCAACCAAAATAGTTGAAAGGAGCTAAACACAGTTAGGAATTCATGACTAAATCACCATGATTTTTGCAAGACATTTATCTAACAAATAATGTGAAAACAATCTGGTGAGAAACAGGTAGAAAGAATTCCAGAATTTGGAAGTTGAATTGGGAGCACTGACCCAGGGCCATGCTAATGATGTTTTGGTTCCAACGCATGGCTAAGCAACCTTGGCCTCTTTGTGACTGTTCTGCTATCTTACCTTATGACAGTGTATCAATGACTTTTGGGTAGAAGGGGAGCACTCCCATACAAGAAAAGATTTCCTGTCAGTGCAAGGCAGCACCTCAGGACCACTACCGTGGAAAGCTCTGTTAATTTGCTGCAGTGGGGGAATCTGTTACAGTGATTTTAGGACTACTGTCTGTTGGCTTTAAAAAGCTCATAGATTTTCTTTCTTAAAGTGTTTGGTTTGTGTTGCTTGTGCACCTCACCCTTTCTCAGATATTATGTTTTATAGTTCTTTTGTCTATGCTATTTTAACACTTGATTTTCAATAAAATGCTTTCCCACAGCTATATAATACTCCTGGTTTACCTTGCTAAATGGAAATACAGGTCTTGAAATCAGCTAACCCTGCTGAAGCACAGAGCAGCTCTGCAGTGTCATGGTCATTAACAGTGCCAATCACAGCATTCAGGAACACATTTTTCCTATCACCATTACAGGCACCAGTGGAACACTGTGGAGCAAAATGAATGGGGTTAGTGACATTACAGAACAGAATGCTTGCCTTGAGAGACAAACCTGAAAATGCTTGAGAGACAGGGGAAAGATGACTTCTTCCAGCTGATCTGTGTCCAACATTTTTATGCATCCAATGTAAAGCAAAGACAGACTTGTGTGAGATGCACATAACTTTACCTGTTATGTAAACCTAGTCTATCCCAAGCTCTTTCATAGTTTTCCAGCATGTATGGATATGTGCAGAATATTCTTTGGCTAAGGAGGACTGCTGGGTTAGCAGGTATTTCTCCCACCTTCTTTAGTGCTGTTGGCTCACTAGAGATTATTAGGATGTAGTTGGGGCCTAATGAAAGGAGTGATTATGGTTCATTATTTTTTATATACTTTCTGTCATAAAGCTATCTAATGCCTAAGTGAATTCAGGCATATTTCCTTCCCTTCCTCGTCTTTTAAACCTGAAGGCTGATTTTAGTGAAGTCTGATACATGAGCAGAGAGGTCTCAGAGGCAGGTGAGGTTCCTATAAATCTTGTGAATGTAGGTGTTGGCTGCTTATCCTAGAGTTTACCTTTTTCCCTTGGCTGGCCTCCAATCTCAGGCTGGCCACCACTCCCTGGGGCCCCTGGTCTGTAACTGAGGCTTCAGCATACAGCGATTCATCTGCTGGTCAAAATTGGTCATGGCCTGGAGTCTTAATCCCTTTCTTGTTTGATCTCTGTGTGACTAGGCTTGGCTACGCTCAGCCGTGCAGCTGAACAGGACACTGGACATGTCCCCGTGGTTTCTGTATCCAGGGCAGAACGACAAGTAGCAAAGGCCATGCTGGTTTTGTGACAGGCTACACATCCTATTGACCAGTTCAGTTCCAAACTGATCCACAGCCTCACTGCTGAGCTCCTCTTGCCTCTGCTGCAGCTACTGCACCATCTCTTCCTGTGCTCATGGAACTATTTGCATGACTATTATTAGTGCATCGGGATATATGTCAAATCAATCATTTTTGTAGAGCTGAGATATATAAATCCATTTTCTGCCATCTTTAAGGTTAGGTTAGAGGTGAACCATGGAATGGACAGTATGTTATAGGATTAGAGAGACTATTTAACAATAGATTTTTTTTATTTCTAGCAATATACTGAGGAGGGATTTAAAAATAATAGGATAAAATAGGATAACTGTCACTGACATCTTTCAAAGCTGTCTTTTAGGCTGTGCTTAGGGACCAAAATTAACAATGTCAGTGTAAGAAATTTGTTTTTTGCTGATATGACCAATCCACATCTAGGCATTAGCCTTCCTACAAACCTATTGTTCAAATTTTATTTTAAGATAATACATACAGTGAACACATTATATATTTATATGTATAGATATTGTATATATGTATATACATGTGTATTATATAGTATAGTGTAATGATTCTGAGTTGATTTAAAGCTCTGTAAAGAAAATAGAAATTGTTTAAAAAGGTATACTGCTGAATGATAATTGCTTTGAATGCATAAGATTGAGACAATGGAGAGTCAAATCTGTAATGTCTGAGGTGGAGGGTGAACACTGGTTTTGCAAGCAGTTACCATGAATATATGTTCTACTACCAAGCTTCAGGTCTTATGATATAGAAAGTGAAAACAGTTTTGGATATTCATGTTAGATCAGCTGTTAACTGTTCACTGCAAATAATTTGATGCCTAGAAACTTACGCCATGGTCTCATTTTGTCAGTTTGTTGCATATTAAACATGAAATATTCTCCTTATTCTACATTTAGATGTAAAATAAGGAGAAAAAAAATAATTTTATACTTACGAGGATGCAGAGAACAGTCCCTCCCTCTCAGTAAAGGTAGGTCATCTTGTTAGGAAACACTACAGCTTGAATTCTGCAGTTACTATCAGAACAGCACTGTGAGGGCACAGTAGGAGGAACTGCATGAATGCAGCTCTGATGTAACTGTAAAACTGTAAATATTAATTTACTACTGCATTTCCTGTTTCATGGAGGTGTGAAAGAATGAATATTTTATTTGAAATGTCACCTGCAAAACTAGTCAAGCCTAATAGTAGTAAATGGCAGTATCTTTTGCTAAATTGGACTAGTATTTGCATGTGGTTAGGCAATGTTTGAGTGTGGTATTTAAAGAAAAGAGTGAAACATTGAGCAGAATCAGGATGTTGCACTGTACTAGGTAAGACAGTCTGCTGGCAGGAGAAACACATGGGTCCCAGCTACATAGATTGTTTAGTACTGGTTTTGCTTTGTTTTCTGATTGACTCCATAATGTCAGGCCATGGAGCTGAGACCAGGACCTAAATCTTGCCCTAAGAGGTAGGTATCCAAAGCAGCAAACATGGAAGTCAGTCTCTTTTGCCCACATCCCACTCTCCCTGTCTCATTGCTCTTGCATTTTTATAGCTGGAGAGCCCAGGATAAACGGGAGACTATGCTTTCCAGGACGGTACTGTCTAGTACTTCAGAGAACTTTTTTTGGAGGTGGGAGACTGGGCTTCAATTCCAGATCTTCTGTTTTATGCAACATAAGTAAGTACTACATGGAAAAAAGCTGCATTTCCTGCAGCACTTGTGCATTCACTGGACTCAGCACTGCTGCTCATGTACCTTATCTGAACACACCATTTAGATCAGACTCCTGTAGGGACATTGCTGGGAGCAAGACATTTAGGTTATGCTAATAACCTAAATCTCGGACCACCGAGATTCTGCACTGCGCACCCTTGGTCAGTTCTATGTGTGAAAGAAAAGCTTGTAACCTCACATCTGAAGTGCAAATGTCAGATGTCAATTGAAAAATTAGCACTGATAAGTCTTTCTGTTGCTGCAGTGAGGGATATCTGGGTCCTTTTTTGGAGGATTCTGCTCAAGTCATGTTTTAGATAATTAAATTACCTCTTAAGCTCTTACAGTTTGGCACTGAATAATTTTATTAAGTCTCACTGTACTCATTTGTTCTCCATTATTAAAACAAAATGTAGAAATAAGAGATCCAAATAATATTAATCTGTTTTTTCTAATCTGAGATATGTATGTGGATAAAACCGTGCTCTTTTAATGAGTCAACACACCAGCTCCTCACAGTACAGTACGAGCAATAACCAAGTAAAACATACCTGTTGTGTAATCCTGTGCTGCATTGTAAATTTGGTATTAATGCAATGCTTCAAAAGCTAACAGAACATTTAGTTGATATACTGCATCTCTCTATTATGTATAATATCTCTTCATAAATATGCATGCATTACAAAACTGTGGCAATTTGAGGACTTTATGTAAAACTCACGAATTCTCTTTGAAATTACGGGTCCTCAAGATATATCTGTTTCAACCTGCATGCTCTATATTCATGAAAAGAAAGAAGTTCTTTCTTTTTTCCTAACCTTTTTAGAGCATTGAATTTTCAAAGAACACTGCCACAAGGCCAACCATGAAACATAATGAAATTCCGGCAAGCTGAAATCAAATGGAAGACCTTCAGACATAAAGAGCTGGCAATTGCTCAGAATGATTTATTTTCCCAAGTGTGTTAGTTACCAAAACATGGATCACATCTTGGGGAAGCTTGGTGATGCTGAAAGAGAAGCAAAAGTTGAAAAAGGGAAGAGAAGTAAAAGTTAAAAAATGGAAGGTAACTTAATGGCCATTCTGGAGTAAGACATAAGAAATCAAAAGAAAAAACTTGTTGCAGGAATGTAAGAAGTTATTTTCTGCTGTCATAGCCAGACAGAGACAGTTGAAAACATAAAATTAGTGGAATTACAAGGCTAGATTCAAATTAATTTTTGACCAGTTTAGGCAAACCTAGTTAAACAATACATGGAGCTGGGATAACCTTCGGTGGATAGAGTGAGAAGCTGGAGAGAGCTAAAGTAAACGCCTTAATTATGAAACTTTCAGACTTCTGGTATACTTGGCAGTCTTGGAATACAATTACGAACATACTTAAACCAAAACTATTTTAAGGTGAGGTAGGTTTTCAACCCTTAAACTCTTAACCTTCACTTAAAAATCTGTACATTGGGGGTATGGATATTCAAATGTGGCTCCTAGTGAACAGATACACTTCCAAAACAGGAAGCAAAATGCTTCTTTTTAATGTAAAAAGCCTACGTGTTAATTTATGCCTGGGGGCTTCTGAAATTGAAAAATACAAGAAGAGTAAGAGGATGAATAATTGCAAGTACTAAGATTATGTTGAGACTTTTAACGTTGAACTTCCAAGTGCTAAAATGAAGAAAAGATACAAGTCTAGTAGACTTTGACTCAGCATTCTGGTTTAAGGCTTAGGTATGCTGTAATGTGGAAAAAAGTACATTACATAGCAGTTTTGAGGAAGGATTTCTTAAGCTTCTCTACCAGGGGATGGTGAAAGATTTGTTCTGGTCTGTTCAGTGCAAGCATCCTAGAAGCAACTTTTGGAACCAGTGTAGTTTACAGGTTTCTATTACTTTGGTGGTAAGTTTAAAAAACATATATACTTATAAAACTCTTTACAAATGTCCCAGTTTCATAAAAGCTACATCTTTCTCAGCCTTTGTAATAAGACCAGAAATAGTCACTCTAAGCAGGTGACAGGGATCAACTGTTTCAAAAATGAAAAACACAATTTTTCACTCATGAGGTTTATTTACTTAGAATTTATTTCTTGTGAGACCAGGCTGCAGCTTTTGAAGCACAGGACAAAAGGAAAGTGGGGTTTCAACACCAGATAATGAAGAAACAAAACTCCGGTGCTGTAACAGGACATAGAATTCTTACTGACCAAATTGCTTAGCTACCACTGCACGAAAGAGACTATATTTAAGGTATGTCTGTCAGTGCCTCTGCACTGTTTCTATGACATTTATTTCCAAAAGCCTGTATTTTACACTGAATTAGGCAACTTTCATTTTCCTGAGTTACAACAGTTGACATTAGGATATATTAAGGCAGCAGTCTGACAATTATTATGTACAGTCAATTTCAGATTATTTTGGTGTACATAAAGTGATGACATGCTTTACATTCACTACTGGAAGGTCAGTATCCCTTTGGAAGTAGAAGGGATTTTAATTCTTAATTCCTATTTAATCTATTGGGAGTCAAGCAGAGAAACCTCTGGCAAAAGTCATGAAATTTCAGATTTCTAGTCCTTTACATTTCTATCTACAGCTATAATAATTTCCTTGCTGGCCCTTCTGAAATCGAGAGCATGTAATCCTTTTTACTGGGATTTCAGTGTTCTGGACAGGAATAGAAAACAAAGTTCTTATTTAATACATAGAACCTCATGCAGACTAGGTGAAAGGAGCTCCTGGGGAAAAGTTTGACACAGACACAAACAGATTGCTTTTATTACTGAAATAATAAGAACAACAATGCAGAAAAGTAAGCAGACGTACATCAGTCATGTACAGCACACATACATTACAAGTGTGCAAAGAGGCACTTTATATTAGTGTGGTCTCCTTGAGAGTGGGCTGACTTGTGGATTTTCCTTTGCCTTTGTTGATAAATCTTGGGGAGGGCAAAACAGTGGAGACTAAGTTGAATATACAAGTTCTGAAGTGTATTTGTGGAATAAGAGTGGGGAGAATAAATTTTTTTCTAATATTTATGAAGATGTAGGTCAAATAATTTACTGGTAGCAGACTGAAAAAAAGACTGAATCTATTTTAAGAACCAATTTAGATTTCCACATAAATGGAAATCAAGGATAATTCTACCGCATTACACAGAAGTATAAGGGCTGGTGCAAGGTCAGAATGAAGCCTCTTGTGTTTTCTGTTCAAAATGAATTTAAATCAGGATGACTGCACTGATTTCAGCAACTTCAGGCTGTTTTCAAACCAGATGAAAATTCAACATTCAGTTATCACAATAAATAATTCAGCTAATATTTTTCTAAGGAAAAAGATGTGGATGGAGACTAATGTGGCTGTAGTTCCCAATGAGCACCATCTGGTGCAAGGTGCACTACTGGTCAAATGACAGGGACTCCTCCATCCCTTCAACGTATCTACTGCATCCAAACCCGTATTTTGTATTTGACCTTGTCCTAAACTCCCACTGATGCCAATGGGATCTCCATGTGCAACAAAGTCTTCTATTCTGGCTGTCAAATCTTTACATTTTCAAAATGTTGACTTGGGCAGGAGTTGACATAATTCACATTTGGGGCTTTACACTGAAGCACTTGAATTCCATTTGGAGTACAGTACTAGCCCCATAAACCCGTCTCTAAAAATCCCACTCTGAAAAGAGGATTAGTGTACATACACTGCATTTTCTCCTTTTTTTCCATAACCTTTTAATGCCTCAGGGATTGAGTTTCACTAGACACAGTGGGAGAATCCTGGTACATCTGGTTTCCCTGTGGTCTTACATGATGACTGAACAGCCTCACAGCTTTTGCAGTCAGGTTCCCTATGGGCTCACACTGTGATTAGATTTGTTCACCACAAATATATCCTTGTTTGCAATGAAGATACGAATGAATTGAGCTTCTGTTTATGCATCCCATCTACAACTAGGATTTCATAGAATCATACAGTAAATTAGGTTGGAAAGGACCTCTGGAGGTCACCTTGTACATTTCTTGGCTCAGACTCTTCCCAAAGACGATTTCTGCTTTCCCTTTGTTTTTGGATGGACAATTTAGACTATCCTTTCATCTGACAGTGTCCTCTGCTTTTCTATTTCTCCTAGATGTATTCAGCCCTGCCAACATGGATGCTGTACGTTAAGATTATATACAGGGTTTTTAAAAATTAAGTGTATCAACAATATTAAATTTTGAAATCTGGCATGGAAGGTTAAAGATGTATAAGCCCCACGCTATTCCTGAATGTTTAAACAAATAGCTCATCACCTATTTGGCTTTTTTCACAGTAGGAGATGAATCTATGGAGCAAGAGGGTAGCAGTGGCCTGGGCATGCATTTGGCACCCAGGGAGACACAGCTGTCTGTCACTTCCTAGGCAGGATTTGAGGTTAGCCAGCCTCCTGTGCATCAGGACAGCATGCTGTCATAGCCCTGGCATGGGGGATGGTTGTGGCAAAGTTAGATGGGATTCAGAAGGCAGTATGGTCACCCCTTTAGAAGAGCTTGATTTCAATTTAGGACAATAAAATTTTTTGAGCTGACTTAATGGAGATTTGCACTAGAGCCATAATTATTACTAAATAATAGAGACTTCTTGGAAAAACACTTTTTGCCTATTTTTGATTAAAAATATTTTTTGTGATTTATGGGTGTTTTTTTTCTGCAAATATAATAGGATGAAAAACCTGGCTGTGTGACATTTACTGCTGAATAGTGGTTTCTTATTGGCTACTGCTCCATATATACAATTAGCATCCTTAATTTTATGTATTTTTTTTGTTTATTACTTTTTATGAAAAAGGACTTTTTTTTTTTTCAGTAGATATAGACCACTTTATAGATTATATACTGTCTGCAAATATCAGATAGACTTTTGGAATTTGATCACAAATGGCCTTTCTGAAACTTTCAAATTTTAAAAAAGCTTAATTGTTCCTTGCTGTTCATGCAGATGCTGAAATAAATATGTGCTGTTGAGGAAAAATGAGTCAATATGGCTTCTGCTGATCTTTCAGGTCATTTGAATAGATAAAAAATAAAATTTCAAACCGTTACCATGGGACTTATGAACAATCATGTTAGGTTAAATACTGAGAAATAAGTGCAGGTATTGAGCATATAATTTCCATAACCAGATCAGTTCAGAAATATGTTGGCAGAAAATGTCCTTGAAAAGTTCTAGAATTAAAGACATTCTCATTTCACAGGTAACTCATGAAATGGAAAGTGAACATATTTTGATAAAAGTGAAAATTTTCTTCACTATAATTCTGCCAAGATTAAAACTGGTCATGTTTTAGGATGGTTGCTTTTCTGTGAGAGGGTAGGGAATGACATGGAGTTATTTATTATTAGCACTGTCACAGTGTGTGCAATCAGCTGCACAAACAGAAAAACACAAAAACGGAAGAAAAAGACAGACCCTTCTCTTCTAAGTTTTACAGAACTGTGTTGCTCTGCAGTATTTTAGCTCCATTCAGGAAAAGAAGGTAATTTTCATGCTTTTATACTTGCCAAGGAGAGAGTAGCAGTATGAAGACGTATGTAAAATTTTAGTGCCTTGAACGAATGGCAGCTGAGAAAGCTGCCAGTACTGTTGGTTCCAGTTGAAATTTCCAAGACAATGACTAGTGAGGAGGAACATGGCCAATACAGGAAGACTGAAGCAGAACACAAACTTTAACCAAATCCAGCAGCAACATCTACTTTTGTACAGCAGTGTGCTTGTGGACACAATTCTCTCTTCCCTGCCTCTAATGTTTGCAGCTCCTAGGTCTGATGGAAGACACTCTGCTTTCAGGCCTTCACTTATGCTGTGTAACGCACCTTCAGCAAATCTGCTGATGACACCAAGCTGCGCCATGCAGATGATCCACCAGAGGAAAGGGATGCCTTCCAGAGGTACCTTGGCAGGCTCGAGTGGTGGTCCCATGTGAACCTCATCTCATGAAGTTCAATAAAGTGCAAGGTCCTATACCTGGGTTAGGGCAATCCCAGACACATCTACAGGCTTGGTGGAGAGAGATTGAGAGCAGCCCTGCAGAGAGACTTGGGGGTAATGGTTGATGAAAAACTCAACATGAGCCAGCAGTGTGCACTTGCAGCCAAGAAAACCAACTGTGTCCTGGGCTGCATCAAAAGCAGTGTGGCCAGCAGGTTGAAGGTGATTCTCCTGTTCTACTCTGCTCTTGTGAGACCCTATCTGGACTACTGGGGACAGTCCTGGTGCTCCCAATAGAAGAACGTGGAACTCTTGGACCGAGTCCAGAGGAGGGCCACGAAGCTGATGATTGGAGCACTTCCCCTTTCAGACAGGCTGAGAAAGTTGGGGCTATTCAGCCTGGAGAAGAGACAGTTGCGTGGAGACCTCATAGCAGCCTTCCAGTCTGTGAGGGGAGCCTACAGGGAAGCCAGAGAGGGACACTTCAACAGGAACTGCAGGGACAGGACAGTGAGCAAGGGGTACAAACTAAAAGAGGGGAAATTTGGGTTAGACATTAGGAATAAATTTTTAACTGTGAGGATGGTAAGACACTGGAATAGGTTTCCCAGGGAGGGTGTGGATGCTCCAACACTGGCAGTGTTCAAGGCCAGGTTGGATAAGGAACCAAGGTTTCCTTGAGGAACCTGGTTTGGTGGGAGGTGTCCCTGCCCATGGCAGTGGGAGTTGGGACTAGATGATCATTCCAAACCCTTAACATTCTATGACTCTATGATTAGCTTTGGGAGATGTCTCTGCAGTGGCTGATGCAAGAGAGACCCACCTGCCATTCCAACCCCTTAACATTCTATGATTATATGAGTCTCTTTGCTTAGCACACTAAAGGTGCATTTTAATTTTCTCATGAAAATCTCTGTTTTGATCTGATCAGATGAATTATCCAGAAACAAAAGGCTCTGCTGACTGTCTAGTATGCCTGTACCTTAATGTGACAGAGCTTCCCACACATTTTCAAATTCCATTACAGAGAAACTGAGCTGAGACCAGTACAGGGTCTGAAAATGTTTTGAATGCCTATATAATTTTATTGTTCTTTTAATTTTAGTTCAAAGAAAGATGTACTTTTATGTTATTTACTATATCATACCTGGTATGTAAATCCCAGGTTGCTTGCTGGAAAACTTGTTTTCCAAATGTAGTATATGGTGTCACCGTGTATTCATGTGAACTGAAAATCTTCGTTAATTTAAAAACTGTTTACATTCTTTAAGAACTAAACACTTAGCAGTGTAGTCAATGTCTAATGTATTAAAAACTTGTCACTTAAAAGTTCTAAACACTGATTTCAGCAGGAATGAAGTAGTTTGGGTCCTGTGCATCAATAGTCACATCAGATCTTGCCCAGTATGTTTTGCTGCGTTTGGTTCTGAATTAGTAGTCTCACTTTTTTCTGGTGAACAACACACACTTCCTGTTGACTTCAGATCATCTACTATTTGTTCAAGTGCAAACTGGGAGGACAACCAGACCCAAGCTCTCTCCTTTCCACCACTCCTAACAATCTCATCATTACACCAGTTTAGATCTGCCAAACCTTTCATCAGATGTAGAAATGAATGGAAAGGTCACTTCCATAGCATAATAATTAGGGCATTTATCATGTTAACACATCTATTACAGTTCATCCATTTAGCCATGTTTATCTTGTTATAAACAGTGAACTTCCCTTCTCACAAAGCTTATGCAAAGAGCATTATGCAAAGGCGAACCAGGGCTTCAGACTGTGTCTAACTATGTCTAGTCAGTACATGAGAGTCTGGGCTAGTCCAGGGACAGCTCCCATGGAAGGGCATAGTGGCTAAGAACCACAAGCAGAACACACTCAAGAAAACTCAGTGAGTGTCCTGGAGATGCCAGCTGCTTCCTGTGACACCATCGTAAGCCAGTGATTCTCCTTCCACTTTGCTCCAAGGATACAACTGGGATGCAAACATTAATACCCGTAAACATATAAAGGTCCTCAAACGCAAGATGTCATAGAATTGCCAGGTCTCACAACAGTATTAAAGCAGCATCACCACCAGCAGCAGGATTTATCTGAGTAGGAGAAAGTGGTTTACCAGTGTCCATACAGTCAGAGAAGCAAGTGCATTAGGAACTGTGTGAAGCCTTTGCATTCCAGCCCCAGGTACTGCTGTACGCAGCACAACGGTAGGGCCTAGCTGCTATGCAGCACTTGAAGGTGTGTCAGGACAACTGAAGGGCTTCTGTCCTTCACAAAGGGACTGTACATGGGTTTTAAGATGGCTGGTTTTAGAGAGTCTATTGTTAAAGCATATGGAAATCATAGCAGTCAAAAGCTACTCTTTCTTGTCGTGCAGGTTTTTTTAATATGAGGGTAGGTTGTATTTGTTAAGAGGTGGACATTGTCAGGCTGTTTCTACTTTCCGCTCTGTAAACAGCTACTAATAGTATTAGCTTAGTCCACAAAGTGAACTGATTCGTGCAGTAGCCGAAATCCTGAAAGAGCTAGAACCCTGTTTCCACAAAACGCTGGGATAAAACTAGCTCTTTTAAAGTTAGAAAAAGAAGAAGAGTATAATTCAAATAACTAAAGCACTAGAATATAATATTTCATTAAAAGAAAAAAAAATAAACAGCAGAAAATGGTCCTTTATATCCTTGTGTCTCCAGCTAGAAAACTGACATAAATAGCTTTTCTGGTATATAGGCAACTACGTAAGATATGTTGAAAATTCATAGTCAAAAGGAAAAACACGTATTTCAAGTTTTCCTTGTACCAGGCAAACAGGATTCTTTGCAACTACAAGCTGACAGTGTCAAAGTAAGGGGACCAGCTCCCTGAAGTGCTTTAAAGTAACAGTTACTGAAATGGGATAAACAAGTAGTAGGACCAAGAGAAGTACATTCACTGCACAAAAGTTAACTGAAAACACACCTTATGATACATTAGTTCATAAAGTTATCTAAAATAAGCAAAAGTAAATAAGAAAATAAGAGCCAACAGAAGGAATTTCAACAGTTTCAGTCATTCCTGTCATCTCAATTTTCTTTTTCGTAAGAATTACCTCATCAAGCTGATGACAAATCATAAGTCAAAGTTTATTTAGACAAAGGAAAAACAGGGGTATCTGATTTTACACTCAGGTAATTGACAAATGTAAGTCTTTAACAATAAAGCTTCTGGCAGAACCCAGGAAACAAAGCCATTACACTGTGCAAACACCTTTCAATGAAGTACATACAGCTTTGGGCAAATAATACAATTTCTCATATCCCTATTGCCTGAAGATAATTACTCTGTTAAAATTTTGTTCTCCTGCAGTGACACTGTTGCCCAATTCTGTGAAACTATTGCCACGGATCTTTTCCAAGATGTAGATAAAGGAGCCTGTGAAAATCTGCTCATGTTAAAATGTATTCTATTGAAAGAGCAATACTTAGTATTTTACTGAAAAAATGACAAAATTTTGTAACTTTGTTTTGTAACTTTGGGAATTATAAAGTGAACTGAATGGAAATTCTGTGGAGATGTTTATTGGGGTTTTTTTTTGTTTGTTTTGCTTGTTTGTTTTTTGCCTTTTTTTGTTTTGTTTAGGTAAGCTGGAACATCGAAGATCACACTTTGATCTGTGCTTGCACCTACCCAGTTGAATTATCACATACATGATCATCTGCTGCTGCTAGGCAGCTTTCAAAGGTGATGCTACTGTCTGAATCTCCTCTTAGGGCTGTAAATTTCATTTGTACACAGTAATTGTGCATTGTGTCCCTTTCTGCCAAAAATGGCATGCAGAAATCAGGATTTGGAGAACATGATCTGCCCACCCAATTACTTACAAAAGACCTGCCCAACAACTCTTCTAGCCATTGCTTTGTGCTCTACTGAACAGAGACACAGAGGAAGTGGAAGAATAGTATCAAAATACATAGCTCTGGAAGATAAAAGCCAAGATTTCTAGCAAAGAGTGGCAGTGTCCACAGCACAAGATCAGAAGGAAATTCTGTGAATTGTGGAGAGCTCATCTTCCTATGCTCCTTTTTCTGCTGCTGTTACAGATTGTGCTCCTTGGCTCAAGCTAGAACACCCTAACAAGTAACAGAGACTTGTGGTAGACATCCTTGCCTGAGTCATTTCACCTTTGGTACTTAAAGAAACAGGTCCTAGACACGCTACTAAGTCTTTCAACCATATACCATGCACTCTGACTGAGCATGAACAGAGTAAGATTATTTACATCTCCCATTTTGCACCAGGATTTTTTTACTTTGGTTTTCGTCCTAATCTTCTGTGGAACTCGTGCATCAGTTAGAGAAACCTAGATGTTTAGCTAGCAACATAAGTTTGTCACGAGGAATACACTCAAGAACAATGGACCTGTTGACTAAACACAGGATTTTAACAAAACAAGTTCTTTCTACACTGTAAAAGAAACGTGCACAATGATCTTGTTATAATTTTAATAACCTTCTAATGCAGAAATACTACACAGAATTCCTCACCAAAATAGTTAAAGTCTTCAGTTTTGGAGAAAAAAGTACAAACACCAAACAAAGTAAGCCTTAAACCTGGTGTGCCTAGAGAAAAGCTGAGTACAAAAAATAAACAAGAGACAAAGCCCATATCTCTAATCTGATTTACATAGCCTTACATGCACTTTTCTGTGAAATACATGTTAAATAAAAATGGTGGTCTCATTCTGAAGTGTATCTACTCAGTAATAAGAACACAGGCTACAGGAGTGGCATATTCTAAAATAAAAATACTCTAAAAATATTCTAAAAGAAAAAAAAAAGCCTTTCATGTTCCCTTAGTTCTCTTAAGTCTCATCCATGTGACAGCAGAAGTGAACTGTTAGGTGTTAATTGTCATTACAGATAACGTGAGCATGTGCACACAAGTTAGAGCAGTCTGCTCACTAGCTATCTAGTTAGGACTAATTTCAAAACTCTTGTCATCCTGTCTGGAAGGATTAATAGCTGCTTCCTCCTGATTAAACACTGAAACCAAAATTACGGAACTTGCTGATGGCCTCTCTCACATGCTCTATTTATAAACTTTTACTGTAAGCCACTCTATACTTCTACTTCCCCATTCAAAAAGTTTTCACCCTTCTCTAAGGCAGTATTTAATCACAAACAATATAAAATTAACTTTTTCTAACAAGGACAGATTGTACAAATCTCTTTTACTGAGTACAGTCTTGACTCTGTTGTACTGAACAGTAAAAGGGCTTTGCAGAAATATCTACTACATGTTTTATGCCAAGTTATCTAGAACCAAAGCTCAGTCTTACACCCAACCGCAAGCCATGTTCGGAAATTCACTTCATCTGAGCATTTTCTTGAAATCACTGCTGCCCATTCCTCCTCCTTGCATACAAGCCAAGACAGGCGCAGAATCCAACGACACTGACAGCGAGGCCTAGAAGGAAGGCAATGGTATCACCTGCATCCAGGGCTTCAACTACTGGCAGCACCAGCAGCAGTGACACAAGGACCAGGAAAAGTTTTGAGGTGTTCTCGGTTGAAGGCATTCTGACAACCAGCTGACCCCAACAGGAAGTTAAATGAGGAAAGTGGTGGACAGCAGGTACTTCAGTATTATCTACAAGGAAAACAAAAGCAACGTTACAGGATTTTCCTTTCTTCCTTCCTTCCCCACTGGATTTGTCTTGCCAAAAGCCAACTGATGTGATTGATGCATTACAGGTATCTGTGTGGGGCTCATGAAATTTAGGTTTTATCTTCCCAATTACAAAAGCAAATGACTTATTATCATGAGACAGCCACAGTGGGTTTGCTATCTTATTATGTAACTCTGTGGAAACTAATATTTTGAAGTCTTACCGTGAGGTAAAGTCAGAACAGGCTCTCCCGCCTGCAGCTACCAGAGCCTGCTTACCTGGTGCTTTGCTATGCGGGCCTGTTTCACCAGGTGTTTAGGGCTTGATGGCTGCTGCACACCACTCACCCACATTTCCCAACACGAGGCATCCTCGGGATCCGTGAGCATGGACTACGGGACGCTGGGGAGGGCGTGAATTAACCTCCCGGGCAGTGCCACCGTGCACACCCTCACTGCGGGACAAATGTCCATCGTTGGTTCCTACAACTCGGAAAGGTGCCCCCGTGGAGGACGCCGGGACCAGCCCGGACCGCCCTCTCCGCAATAGTTCTTCCCGCGGGGATGGCTCGTTCACACGACAAAAACCCGCGCCGGGACACCCGAATAAGCGGCTGCTCCGCCCGCACGCCGGCCGGACCCCGCCAGCCCTGGGGCGCNCGTGGCCGGGGGCGGGCGTGACCTGGCCGGGCCGCCTCCGCTCGGCTCCGCTGCAGCGCAGCGCCCGCTCGCTTTGCCCCGCCGTGCTCGCCGTGATTCTTGGGGGCGGCTCGGGGGACAGGCGCTGCCAGCAGGCAGGGCGGCCCCGGGAGCGGTGCTCGCCAGGCCGGCCTGGGCCCGGAGGGATGCGGCGGGACCGGGCGCGTCGGCTGCTCCCCAGGGCGGCTCCCAGCCGGAGCCCCGGAGTGCCCGTGCTCCCATGAACCTTGGCCCTTGAGAATGTCAGCAGAGAGAGCGGGGGCTACGTGCCCTCACTGCGGCTCCATTGAAGTGAAAGTATAGATACACCGATTTGGGCTGGTCGTCTGCTCTTCTTTCTACAAATAAACGAGTAGCAGAAGTAAGCGTGAGTTTGCATCATTTCAGATTTAGGCCCTTATGATAACAGTATTAATATGTGCCATCATAACCAATTCCTACTCTGAGAAAAGCAGTTAAAGCAGTTTTATAGGGTGGACGGCAGCCTGTTGCCTTGTAAAATAAAAAAAACTAAGGGAAGTGTTAACAGGTAATTAAGTGAGAGCACTCCCCAAGATCTTAGCTTGTCCCAGTTTTTATCTTGCTTATGCTTTGGATAAGGCTGGTTGTAGAAATTGCATATTAGGCTGTTTTGTTGCACTGCGTAGTTCCTAAGTAGAGCCCAGTCTTTATTTTTAAGTGGCAAAGGTGTGTGCTTAAGTTTGGGTAAAAGACCAGTAAGTAATTATTACAATTTCATAGTATGTCTCTTTGGAATGCTCACAGAAATAACCCGAAGAATCTGTGCTAATTTAATGTCAAAATCATTCTAGAATTTCCATTCTTGAAATGTAATGTAATCCATTACAACAAGCATTAACTCATGACTGAGAACTTGTGTCCTCAAATGTTCCCCATGATTACTGTAAAAAAAGCAACTTTTATAAACATTTCTTTTTATCAAAACAGTTTCTGATGAGCTTCTTTAAAGAGAAGTGGAGATCCAGATAGGGCATTCAACATACATACAGCTTTGCCTCTGCCTTTTAAAATTTCACTGTAATTGCTTTTGAGCAGCCATTCTTCATGGTTATAGGAACTTCACATGTCTGAGGTGGGATGTTACTGTTGTGCCGATCATAATTCTTTTATTAATGCCCTTCTTTTCCCCATCAGTCAGGATCCATCAGCTATCAATTGCCATAGATGATAAATTTCCAGGGATAGAAATATCTTTTTGCTCCTTTATTCCAAGTAGTGTGAAAGCACCATCTTTATAAGCAGCAGTGCCTAGACTCTGATAATGCAAATAATAATGAATATCAGTATAACTCATAAACATCCTTTTTAATAATGAAACGCCTATTTCACCATTTTTCAGATCTTAAATATTTGATGCTTCATGTTTGGTTCTGAAGGCATTTTCTCAAGAAGCTGATGCCAAATAAACTCACAGGAGAAAAACCTTCAAATTTCTGAGAATGTTGTCATGGCATAGAGAAGAGTAATGCTGTGATGCCTAGCCCATTCCTTAATCAATCACAGATAAATCATAACCCCTAAAGAACCTGAAGAGTGCAATTGGAAGTGCAGGATGTGTCATCTTAATCACTGCTGTCACCTCGGAAGAGTGGGCGTTGGAGTCCTGGCCGTCTTAGTTCCTTGCTTAGTCTATTTACTGCATCCTGCACTGTTGACAAGTAAATGTTACACTGTTCTGCAATGTCAAAAGATGTTTAATTCATCCCTCTAAATTTCGGTGCTGTATTTGTTGTCGCCACCACTTACCAACTAAAATTTTCTGTAGCTGTCATTTAGTCCCACAAAACAGATGCAAAGGAGTTGAACAATGACTTTCAAGTCTATCTTTTATAACTAGAAATGTCAGTACCGAAGAGCTGTGGCATCTTTGGACCTAAGTATTTTGAAGGTGAGGAGTGAAAAAATCCGAGAGAAAGACTGGGTTTAACACATTCCTCTTAATATCTCAAGGACTGTACACATTCACAAGCAGTTGAAATGACACAAAGTACAGCATGCATGTAGAAAATGTCAATTGTAAGATATATAATTTATTAGTAACATCACGGAAGTGCCGTTGAGAGCTAGAAAACTGTGCCATTTGGGGATATTTCTTTGGCTTATTAGCTCTTTCAATGCCATTGCATTTTGTAGCTTTGGCTTCAGAAACAGTGCTTCTTTGGAAAAAAGCCAACAAAATCCAGTCAAGGAGGCTCTATTGGTTTTTGCGCTGTCGGAATAGCAGAGAAATGTGTATTCAGCTTCAAGCTCTGCCATCAACTTCCTGCATCACCTCAGGCAAATCTTCCTTTTGACCTATCACCACTTTGATTGCTTAGCTCAAGCTATTATGTAACTAATATTCAGAGGAAAGACGGAGAATTCCCAGAGCTGACAAGCTAAAGCTTTGTAAATTTTGAGCACAAGGCTAAGGAGCTAGGTATATGCGAGACTGGAAATTGAAATAAAGTGTACTTTCTGGAGCGGAAAAATTTATCATCAGCTACACCCTGAAGGGGGTACTTGTGGGTTTTATGGGTTGTTTTTTTCTTCCTCCTTCTTGGTTCATCTAGTTTTTTGAAAACCATTTGTTAATGGCATGACCACACTGATCTGATGTCGTGATTTCACCCCAGCCGGCAACCTAGCCCCACATGGCCACTCTCTTGCTGCCCCACCAGCAGGATTGGGAGAGAGAATCGGAGGAGTAAGAGTTAGAAAACTCACGGATTGAGATACACATAATTTAATAGAGAAAGCAAAAGCAGGGGTGACTTCTGTGAGAAGCTGCCAAAACCTTGTTCCATGTCAGACAGAGCCAATCCCTGGCAGCTCCTAAGACATGCTACTGGTCAAGGCTGGGCTGATCAGAAATGGTGGTAATGCCTCTGTGATAACATATTTAAGAAGAAAAAAAAAAGAAAGCTATTGTGCAGTTGTAATTGTGGCCAGAGAAGAGCAGGGTGAGAACATGTGAGAGGAACAACTCTGCAGACACCAAGGTCAGTGCAGAAGGAGGGGGAGGAGCTGCTCCAGGCACCAGAGCTGAGGTTCCTCTGCTGGGCTGGTGTTGGTGCCCAACGATCAATTGTGCCACTTCTCCTGTCCTGACCACACATGCTAATGGAGAAGAGCGCAACTAATGGATCTGGAGAGATGGAGGAAGCCCATGAAATGGGAAAATAATATCTATCTGTGAAAGGACAGGGGATAGTACTTAATGAAAAGGAATGTTTGGTATAGACGTGGTTTCAGGATGTAGTTTACGTTGTATGTGTGGGTAAGAAAGGATTCCAGTAATGAGAAATAAATACAGTGGAACAGTTGGATGGTATATAAATTATGTGGCTTTGGAGCATGATGCAAATGGTATGGAATAAGGGGTGGAGATTGTATTGGATCTGGCTGAGATGGAGTTCATTTCCCCAGGCAGCCGTCACAGTGCTGTGCTTTGCACTGGTAGCTGGAAAGGTGCTGATAACCCACCGGTGTTTTGGCTATAGCTGAGCAGGGCTGTTTCACTAACATTTCTTCCCTCTCGCTCTCATCAAGGGACTGGGAGTAGACAAGATCCTGGGAGGGGACACACCCAGGCCAGCTGGCCCAAATTAACCAAATGATTTTCCGTACCATATGATGTCAGCTCAGATATAAAAGCAAAGGGAGAGACGAGGAATGGGAAGCATTTATTATTTTACAATGTGTGCCTTCTGGAGCAGCCACCATGTGTGCTGAAGCCCTGTTTCCTGGGAAGTGGCTGAACATTGCCTGCTGATGGGAAGTAGGCATTAATTCTTTTCCCCTTTGGTTATGCATGTGCAACTTTTCTTTTTTTTTGCTTTAGTAAACTGCCTTATCTCAACCCACGAATTGTTTTTCATCTTATTTCCTGTCCCCTGCCCCACGGGAAGGGGGAGTGATAAAGTGGCTTGGGGGGCATCTGGTACCCAGCCAAGGTCAACCTGCTACACTTGGGAAGACAAATGCTGTCACTCCAGTACGTCCCCTCCTTCTTCCCCCCACTTTACATATTGAGCATGATGTCATATGGTCTGTAATGAGAAAGGCTAACTTATTATAGATAAGATGCTGACTATGGGGCAGTGATTATCACTTCTGCATCCACATGTTCATCCTTGAGCTACTTTTCTCTGATGGTACTTAATCTGACATTTTAGCTGACTGTCACTCTGTCCTCATCTTTTCACTTCACTTATAGATCCACATTCAGTTTTTCTCCTACAACAAACATGACTTTCTTCATTTGGACTTCACTGTATCTTTCTCCTTCTTTGAACAAATAGGTTCTATTGCAACTACCTCATTTGCTTCTGCAGAAAAAACCCAAGGTTAAAATACAGAATTAATTACTTCTGTCATTAACCTTTTCCACGTTTGCATCTTGGTCTGCTGTCACACAAATGCTGACTTCATTATTTCTCTTACTTCCTCATATTATCCCTTCCCCTCCTATCCTGTGTATCTCCTTCATCGTGCCTTTTTTCCCTTCTATTTCTCAAAGTCCTTAAGTTTCCTCTCAAATAAAGGCAGGTAGTCACTGATCATCCCGGTCATAAAAACACCCATTGGATTCCCCTCCTGTACCTATCTCTTCATCTGTTTTATTCCTGTCATCTCTAACCTGTCCAAACATGCTGTTCAAAACTGCTCTAATCCTACATCTCCTTCAGTATGGCTCAATCCTTCCTCCATCAGCTGGATATCACATTGATATCTCCACTTAACAACTTAGATATAAAGGCCGGTGTTTCATTATTGGCTCTGACTGATGGACTGCTTTAGACACTCTCATTCCTCTTCCCAAATCCAGCAAACACTTAAAAAAACCCCAGTGCACTTCCAAAAAAATCATCCTTTCCTATTTCTTCTTCACTTTTGCTTTTTGAATCTTTAGTGCTGGCTCCTCTTTCTTCTGCTGCTGGGGGTGTGCTAGGCTTCCATCTGTGTTTCTCCTCTTGACTCTCTAGATATTGCCCCCTGGATGGTCCTATTGACAAATACAGTTTTGAATACTATCCATGACTCATGCTTTCCTTTGTCTTCCCTCTCTTTTTATTCCCACTTGATTGTGTTGAGGTCTTACTGCTTGTAGCACAGGCCTGCTAAGAGTTCTCTCTGACTGTATGACTTAGTCATGTCCTGTCTCTCCTTGTGACCCCTGCAGCTTTCTTTATTCAAAGTGCTGCTGCAAAGGGGCGTCTCTCCGGCTTCTCATTTTTGCTGTGTTCCTTCTCTTCTTAATCCTCTGGTGTTGCTTCTCCTCTTTTGCTGAACCAAAGACAATTTTCTTCTCAGTCCTAGAAGATCTTTGCAGTATAAGCTTCCTTTGTACTGGCTTAACCTATTGCTGCTGTCAGGAGGTTAACTTCTTTTCTTTTGTCACCCTGGCAGACTCCTGATCCCTCCAAGAAGCAAAAGTTGCTTCTTTCTGAGAGCACTGAAAGGCTTACAGAAAGAATGGCACCATTTTTTGATAGAAAACTCTTTTCTTTGGGGTCGTGTACTTCCTGCTGTCCTTTATACAGACAATAATAAAATAAAGGATTAAATAGCCCAGTGATTCCTTTTCCCTCAGTCCTTTGCTTCTTTAGCTTGGCAGGGGATCTCCTCTGCCTGCTGGAATCTCTTTGAGCTCTCTTGCCAGCACTTGAGAGATGTTTCTGTGCAGCGCTGGCTGGAGCAGAGAGACAGGGAGGCAGCTGCCAGCGCTGCAACAAAAAAGCTCTGGTGCTGGCAGGAGGCAGGAGCAGCCAGACTGCAGGAGTGAGTGCAGAGGATGCCAGCCAGAGTTAAACACCCATTGATTGACTTCCCTGCTGAACTCTACAGGGGAATGTGAGAGCTACCCATCAATAATGGCAAATCTGGGGATTCCCTATGACTGTTATGAACACCGTCATGCTTTTTTTGAATTATAAGAAGCAGGTTTCTTGGGTTTTTGTAGAAGCATAACAAAAGCAGAGGTAGACGTCAACTAGAATGATGCATCCAAACTACTTCCAGCCTTGAGAAATTAAAGTCTGAATCTAGTCTTCTTGGTTTCAGTGTTTGTACTGATGTAAACTGTTGAGATGTTCTCACATTCTTCAAGAGTGCTTCCACAGGTGGTTTGAATATTGTATATTGTTTGCCTGTTTCTTTTTGAGAAAAATGAATTATTTTACAATATTAGCAAGGAAAATGTATACAGCACAAACAGTTCAGCTTCAGAGGGCCTGGTGATGCCAACTTCATCAGTATTGAATGGTAAGTAAAAGAAGATACTATTTAACGCAAGAGAGACTGTATAAGATTTAAAGGGGGAGTAGCAGCTGTCATCCCCACATTGTTTTCTATAGTGCATCTTTTTTTTTCCCCAAGCTATGCTGTGAGACATTTTCTTGACTTCTGTGCATATGATTGTTAAAGTAGGAGAAGTTTCATGAAAATGGAAATTAATTTTAACATCATAAACTTGTTTATGATATGTTCCAAATCTAGATCTAATCAACATTTGGATACCTGTTTAGAGGAAAATGTCCACAGCTTTTTTTTTTTCCCAGTCTTTAGGTATTAATAGAAATAAAGTTTACCTGCTTCTGGAGTTTGAGCCATCTAAATCTAAGCATGTTAGTTATAAATGAGAAAACTGACATTATACAAATTGTCCCTCATATTTGCGTGCCTAAAATATGTTTTATTCAAGATTGATGCCCCAAGAAATGTTTGCTGAAATTAGAAAGTAGTTTGGGAAAACAAGAAATTACAGTTGGGCTGAAGGTGGTGTTTCTTTGTCAGATGAAGGGACAAAATTCAGGAGGAGCTGTGCTACATGCCAAAACTCATTATCTAGGGAAGGAGAATCACAGAACTGCTGACTGTGAAAGGCATCTCTGGAGATCACTTAGTCCAACCCCCTGGTTTTGAATAGGTCCAAGGATGGATACTCCACACCCTCTCTGGGCAGCTTGTGTTGGTGTTTCATCTGCTGTCATGGTAAAGAAATTTTTTTCATATGTTTAAATGGAGTTTTCTTTATTTCACTTTGAGCCCATTGGCTCTTGTCCCGTCACTGGACATCACGGAAAAGAGCCTGGCTCTCTCTTCTTTAACCCCCCATCAGTTATGTATGCTCAGTGCTGCATATATGTATATGCATTGCTAACAACCTGCCTGCCTTCTCTTCTCCAAGCTAATGCATCCCTCTCATTTCAGTTTCTCCTCACATGCCAGATGCTTCAGACCCTTCCCGGCCCTCTTCTAGACTCACTCCAGTTGTATCCATGTCACTCTGTACTGGGGAGCAAAGGACTGGACCCAGCACTCAAGCTGTATCTCAAAATGCTGAGTAGAGTGGTAGGACCACCTCCCTTTAACTGCTGGCGGTGCTTTTCCTAACACAGCCGAGGATGGTGTTGGCAAAAACTACGTCCCTACAATGTTGCTATGCCCTACCAATTCTACACTGATCTGAGGAGTAGAGGGATTTGGGAGGAGTTTATACACCCCTTGACAACTCTTAAGATTACCACACATTAAATACTCTGTGGTTCTGGGCTACTAGTTGTAACATGCTTTTGTGTAGTTCTTGCAATGGGTCTTTAAAAACGCAGCTTGCTATTTCTGTTCATGAGCTCAGCACTTTTTCTAAAGAATCTTTTAAGACTGACTCAAATCTTTCAGAACGCTTTTGGCGTGGTCCACTGTCAATAACCTGGTCAGGGACCAGGCTGCTCAACTGTTAGGCATGAAGAGTGACCAGTCCTGATACACAGATTTTTATGGAAGTTTATCCAAGACAAGAAGCAATTAAATTTATACACAGAATTAAAAATGAACAAAGCCTGAAGAAGGAAAATGGGAAAGAATAAAAATATCTGAGACACATAGTATGAAACTATGAGAAGACTCTTTAAAGGAAGAAGTCATAGTTGCAGCTCACTCTATTATTGAGAACTAATTTAAATAGTTCACCTTGGATGTTTTTATTTAATGTTTCTTCAATTCCCTATCTAAAGTATTATCTTATTGACTTATATTGGAGTTCACCCATTGCCTTTAGTAAGCCAATGAATTGACCCGTATCTGAAAAACAAGTAATTGTTCTTCCCAATATTGCCAGAATTTCGTAAATTTTCTGATGCATGTGCAGCAGTCCAATGGTAGTGGTAAGCCTATGCAAAAACCTATAAATAATTTCACCAAAGTCGTTTATCCTAGAAGCTGCCTGCAATTGTTTAGTAAATGCTGAAGTTTTGCTGTTTCAAGCTCAGAAGTTGTGTTTTCTTTGTGGAATGTATTTCTGATATCTTATCTTTATCATAGAAGGTCCTAAAAATACTATGTGGAATGCAAAGTAAATCTGGATTATTTACTTGCCAGTCTAAAGGGAAGTGGCATGATTCATGAGGGGCACATTGAATGAGCCAAATATCTGCTTTCAGTAGCCTGCAATTCATTCCAGTACTTGGTTATTTGGTTGCCTTTTCATTAATAAAACAGTTTGACTTTCACTGTTGAACTAAATACACAGCTGTTCTTACAAAAGACACCGTGATTCAGAAAAACATAACTGCTTAATGCCTTTGCGTTTCATAGGCTACACAAACTTTTAAAGGAAAATGTATTTAGCTTCTAATACCAGTCTGAAAATTCATGCCGTAAGAAATATCACTTGGGATGTGTAAACTAAGAAATACAGTTCTAAATACATATAATTAAAGCTGACATATCTCACCTTAATGACTCTAGTGACCATGGTCATAACAACCTAAGACACATGAAATATGGAAGCTATATATATTTTATGTGTATGTTTGTAATCATGTACATATAAATAATACAATAATAATAATAATAGCCAGATTAGACCACTCAATCCAAGCTCACCAGCCAAAGTTATTGAATAATTTTTTCATAGATTTAGTGGAGTTTGAATGTTGTTTAAATATTAGCTTTTATGCCTGGATTTTGTGGCTTGTTATGAAGGGTGGCGGGGACAATCATCCCCAGTTTACATCTGAGATAATCAAGACATGGAAAGATGAAATGAATTCCTGGAATTCTTGCAGATGTTCGACAGCAAAGTCAGGAAAAGATCCTGTGCCTTCTTATTCTTTCCACTTCTGTTCCCATTGTAGCTGGTGGCAGCTTCCACAGATTTATGTGGAAACAGAGAAGGAAAACTCTTTTGTGAAAATGCACCATCTCTGTCAGGATGTATGAAATTTCCCACCAAAACCACAGTGCCCATGTCTGAGGAAATGTCTTTTGGAATGACAGAGTTCAATATGTGCTGACTGGCCTTATGTTCCAGCGGAGATACAAAGATGACTGTGATGGAAGCTGTAAAGATACATGTAATATAGATATATGCATCTCTCACTATGTCAAAATTTATTTGTGGCATCTTAAATTGCAAAACATTTGATTTTACTAATGCTCAAATTCAAATGGGATCAAAGGTACTTCACTTGGGGGGCTATTTTCTGTTTTGTGTAACTCTAGAGCAGGACTAGGGAAAATTACACATTTTATGCATTAAGAATGTGTTACTTCTCTTCAGAAGTGTCTAGAAATATGGTCTGCAATAATTTCATCTGTGGCTGTAAACTCACCAATATCAGCAGGACAAGGCTCAAACTGTCACTTCTTAGATAAAATATGCAATGCCATGATAATATAAATGTATGAAATACATGCACACAGAAAATTATGTTTATATGTATATAAACATATGTATGTATATGTCTATATGTATACATGCATAAACACACATACTCTCTTGAAGTATTTAGGATGTTTAACTTCCCCTTTAGTCTGAGCCGTGTGAGAGTCTGCACATTTTGGCTGACATCCCATGAAGCACTTCATCAGTCACATGCCACCCAGTGTGCATGTACGTGGCACACAGAGTCAAAGAAATGAGTCAGCTGTTTGAATTCACTCACATGCTTGATTGTTCGCAGTGTCAGGAGCAGCACATTTAGGACCTTGCCAGATAAAGCCCTAAATGTGTATCCCAGCAAACAGAGAAGGCACTAAATTCCTTCAACTAGTATCCCACTTTTTGATAAGATTTTTCTAGGTGTTAAGGTTGGATTTTCAGTGTACAGAAGCTGAGCTTTGTGCCTGAGTGTTACATACTGTTGCATACCTGCACACAGAGGCCTTTCAGACAGACTTTGTGATTACATGCAAACATGTAGAAAAGGCATCTACAATAAAGACCATTTGAAAATAGGTTCTAATATGTAATGCTTCCTGAGGATGTAGAGAGTAAACTCCTAAAAAAAGGGATGACAGAAAATTACTGAATTTGAAACCAATTTTGTCTGAGCATCTGTATTCTAACGCTTTTGATTAAATTATAAACCTATTGCCTATTTGTTCCTACTGCAGAATATCTTGAAAATATTTAATAGGTGGTGTTAATTGCTTATATTCATAGTCTCTGGGGTCTTCATTTGTCGATATCTGTCATCTTCTGGAAGTGTCAAGCACTGAAGGATTCAGAATTTATTCCGACTCTTTTATGATTTGCAGTCCAAATTAAGATAATAAATCACACTTTCTCTTCCTAGCTTGTAGTAATGTAGCCTCTTATTTATCCATGATTGCAGGCAATTAGAAAGCCTATATCCATTAGGCTGTGTGTTTGGAACAGAATAGCTATATACAGATTCGTTTAGACATTGCTTTCCTTACAAACTTTGTCCTTTTGTTTCATGCCTATTTTATTATTTTCAATGCATCAGAAAAGATTTATGCAGAACATGGGGAGGCCATAAAGAAGAAGATTGTATGGGTCAAAGAGGGAGATGATAGGAGCATGGACTGGTATTTTAACAGTAAGTATAGAGTGAAAAGGTTTGATTTTGATTTAAAAAGAAAGCTATATCAAGGCCAATTGACATTTAAGTGCTGGTGGAATGTATGTATGGATAGAAGATTATGCTGGAGCTGCAGATAGTGGCTGTATTCTTCATACTATGGGAAAGAAAAAATAAGATTAGTTTTGGTGAGTGTTAAGATGTGAAGCCATATGGGCGTCATCTAAATTTATGCAATAATTTCTGATCAGTTCTTTAACTTTCATTGCCACTGGAACAGGTGCCTTGCGCTTTGATGCTGAGGCTGTCTTGGCAAGTCTCACAGAACTAGGATTATATTGGAGAACACAAGACAGAGGCTAAGAGTTAACGGTTTGTTTGTTTGTTTATTTGTTTGTTTGTTTTCTTCAGGAGAAAGCTGATGGCAATCATTTAACTGTAGCAGAGTAACTGTCAGTTGAGTATGGCTGAAAGAAGAATACTGGTCCAGGCAGGATTTGAATTAGTACACACATGAAAGGCTATATAACACCATAGCAGCCACTGAAAAAAATCCTCATTCTTAGTTTCACTGCTCTGACAGTTTTCTACAGTGAAAGGTCAATGACTGTTACTGGAAGTTTTTCACATTGTAGTCCTTCGCTTTGCACAGGATCACTTTTTTCTCTGTGCCTGGACTAAAAACCTCAATTGAGAGCAAGTCATTGTGATAGTAATACATTTGTAGAAAGTTATAGTGTGCAAAAATGTCTCTTTGGAAGATGAGGAAAGTTACCTGGACTATTTAATAATCCTATGGTGTTTGGCTTTATTCGTAACATCTCTGTGGAGTGTCAGTTGTCATACTGTCTACATGAAGGACGAATGATAAGTCCTTGATGTCAGTTTGTGGTAGGAGAAGTGTTACTACTTGTTAGCGTTACAAACCCTAGTGAATGACTAATAGAGAGATTGGTGCTTTTTCTGCATCTGGAGTTAATGTTTTGGAGAAGTTCAATACAAATTCTTTTCCCCCATTTAACTGATACTGGAACCATAACTTATTCCTGTAAATGGAATGTATTTATTACTATTTTTCTTTCTAACAGTTTTTAAAGTATTTGCTCTGAGTTTAGGATAATTCTGAAGCAGAAAAAACTTTCTTGATTTATTTGGTTCACTTCCTTCAATTGACATTTTCAAGCTGATAGGATGCAGCAAGTCATACTTCCCTGAAGAAGCAGTATTACAGAAAAGCATATTATCTAGCCTTTAGGTGCAATAGGCCTTATGATGAGATGAGTAATGAGAGAATAAGTGTTGTTTAATCCTCCCTGTGATCATTTAAGGAAATTTGGCATAGCACCTTTTTTTCCCTATATGCTTACTCTTTCTATGAATTACTGAACTGAACTCAGTGTTGTTTTCAGTGTTTCAGTTGTGACATCAGATGATGAGTAATTGAATCTGAATTAAAGTATTTGTGGCTTTATCAATTTAGCAGTAGCAATTTATTGATGAAAAAGCAGTAGACAATTCAAATTATCATACCCTGAAAGCACTGTAGTCATAACCCTGGCAAATAAAGGTCAAATTCATCAAGAGGTCTTAGGTCCTTTGTGTATCTCCATGTGATACCACTGTCATCAATCTCTTAACCAGTAAGTGTCTATAATCTTGCCACCAGGCATGTGCAGAACCGTCTGTGAGTTGACACTACTCCATGGTTAACAAGCTGCCCATTAATTGTTCAAGAGAGATAACTGGCAGCTCCAAGAAAGGGATCCTCAGTGTGGCTGTAGGGGTCTCCACCACAGAAATGTAGCCCCAGACTCTGGCTGAGCTCAAGATGTGGATCAGCTGGATGTAGCTTTCAGCACAGCCCAGGAACCTGGTGTGCATACACAATAGTGTACTGTGTGAAGCAGCACCTTATGCCCAAAAGATTCAGCTTCAAATCTTTGCTTGGGCCTGATTCAAAGTAGGAACTCAAACTTACATTTTTGACATAAGGCAGGAGTGTTCTGACTGCCAAGCTGCTCTGCCTCTTAGGAAGGCAAAGTGTCCTTAAATACAGAAGGATATACAATTTGGTGTTTCAGGCAGAAATGAGTGGGTTAACCTGGAGAGGTTAGCTGCTTTGCTTGCACACAAACTTTTTCCTGTGAAATCAAGTCTTGTGTAGCTTCTGAGGATCTCATAGAGCAGGTCTCTGGCCTCTCCTTACCCCTGAAGCGCAGGGACACGGCTATGTCAGCATGGAATTATGCACCAGTGTGATCTGGCACTAGTAGCAGGGGGCTTAGATGTCTAGTTATCAGCTTGCAGGCATGATCAAGAATGTCTCAGAGCTAGGCACTGTTGAAGAAACATATAGTATCCTCCGCTGGTGGCTGTGCAGTGCTGGGGATCCTGCCAGGAGTCAGGCTTAGTCTGTGTTTGACTCAGTCGACAGTGTAGAGCTTCAATGGCTCTGCTGTGCTGCTTGCAAACATTATGCCTGGAAAGCTCAGTGTCTGAAAGCAATATTGTCCAGTGTCATCTTTTCCTTTTCCTGCTGATGATTAGTATTAAAAATAGCAGTAATATGTCATGCCATTATAAATAAATTAAGATACCACCGAACAAATACTATGCTTACCATGTTCATTTAATCTTTAAGTTGCTCTTGGATGAACAAGTCTGCGGTCTCTTAGCATAACTACTTTTGAGGGTGGCAGGTCCAGATACCCATTTGTGCCATGACTAGTTTGATGCCATTAGTCCCTATCTGTGGCCTTTTCTGGCGCATTTCACAGTACTTCCTTTTCCCCAGTCTCCTAAACACTTCTGTCCATCTCTCATATTTGTCGAGAACAAATCTTGCATAAGCCTTGCATCAGTCTCCTGAAAAACAGATGCTGGTGACTAGTTTCTTATCCCAGAGATGAACAGGGTTGTTTTCAGGAGATGGTGGCAGCTCCTACAATACTGATAGGTCTTTTTTTAACCCAAATTTGTCTTCTTCTCATCCTGCAGTTCTTCAGTAACTCTGACATTGTTTTCTTACTGTGCAGGTGTTTTGTTTTTGTTTAGCGAAGTGTCAGGAGCTGTCAGCGCGTGATTCATTGATATAATTTTGTGATTATATTATCTGTGAAGGGAATTACAAAGAACCATGAAGACTGATATGAGTGCATAGTGAATGGAAATGCAGAAACACCAGAAAGAACAACAGAAAACTGGCATGTATTGATGACACCAGTATCAGCAGGTCTTCAGGATCTCAATGCATCTATGTACAGCTTCTCAGGATACCCAGATCAGAAACCAAGAGACACTGAGTAAGTCCTTAGACTTGATGGAGAAGGATTTTGAATTGCATTCCCTTCCTAATGAATACAGGAAAGCACATCCAAAACCAGCATGTCATCACTAACCTAGGAAGACCCCTAGAAGACATGAAGAGGGCTCAGTAGCTGGCATCCCTATTTTTCTGTATCACCCAAGACAGAAAAACCAATCACTTTGGTCTTAGTTTATTGTTTTAACGTGTTTTATTCTGTTTTGGTAATTAACATGGACTCACTATCCTATAGGTAGTCACATATATAGTTTTAAAATGCCTAAAATAATGTCCTTCAAGCTATAAGCTCATTGTCAGACACTGCTGTCAGATATAGCATGTCTGGCAAAAGCAAATTTGTCAGCAAAAAAATTGTCACTGAACTACAGTTGTAGCTATCTTGGGGAAATGTAGTAGGGATACCTAATTTTTGCCAGCCAGTGTAAAAGCTTGAGAAGTCTGAAGAAGTTAGATATCACGGCATTAACTTTGGCCCTCCATTTTGATCATTTCGCGGTAACAGGTCTTCTTCAAGTGCTCCCTCTGTTTATGTTCATGGGGCATTTAATGGTGTATTTATTGCCATTGTGTGTCCAGGCTGATGAGTCTTTTAGGTAACCTGTGCAAATTCTCAAACTTTTTATTAATACCACTATGGCGTATCCATTATGTGTTTTCTTGTAATTGCACTTTCCAGTTACCAGTACAGACATCTAGAAAAGGAACATTAGTGGTTCTTGCAAGAAGCTGTTGTGGATCTTTTCTCTTGAAGAAGGCCCAGTGGTAAAGTCTTAGATTACTATGAAATACCCCAGTATTCTGTATTATTCACTTCTTTCATTCCAAAACACAGAATGAAAATTATATGTTGCTTTTGTTTAGCAGTTTAAACTGTTTTTGCATTTTCCCCCAGATGAAAATGCCCTTTATGCAGGTCCCATCATAAAATATACATTTTATTTTCTAGTGAAAAGCCTTGGGTGCCCATCTCCAACCCATCATCTTCCCAAGATGCTTAACA
Source organism: Rhagologus leucostigma (assembly GCA_013397725.1). NCBI lineage: Eukaryota > Metazoa > Chordata > Aves > Passeriformes > Rhagologus > Rhagologus leucostigma. The sequence goes on along the minus strand of VZTD01003148.1, from coordinate 306,279 downwards.
CTTGTGCAACAAGATTTGGTATTTCTAAGGTCATTAGCTAGAGTTTTGGAGTTGCAAATGCCTCAGAGAAAATATTTGATAAATATATTTGATAAATTTGATAAAATATGAGTCCTATCCCTTGATATTATAAACTGTAGGTAGTGGTGATGCCAAATTCTGTGGCCTGATTTTATCACAGCTGTTAGTCAAAAGGTTGTGCCTTGTCTATGCACCTGAGCAAAAAGTAACGAGTGTGATCAATGGTTGCTCACTCCTTCTCTCTCAGTATGGTTATAATAGGAGAGAAGGGCTTAGGTGCTTCCTTTGTTTCAAAGCACTTTTTCAGCACTGTACCCAAGCTTGGCAAGTGCAGCTTTGCTACATTATGCATTATAACCCTCCATCATGTCTACCTGAAATAACACCTGAGTCAGTGATTAATGTGCAGACTCTCCTCTCCTGGTCAGGCATGAAGAAGTGAAGCTTCTATGACCACTAAAGACAATGAATAGTCGGTCATGCATGTTAAGACCCCTGGACTGTATAAATCTCTGTTAGGACAGCGATAAAGCTTGCCAACTCTGTCCCAACTGTCCTGCAGAAGGCAGCATCTGGCCAGTGATGTGTTCTGTCACAGCTGATCGAGCAAAAGGCTGTGTTAAACACCAGCTGGGAAGTATCATACTGCTAAAAGCTTGCCATGTTTCCTATACCGTGTCGGCCCTCTGGCTGCGCTTTGGTCCCTTAGTACAGTGGGCTGTGAACAAAAAAAAAAAAGCTTTGAATATCACATCAAAGTTCCCTCACTAAGAATCTGGGCCTTAAAAGATACAGTCTCTGCCCCAGAACTAGCAATAGATCTCACTTTGTTTTAAAAATTCTTATTATGTTAGGACTTTGATGTCTCAGATGATTGACCCTGAGCTGGACCTGGTAATGGGTGGGGAGCTACACTCTGTTCAGTCTGCATGTGGTTTTAGGTCAGCTCTGGAAAAGACACAGAGAATTTTTTCCTAGAGATATGGGAATGAGGATCCAAAGGTTGGCAAAGAATAGCAAGGGCTATGCAGCCTGTGTACCCGGATGAACCCAGGGGTCCTGCACCTGTGTCACAGGTTCTAAGTCCTAGTTCTCATATAGCCCCACTGCGTAACCTTTGCTCCTGCTGCTGAGGAAGACCTGTCAGAAATTATGCAGAAAGGTCACAAAGGTAAACTTAGAGATAAAAGTGAAGTTGTTGAGACAGTATTGTTAGCAGCTGAAGCATTCAAGAAGAAAACACAACAGGAAAAGGTGTAAAATCTTAAAGTAAAAAAACAAGAAGTTTGGTCAAGGGTTAACCCAGGAATCAGAGTCATTGAGTTGAGTCATCATTGTTATCAGTCCTGATGGAGCTGGTGGGGGACAGCAGCTCTGCAACACCTGGGAGCCTTTCCAGTCAGCTGCAGAGAATGAGTCCCCTCACCTGCAAAGACCTTTTTGGGTTGGTAAGCATACTAATGCCAAATAGCTAGTCATTAGATAGAACTACTTGCAAAGACAGTGCCAAACTGAAGGTGTCCAGGTAAACTGCCCCTCTAAACAGACTGTGACATCCAGGAGCACAAAAACTGGGGGTTAAGTAAATGATTGTGTAAAAATGATGACATAGTGCTGTAAATTTTCTAGGCATCAGGCTATGGACAAGCAGGAAGACCTAGTGAGTGGTTTAGCCTGGAGGAGAACTGAAGAGGGGGAGACACCAGCAGTTTGCCACCATAGCCAGTAGTGGAGGTAGCAAGGAGTCATACCAAAAGTCCCCTTATGTTAGAAGAGTGTATTCAGTGTGGTGGGCTCCTGGCATGCTGAAACTGTGCGCTTGAAAGATCCCTCTCTGCTCTCATGGTTTCAGTGCATGCCTTTCCTCTAAGAGCATATTTCTTGTGAATATTAATAATGTGTATTAAGATACTATTTTGTGGTTTCACAGCAAAAAACCAGAGAAAGGTGCTTCTAAGAGACCCTGACCTGTTTCAGGCAAAATGGTGGTAACCACAGGAGGTCTCTAAAGCATACAGAAAAAAGTAGGTAGTTTGCAAAGACCTAAGAGAGGGAAATTCATAGTCATAGAGAATGAACCTCATGTCTTCTTCATTCATCAGTCTGATTACCATCAAGACTGACAGAATTTCACTGCATTCACTACAGATGTTTTCTCTGAGGCTTTCCACGCTTTCTTATTAAATCTTTTCTTAATCTTGCTCTCTTCCTAACCCCAAAATTCATTCCAGTGCTCATTTACTTACTTCTTGTAGAGGTTAATATCTTACATCTAGAGGCTCTCCTGTTGGAGATTTGCATAGCTGTCTTTAAATTGGTTCTTCTTGGTGTTTATCAGAACTAAGCAGTACCTGAGAGGAAAAAAATGTAATTCTCATGTCCTGCTATGTTTCTGAATTCAATAGCTACTAATAATTAATGTTTCTAGGTATTTAAGATGCTTGCATTGATATCCCTGGTTATTGATTATTACATAAACTTGGGCAAGTTGTTTTTGTCAATTTACAAGCACAAATCAGTTTTTATCTTCATATCTTAAGATCTGAAGTCTTGTTATTCTTGCCACTTTTTAAAATTCTCCTGTCATTTTAGAAGCATTAAGAAGGAGTTAAGACACCTTTTTAATTTTCGTGGTGAGTGCAAAGGTGTTTCTTTACATTGCTCTTGGTTTCTTCTTTAAGCTCTTACATTTTAAAAAATCTTGATTCCGTAGGTTTTCTCTTTTTGATTCAGATATTCCATTTAATTCATTTATATTGTCCTTCATTTTCAGATTTCTCAGATTTGCTGTTCTTATGCATTACTAACACATTGGATACATAAAATTTCTTGAAATTTCAGAAATTCTTGTGGCAGAAATAGTTCTGCCAAGGTTTTGACACAGAAAAGAACTCCTGAAAGCCATAATTTGTAGTTTGTTTATCACAAATTCAAGTAAGAAAATAGGAAACTTTTAACTGTGATTTCTTTCCCTATGATTTTAAGCCATGTGACCAATGTTTCCATAATTCATGATCTTTGAAAATAACTGTGTTTTCCTTGCCTGCAAGATCTGACATCTTCACGGACTTTGACCATGCTTTTCCATTTTCTTTCTGCATACTGGGAGATTTCTACTTCCTTTATGTTCACTATAAAGTGCATAATTAGAAAAAGACCTTGACTACAGTACCATAATAATACCACTGTATTATTAATATGAAAATCATTTACTTGCTTTTCAGGGATAATGGAGATTTTATTTGACTTTTAAAGTAGTAAAGCTTACCTACAATGCAGATAAAGAGCTAACAGACCTAGTTACTAGTTTTCCAAATAATGTGAACTTCTACCTACCCCAAGACTCTGCTGAGGCTTGTAGTTAATTGCTTCTTGTCAACAATATGATTTTTTTGTGTATATGCACAGAAGTGCATTTCCGACTAATAATGAGTTAATTTATTATGACTTTCCTAAACTCGGAGTTGGACTAGATGATATAATTTAGTGCCAGGAAGGAATTTCTTTTTTTAAACTAAATTCAATAAAAGAAATTTCCTTTTAAGCAAAAATGATACATTGAAGGTAAGGAGGAGGCCAAGTATGGCATGTGATAAATCCTTATGCTTACTAATATTCAAACCAAAGGTTCATTTTGATTATTACACAAGACTAGTGGTTTATCTGATCAAAGTGAATGATAAGCTAGCATGTTTGTGTTGTGTTACCTCAAAACCAGGAGATGCCTTTGTTTTAGTGGGAACTCATCAATATGAGTTTAGTAACACACTAATTTACTAGTTATTCTCTCAGTTACAAGAACATGGTTCAATGTTCTTAGAATTCACTGGAAGATACCGTGGGCAAAAGAATTAATTATTAGTAAATAGAAGTCCGTTAAAACACAGTGAGACATTACCAAGAGAGTACAGGGGCAGGACAGATGTACAGAGTTACCAGAACAGGGAAACAAGCTGTAGCATCCCTCCCAGCATCACCCAGGGGTTCTGGGTTTTCTATCCCATGATGGAATTCACAGGCCCTCAATTCACACTGCTTCTAATCTGAACTTGAACTCATAGTTAGTTAAATTCAGGTTCTTGTATTCCACCAATATCAAAATAAAAATCTGCACATCAGCTCCAGCCATTAAATTATCTTGCTTTTCCAGTTGGTGAATAGACTCCTAGAAAGTGAAAGGATATTGGCATGACAGTCATGAAACTCAAATAATATTCTTTGTCACTGATTCTTTTTCCATCCCCATGGCAAGTCTTTGTGCCTCAGCTTCTTCTCCCATTTCTAACTGAGGCAGTGTATGATCTCTTTGGGACAGGAACTGCCATTGACTACATGATAGTAGAGCACCCTAAAGGACAGACCTGACACTGGGAGGATCAGGTGAACTAGTCATGTCCAAAAAAGGTGCCACATGAATTTGATCATGGTCACTGCTATTGAGTATACACATACTCTGCAGGCATCCAGGATAACTTTCTTTACACTTCTTCCTTGGTAAAGACATGCAGACAGTTTTGACAACTTAATTAGCTGCAAGCTTATCCTAAGCTCACTTGCAAAAAGTTGTTTGACTGTTTTTACTTGGAATATCACTGTTCTGTATTTGCATGTGTGTATAGATATAGTAATGATATACGTGTATTTAAAGAAATATATATGTACTTAAAGATGTGTTGTACTTATGAAATGGTACTCCAATAAACAGTTTGATGGGTTCATTTCCTTCCTTGGTTTGGAAATGTTATATGCCAAGAAATTTATGCATGTGTATCTCATTCTGTTATAAAAGAAGGAGTGACCAAATAACATTAAATAGAACATATTCTGCATATGTAGCAGAAATGTGATCCTCTTCACTTTAGAGACAAGGACTTGCAGAGTTCAGATTTCCTAACAGCTATGATTCTGTAAAACATTTCGGAGATCTAGTGCTCTGCCTTTCTTTTCTCTGTGCCTCACTGTACCAAAATGGTATCATGTCCAATTGCAGTTTTGCTTCACAGCGGTCCACATTGCAGTAGCAGATGTCAATGTTTAACACTGACTGTAGCTTTAATTGATGACAATGCTCAATGTAGAAGTACATTTTAGGGCACTGAAGATGGACCAAGGATTCATATTCTTCAGGGAACTGATTAATTTTAAACTTACTTCTTTCCTTGTGTCTATATTTAGTATAAGAACAAATCATTTTCATATAATTTTCTGTTCTGGTTACAATATTAAGGATGTCAAGGGAATGGATAAATGGATAAATGTTCTGCTATTTTCTCTTTATTATTATAATTTTTCTCACAAGATTGAGAAAAAAGGGAGAATATAATGAGAATAAAAATGCACAGTATTGAAGCATTAAAATTTGGTGATAATTCATTCCTGTGACAGACTACAGCAAGTACAGAATGCAGTGTAAGATATATTCATTTTCCTGACAAAATCTGTAGGAGTAGGAAATGGTATAAAGGTAACTTACTCTTATTGCAATCATCCTAAGGCTCAGTCTCATGTCCTCTTAGAAATGTCCCTTGTGACAACATAGCTGAGGATATTTTATTTGAAAGTACTCATCAGTTCAGATTTATTTGTAGGGTATGGAAGCAATACTGGGGTTTTTGCATAGGTCATTAGTTCTACTTTAAGAATATGGATATCAGTTTTTCTGTCAGACTATTTAAAAGAAAGAAATTTTCAAAGGAAAAGATCAATTTCTAGATGTTGACATTGATACAGGAATTTTTTACGATGTTATCTAGCAAAACTAAAAACAATCAGGTTTTGACTTTTCCCTTTGTGGGTTTAGTTCTCAAGTATTGTATTATTTACATCAGTGAGAATAGTAATGGTTCAATTTAGAACTGTGCTCCTCAATTTAATCCCACTGTAGCTACCAAGATGTGGAATAACAGAGGACATTTTTTCCTAGTAATTCTGACATGAGACTTGGGGGCTTGAAATATGTAACTTGAGATTATATATGTCCAAACAAAATTTAGCAATAGTAAACACTTAAATAAAATACTATTATCTTTTTCCTTATTTTCTCTTAGCATTATCTGTTTCCCTAAATTGCTTCAATTGAGTTTAATATACTTTTACTGAGAAATTGTACCAAGAACTTTACTGTTTGGTGGTTAACCAATAAATAGCTTGCAATACATTTTAGCTTTAGACAATATTTTCCCTGCGTGAGAAATCTCAATCACTCTGCCAGAAAGGTTTAGTCACTAGAAATGCTGTAATTGTCCATGTGAATGAGTAATTGCTATATGCTCAGCAGTATTTTGCATGATGTTGGTGATTCGAAGGGGTTTTGTTGTTGTTGTTAACAGGCAAAGACTTACACAGGCCCTGGACTAGGAACGAAGGCATAGCTGAGCTTTCCTTTGGGCAGGGTATCAAGGAGCTGGAACAAACGTATCTTCGGTGTGCGTCAAACAGCCAAGGCCTACCTCAGAGTTGCAGAGAAATGGAGATTATATATTCTCCCAAGTTGTCGTGAGACTAACTTGAAAGAAATCTAAATCTAGTAAATCTGTCACCCTGAAGGATCCATGTAGTAAGGTATTTAAAGAAGCTAAGATTAGAATAGCTCCATTTGCAATTTAAATTTCCTACAGACTATTTTTTGAAAGCATATACAAGGGTCCTAAGTAGTGAATTGTTGTTCAGTAAGGGGTTATATTCGAATTGTGTTAAGGTAGTATTTTTCAAACTATCTTTTCCCCATGTCTGGCTTTCCCCTGCATTTAGTTTGTAAGGGAAAGTTGAAAGGTGTGTGCACAACCACCACCCCATGCCATTCTCCAGCTTCTGCCTATGCAGTCCTGGCACTGCTCTGGGATGGTGAGGCTGCCTTCAGCACTCTTGGCTGATTTCCGCAGGCAGTGCTCACTCTGAAGTGGGTCTGGAGACAGCAACCAGACTAGAACGTGTTTATATATTACAGCTGTGTTAAACAAATGAAACACAAATCATGTGAAAGGGCTGGCACTAGGCTAGACCTTCCTCAGTTTCCTAGGAAGAGTCCTTTCCTTACCCTGCAGGTCTCCTACATGTTGCAGAGGAAGCCAAGTGGTTTGATTCAGGAGTTTGGATTCCAAGTCATTAAAAACAGTGCAGGACTCTGCGCTGAAGAACTTAACAATTTTGGGGAGGTTTTTGGGTCCCATGACAGACTTGTGGGTGATGTGATGGTCGGAGCTTGTTTTGGCACAGCGATCATGACATGACAATTTTTGATTCTTGTAGAAGTTAGGAGGGCAGGCTTTGGCTTGCTTAGGAGACTAGTTGTGAGACTACCTTGGGAGGCAGTCCTGAAGGGCAAAGGAGTCCAGGAAGACTGGGCATTCTTCCAGAAGAAAATCTTCAAGACACAGGAGCAGACTGTCCCCGTGTGCTGAAAGATGTGCTGGCAGGGAAGAAGTCACCATCCCTGAAGGTATTTAAAAGACATGCAGATGTGGCACTCAAGGACATGGTTTAGTGGAGGACTTGGCAGTCCTCGATTAAGAGCTGGCCTCAATGATCTTAGAGGTCTTTTCCAACCTTAAAAATTCTATGATTCTATAACATGCTAGGCAGCATTTACAAGATAAGAAACTAGAATTTAGAATCACAAATAATTAAATTCCCTTCTATTCACTGCTTTGTTAGGATGACTTGAAGGTTTATGTTAGTGCAAGGCCCAAACTGATTGATCAGATTTTTCTTTCCTGGTTAGGTCTTGGTCCCTCTCTGCTGGATATATAGCAAACCAATGTACTTTTGTCTCTGTCCTACCACAGGCTCTTCTGCTCCCATTCTGAGCTCTAATAAACCCATCCTGGGTTCTTTAATTGATGAGAAGTACACCAAGGCCTGGCTGCTCTAGCTGGCAGTATAACATAGACATAGTGTTTTCCCTTGGTATGGGTAGTTCTAAAAATGGGGATTGTCTTTGTACATAATCTCACAAAAGTACCACAGATTCAGTTTTATCCTACTGGAATTATGAGCCTGCATGGTAGGAGCAGCATCAAATAGGAAACATTATTGATGGGAATGATTTCAACCACTACTATTTGAACAAATGGGGATTTTTAATGTAAGAAAAAAGGTATGTGCGTGGTACCAGCCTAAGAGAGTTATGTCCCATTTCACCCCACTATGTTGAGATTTTGAGTCGTCCAATACTGCTCAGTCACTACAAAAACACACCTCATTCTTGCCATACAGGCTGCCTCTGGGGCAATTCTGATTCTGGCAATACCACCAAGTTTTTAGATATGCTGTGACAGTCCCTGTATCCCCAGTGCTGTTTTTGCTTCTGTACCATAAAGTGATAATTATGCCTAGGTAGTATGCAAAATATATACCTCCAAGCGCTTAAAATAGCATTAGATAATTAATTAGTAATGTTTGCCCACTGATTTTAATGTAGTGCACATATTATTATTCTTTATAACCAGTATATTCTTTCATCTACAACCCCAAAGAGTCAGACTTGTTCAGTAACCAAAAGCAGAGCACAGGTGGTACAGCAAAGTGTGAAGTATATTAGGGATATGCCAAGGATAACTCAGGACAAACAATTGCCGTAGGAGCCAGAGGAAAACATCATGAAAAACGAAGTGAGAAGAGGACATGCAGCAGGGCAGAGTATTTATCCCCCAATTAATAACAACGTCCTGTTTACTTTGGTGACTATAAAACCATGCTGAACTAGAATGAATTTCTTTTCCAAGAAAGAATATGTTTGTGTTAAAATAAATGATCATTGCTTTTTAACAGCACAGCAATTCTGAAGCCAGCATGAAGGCAAAAGAGATTGAATTTATTTAACTTCTCTCAGATAAACAGGTCATATACTGCAACACCCTAGACTTAAGATTTTCAAATGACAGTGTCTTCTACAGAGCAAGCAACAACATCAAAACTTCTTCCAGTCAGCTGCTGGCAGAGAGGAAGGAACTAATGGTTGAGAGAAAACATTAGTCATTACAGTTTGAAATTTGTGGCCTTAATTTCTTGCTAGAGATTAGATACTATTAAAAGAGTATTTTTAATCTTAAAGCTTCTCTAAAAGCCTACTAACAAGAAAGTACTATAATGAAAATCCATATAATGCTGATTATATTGTCAATAATAATGAAAATGTTTCTGTTGGTCTTCATGGAAGTGGGTTAAATATCGCAGTGTCTCTGCACACAAGTTGCCAGCTAAGTGCATTTTTTTTTCTGGAGACCTGTCAAAACCTAACATGGCAGTATGTTCCTTCTGCGTGAGATGAAACAGCTACACTGCCAGTAGGAATATGTCAACATCGTAAATTTTTGCCTCTCTGGAAGTGGGCAGCTTGATGATTGCAGCCGGATTGTGACACCAAGGAACATTGCTGTCGACTCCACTACCTCAGATCAGAGAGGAAACACAAAGGTATGTCAGTCTGAATAATCTTTCCCCCTCTGAAAGACAAATTGCATGTCAAAGGTATCACTACACACTAAATAGCTGTGTGGTGGTAAGATGCTTTTATCTCTGTTCTAATTTGGTTCTGGTAAAACAAATGCACAAAATGAATAATTTGGATTTGCGCTTCCTGTATATTTCCTTGTTAGAAGATTTACAGGTGGGTCTCTCTTGCATCAGGCACTGCAGAGACGTCTCCCAAAGCTAATCATAGAGTCACAGAATGTTAAGGGTTTGGAATGATCATCTAGTCCCAACTCCCACTGCCATGGGCAGGGACATCTTCCACTAGACCAGGTTGCTCAAGACTTTATGCAGCCTGTCTTTCTGCCATGGCTATCTCTCTGCAAGGGCAGCATTGCTTCTTTTGCATGTCCATTAGCAGGTCTGTCCCTGGAGGGGTGCTCTGAGCATGTTTTCATTGCTGCTGTTCTTATTTTTAACCTACCTTAAATAAGGTTTCTTCCTAAGAAGAAAGGCTTCTTGGAGGATATTAGAAATGCCATTTTACATGCTATTTTTCAAAGAATACAGTACAACTTGTACAATAAAGTAATATTTTGTACTTCTACAGAAGTTTGCATTTGCTATTCTCGACAATAAAACCATTTTCTAATGTCTATCTTCAGACAAGTGGATAAGCACAAATCTAGGCCTGATTCTCCTCCTTCTTGTGTTGGCTTTTCCCTTGTAAATATGTTAATATCACTAAAGAAGATGAGCCTTTCTTTTTCTGCCTGGTGAAGAAACTGACTTCCTTGGATCCCTGCCTGCGTTCATGACGTCATACCAGGAAGGGCTGGAGGGTGTACTACGGGCAGGACAGGCTGGTGACAGAAAGTGTCAGAGCCTAAGTCCCTGTGTGAAGGAAGGGAATGCGTAAAACTCTCCTGGGCTTTCCAGGCAGTAGTGGTCTTTACATCAGTGCCTTGCTGAGCACTAATGTAGACATATGCAGAGAGCAAACCTGTGCAGGCACATTTTTCTTCAGTCACAGTAAATACTGTATGTTGGAAATATGGCTAAGGAAGAGCAGTCTGAAGATGATCATGAAGACAATGTGTAAGCAGCTCCCACACAACTCCCTGCTCTTGTTTTCCAAATACCATCTCTGGGAACATTTACTGTGGTTGTGTACTATCTTATGGTGGGAAGTACTGGAATGGGGTGCAGAATTATTAGGAAAGTCTCTTACATTAAAAAAAAAAAGCAAAGACAAGATTGTTTCTCTCCTGACCTGATGTGGTTTAAGATATCATGCTGCACTTTAACTCCCTGAATGATGCAGTAAAATGGATAAATATTTCATCTCCTTCTGAAATGTCTTTTATGAGAGAGAAAAAATTTTCTCTTAATTCACATGGGACAATGAATCTTTGAGAAATTCTGGCACAGTTGTTTGCACCTGTATGCAACACTGGCTTTGCCAGTTCTGCACAAAGTACTTGGGGTTCACATACTATGTGACACAAGGACTGCTGCATGTCAAGGAGGCTGGAGCTTTGCTCAGATATGGTACTAGAAGAAGCAGTTACAGCAGCAAGACACAGCAAGAGCATCTTACTGCCAGGCATGCACATACCTGTAGGTATTCACATAGCTGAACATCTAGTCCAGTGCAGGTGGCTGAGGTCACCAACACCCAGTTGGTGGGTGGTACGCAGGCACCGGCACCGAGGTCTGAGTTCCCTACTTACAGCTAGGGTGAGAGCCCACAATTCCCCTAGGCTGAGGTTTGCATATTCTTCCCTGATGGGTTGATGTTTTCCCCTCCCCGTTTTATGTATGTACACCATGTATATTCATCTCCCTAAGTTAATATGCATTAGTTCTGGAAAGTTCTGTTGTACTGGACACCCCATTGCCCCCTTCCCCAAGTCCCTCCTATGTATTGTTCCCATTGGGTCATTTAGCCTCAACCCCACCTCCTGTCAAAGACCCCATTGGCTGTAGCCCTTATCCCCACCTTTCCAACCCCCACCATAAAACCCCTTGTAACCCTCACATCCTTGGCTCTTTGTCCCCCTGACTCTGTTTCCGTGGGCCTGTTTTGCCTGGAATAAACCTTCTTCGTCGAACTACCTACAGAGAGTCCCCTCTCTGCTTGTGTGCCTTTTCCACCAGCTTGAAAGGAGGCTCCCTCGGGTGAGGAGCATCCGGCCCGCACAAGGCATTTTGGAGCTGAGTGAGCTGCCTGTGTGTGGAGGCCCTCTGGCTAATCCTCTGGACTCTCTTTTGGCTGCGCACAGCCGGCAGTTGTGCCTCAAACGTCCAGCCAAAAAAGGTCACAAGTAACAGATGTTCTAGGAAAAGCCAACACATCTGCACTTGTCGCTCAGGTGATACACACACTTTATCTGCAGATCGTAAGAGTGACAATCTGCTCCCAGAAATACATTGTGGTGGCAGAAGTTGAGGCTTATCATGGCCAGGAGCCACCTAGTTCTTTAACAGGAGTCATTTTACCCACTGAAGGGATCCCAGATCCTCAATACCAATTTTCTCAATGGCATTAACAGCTTGATTTCCTCCCACTGTGCTTGTAATAGCTTAAGACTGAGTAAAAGAAATAGATTTCATTTCAACAATCACAATATTACAGTGATCTTCTTTCAGTCTTGTTCATTGCTGCTGTTAAATTCAGAGCACATAAAGAAGCAATAATAGGACTATTTTTTCAGAGTAATTTACAGCTGCTGAAGGTGTGTGCCTCAGCTGTGCAGTTCTGACATAGATACTACTACTGGTGTGCTCTGTTAGAAGCTGAGAAAGTTTTAAAATTTGTTTCCTCATACTACCTTGAATCTTTGGGAACTCTGTCCATTTCAAACCAGCTAGAGGTATCTCTTGAACTTGTTAGAATTCTCTGCATTTCCTTTGTTGTTCTTCATTCTCTGAAGTTTGTATACACATGCTTCTGAATGTTCACATTTACCCTGTGTTTTAGTATTTATTTGAGAACTTCTCCATTGTACTTCTCATGTTTCATGTTGTCAGGTAAATCAGATAGCAACTACCTTGTTCTTGCTTCTTGCTTAAGTTAAGCTTTTCTTATTAAGCTCAATCAGTCCTGAATACTAGCAAGCTGTTGCTTCTCTGCATAATATAATCAACACCCTTAAATAAGTTACTATACAAGTTATGTCAGATTTTCTGAATTTTTTAGTGGCTGTTCATTATCTGGCAATAAAACCAGAAAAAAATCACAACCCGCCTAGTCTGTATTTATTTCTTATATTTATTTTTTTTCCCCCAGGATCATAACTGTTGAAATACCAAAATTTAATTGATGGTTTGTATATACTTATGTATCATCAGGAAGAAATGTTCAGTATTCAAAAGACCACTGGCATTTTGTTTCAAGGCTGTAGGTGTCTTTGTCCAGGCTTCTTAGTATAGTATCTCCATTTGAAACTCTACTCTTCAAAGTTCAGCTCGATGCTCTTTTTACCAATAACTAATTTGGAAGTTGGTGACCTCCTTTTTTGAATCTTCTTCCTTAGGGTTTTCTCTCTAAGGCAGATACATCTTTTACCTTTGGTAAGCCCAAATCTCTATAGCCCTAAAGAGGTCATGCTTCAACTGGCAACATTTCTTTTGTTGCCTGGAAAGCATTTGCTGATTTTTGCCCTTGTGCTTGCCTCCTCACTCTGAAGGAATTAATTTCAAAGGCTTAATTGCCTGCTTATCACCTATTACAATTTAATATTCTTTTTTCTAAAAGCAGAATTCAAAGCAGTATTTTTACCATTTCATATTTACTGAGGTAAAACAGGAAAAGAATCATGGAGTTAGGTATGAAAACAGTGTCTGCAATTTCCTCACAAGTATATTCCTATACTTTGTGGCATATTTTGAATGTTTCTGTGGAACTTAATCTACTCTTGAGCAAGTGTTGATTGATTACTACTAGAACAGGGCTTTTGGCAAGAAGTAAGGTTAACATTGGCAAGTTGCTTGATAATTACTAGAGTGTGAAAACCAACACAAATGCATACATTATGCAAAGAGCTCAGTCTCAAACCACGTGTGCGTGTTCCTCTTGGAATTGATTATAGAAGTCAGTTACACTATTTAATGGGAAAAATAAAATTAGATTTGGTAATATTTAATGCTGAAATATCTAAAAGTGTTGAAATTAAGTGCAAAATAATGTAACCACTATGTGTAGGAGGTCTTCATCTGCTACATTTGTTGCTAAGATTCCTCCTATTCCTTTCCTTTTTCTTTAATGGTTCTAATGTGGTATTTTTTGGAAGAGTTACCTTTTTGATTTTTTTGTCTTTAGTGATTTAATTATAATTCTGGTCCAGACATTTCAGTGAAACGAACCATTTACAATTTGGTGAGGGTTTTTAATTAAGAAAGATGAAATGCATTTACAAGTCAAAGTGGAAGCATTTTCATTTTGAAATAGAAGGAATAATTTCTCGATGAAATACCAAGGAAAATGCAATGAAAATAAGATTAAACTATTTAAGTATAGAACAGTGTTTACTGTTTTGTTGGTGTCTGCAAAAAACAGGATAGAACACTGGTATCCAGGAGAAGTTCTAATCTTGGATTGCCATTTTACAGAGAATGATATCTGGAGAAGAAAAATTGCTGGTTGATGTTGATTCATTCTCCAAATCCATTGTTTCTCCATCTCACTTGACAACACTTTGGTTTTGTCCGGCGGGGCATAACTTCCTTCGTAAGGTCTTTGCCAGCTTCTGATTTCCTCTATCTTCCTTTGACCTGTGTCTTCCTTTTCCTCTTCACCTCGCCAGTGCCAATCACTTGCATCGATTTGACTCTGTCATCAGTTACTCAAAAGTGAGAAAATTAGCTTCTCTAGAAGTTATTCAACATCTTTTAGACCTTTTTCTTGAAATAAGAGAAAACGTCTTGTTATAAATGTCTTTTTCTATCCACTGGTCATAGGGTAAGTAACTTGTACTGTGATGTCCAAATTTTTAAATATCTAAAATTATAGCAAATGAGTCTTACCTATCATGTTTTAAAACAGAAGTTTTAGTCTTGGAAGAGATTTACTGCTACAGATGGAGAATTACATGCTCCTAGTAAACAGACTTTTGAGGATCCAGACTCAGAATCTAACAGATAATCTGTGATTATTAATGCACATTGATGGGAGTCACACAGTGGTAGAATCACCAGGCTCCCTTTAAAACAGCCAGTTGCTTATGGAAAATGCTTTTTTATCAGCTTTACCTGGAGTTTGTAGATATTCAGACTTTACCCATGAGAAAAATTGTAAGGATTGTTTTCCCCAAAAAAGCTCGACATACTAGTTGAAGACTAAGACATAGTTTTTGTGGGTATGGAGGAAAAAAATTATGAATGCACATTTTTTTTTACTGTGGTATTTGACTTCATTGTGGCTTGCTCAGGCATTCTTGCCTGAATATCTTAAGGTCTGGAGATTTTCAAGGAAATCTAGGCCAGCACATGGATTTTAGAGCACTTGGAAAACTTGATGATAAACAATAAGGTCATGTTGACATTTAATGTGATAGTGCTGTGAACCAGTGAAAACATCTGTATTCATTCATGACAAGTATACATAGGTGTTGTATTTTGAAAATTCAGTGGGTACTTCTGCACCTGCACGTGAGGATTTTGGTCTGTATTTCCACCTTTATTTAGATTACTCAGGAGGCAATGTTCTCTTCAGAAATTCCCATGTTCTCTCAAGAAAATGATTGCTCTGGTTTGACCTTCTTTAAAAAGAGGCAGAGTAATTGTCAAAAAGAGTATCAGCTAACGAAGATGCTGTAAAAAAAGACTAAGTGAGAGTGGCTGTTTTAGGATTATTCAGTTCTTCAAATAAATGGAATAACTGAAGTATTTCCATTAGGATCTGAGCATCAAAGATCATTAAAACTCTGAAACCCTGGTTTACGTGGAGAGGGGTGATTTTGTTGATCATGGTTTCCGATCAAACTGAGTTGGGAAACAGTTAAATATTGAATGATGTGGAGAATAATATAGCTATTTATGGAACCACATCACACCTTCAGATACTACAGTACCACACGTATAGCTTGAGATCTTACATGTTTTGAGGTAGGAAAGATATTCTGTGCAGAGATTGAGGCACAAGACAATGGGGCCAAGACCAAAAAAAAACAACTTTGTGTGGCTATATGAATTCTTGTGTTTTTCCATTATTTTTCCATGGAGGTATTGTCTTCAGAACCTAGCTCTTTACAAGCAGTAACATTATGCGTTATATGCATTTGTTGCCTCTTCACCAGGTGCATAGTTGTAACATAATGTAACATTAACATTAACATGACAACGTAACATGTCATAGAATCGTAGAAAGTCTTGGGTTGGTAGGGACCTTAAAAATCATCCAGTTCCAGTCACCCTACTGTGGGCAGGGATACCTTCCACTAGACCAGGTTGCTCAAACCCCCATCCAGCCTGGCCTTAAACACTTACAGGGATGAGGCATCCACAGCTTCTCTGGGCAACCTGTCCCAGTGCCTCACTATCCTTAAAGTAAAGAGTTTCTTCCTAACATCTAGTTACTCTCTTTCTGTTTGAAGACGTTGCCCCTTGTTCTGTCACTACAGGCCCTTGTAAAAAGTCCTTCGTCATCTTTCTTGTATGTTCCCTTCAGATACTGGAATGGAACCTCAAATTAGGTCACCCCAAAGCCTTTTCTTTTCCAGGCTGAACAATCCTAATTCTCACATCCTTTCCCCACTGGAGAGGTGCTCCAACTCTCTAATCATCATGGTGGCCTTCCCTGGATTCGCTCCAACAGATTGATGTCCTTCCTGTGATGGGGCCCCAGAGCTGGATGCAGCACTCCAGGTGGGGTCTCACCAGAGTGGAGCAGTGGGGCAGGATCCCCTCCCTTGACCGGCTGACCACGCTGCTTTTGATGCAGCCCAGGATACAATTGGCTTTCTAGGCTGGGAGGGCACTCAGCCTGCTCATGTCCAGCCTCTCATGCACCCCAAGCCCTTCTTGGCAGGGCTGCTCTCGATCCGTTCATCCCCCAGCCTGTGTTGATACAGGGGGTTGCCCTGACCCAGCTGCAGCACCTTGCGCTTGAGCCTGTTCAAACTCATGACATTCCCACCAGGCCACTTCTTGAGCTTGTCCAGGTCCCTCTGGATGGCATGCCATCCTTCAGGTGTGTCAACCGCACCACTCAGCTTGGTGTCACCTGCAAATCTGCTGAGGGTGCACTTGAGCCCTTTGTCTATGCCATTAATGAAGATATTAAATAACACTGGTCCCCATGCAGACCGCTGAGGGACACCACTTGTCACTGACGTCCATCGCATTCTGAGTCATTGACCACTATCCTCTGGATGTGACTGTCCAGCTAATTTCCTATCCATCTAACAGTCCACCCATCGAATCCATCTCTCCCCAATTTAGAGAGGATGTTGTGGGGGGCCATGTCGAAAGCTTTACAGAAGCCCAGATAAATGACAGCTGGTAGCCCTTCCCTTGTTCACTGACGTAGTCACTCCATCATAGAAGGCCAGTAGGTTGGTAAGGTGGTACTTGCCCTTGGAGAAACTGTGCTAGTGTCTTGAATCACTTCCCTGTCCTTCATGTGCCTTAGCACAGCTTGTAGGAGGATCTGTTCTAGGACTTTCTCAGGCACTGAGAGGAGGCTGACAGATGGTTGGTTCTTAGGGTCCTTCTTTCTACCCTTTTCAAGATGGATATAATGCTTCCCCTTTTTCCAGTCACCTGGGTCTTCACTCAACTGCCATGACTTTTCAAATATGATAGGGAGTAGCGTGGCAACTATATCAGCCAGTTCCCTCAGGACTCTGGGATGCATCTCATGAGGTCCCATAGACTTACTCAGGTTCTTCAGGTGGTCATGGACCTGATCTTTACTTACAGTGGAGGCACTTTGCTTCCCCAATCCCCATCCCGCTGTCCATCCACTCCAGAAGCATGGAAAGAGAGGTTGTTATTGAAGAGTGAGGCAAAAAAGTTGTTCAGTAGTACCTCAGACTTCTCCTCATCCATTGTTACCATTTTATCAGTGTTCTTTATCAGGGGTTTTATACCTTCTTTGACCTTCCTTTTCTGGTTAACTTACCTGTAGAAACCCTTCCTGTTATTCTTTGTGTACCTTGTTCAGTTCCAGGTTCCCCTTGGCCTTTTTCACCCCATCCTTACACAAGTGACCTTTACCTCCATGCTCTTCCCAGGTTACCTGTCCTTGTTTCCACTGGCTGTGCAGCATTTGCTTCTTTGCTTTTATTTGACCAGCAGGTCCCTACTCAGCCATGACAGTCTTTTGCCTTCCTTGCCCAGTTTCTTGCTCCAGGGGGTTTCTAGCTCTTGTGCTCTATGGAAGACTTCCTCAAAGATTTGCCAGCTCTGATCTGCTCCCCTGTCCCAGAGGTCAGTCTCCCAGGGGATCCTATTGACTATCTTCTTGAAGAGCTGGAAGTTGGCTTTCCTAAAGTTCGGGGGCCTAACTGGTGTTTAAACTTGGGGTGTTTGAACTGGTGTTCAAACTTGGGGTGTTTGAAGTCCCCCAGCAGGACAAGAGCTTGTGAAGACATTGCCTCCTGGAACTGGAGCAAGAGGGCTTTGTCAATAGACTCCCCTTGATCAGGGGCCTGTAGTAGACATGGAACATGAGATTCCCTATGTTGCCTCAGTCTCTGGTTCTTACTCACAGGCTTTCGACCTGCTTGAGGCTGTTCTTCAGAGACAAGTCTTCACACTCATTTTGCCTCATTCACATCAAGAGAGATGGCAGCCTCTCCACCTCTCCTCCTCTGTCTTTTGTCAGCAGCCCATAGCCATTGATAGTCACACTCCAGTCGTGGGATTTGTCCCACCATGTTTCAGTAAGGGCAACAAGGTCATAACTTTCTAGCAGCCCGTGTCTTCCAGCTCCTCCTGTTTGCTGCCCATATGCATTGGTGTAAAGGCACCTCAGCTGGGCTGTTGGATGCGTTGCCTTCCTAGGGGAACACCAATTAATTCATTTGAGATTTTTCACTTGTGTTTGATATGTATATATCAAAGAATGATAAAATTATTATAGTAAGACCATGTGTTTAGACTTACATAAGTTCCCAAACTTACCATGTTTTAATTCTCAGACCATGCATTAGCTAAGTTACATAGATTGACCATTTACTTCTAAGAGAGGATGATTTGACTTGCATGCAATGTAAGGGCATTGCTGATACAAGCTGTGTATTTGTTGTGTAAATGTGGTTTATGAAAGCAGTGTTCAAGTCCAGACTAGTAACATAAACCAGGCTTCTAGACTTGTGTTTATAATTAAATCTGTGAGCCACTTCATAGTCAGATGACAAAGTGCTGAAATGTGGAGAGCTGCAAAAAAAATATAAAATAATTCTTATATAAGTGGAAATTGCAAAATGGTTAAGATCATCTAGATACTCTTTATATTTGTTCAAAGTAAAGACAGAAAAACATGTTTACTTAGAGGTGTATTCAGCTTTTGTGCTTACCATCCTGAAATCTAAGATGCTCTTGATTGAGAATATTTTGTAACCAGTTTTATGAAGTCTTACAGAAACATACTTTGCCCGTTACATAACAATAAGGTAAGTGTGATTAGAAATTCTACAAACAAAATTGACAAAGGCCCAATTCTCTTTCAGTTTCCTGAGTTTCAAGTCAGAAATTCAATTTCTGTTTGCAGAGAGACTCCTTTGACTTAATAGATTTGGTCTCATGCAGTTGAGGGCAAGACTGGGGCAGAAGGGCATAGTGGAAAATTCATTCTCCCGCCTTCATAAAAAAGTTGATTCTGACATAATGTGATTCTCGCATAATAGATGATTGTCACATATGTTGCAAAACCCACTATTGTGCCCTCCTCTGTATAAGGCTAGAATTGAGCCCAGTGTTTCTATTTTAAGCATTGAAATACAGAGTCTAATTAATGATGTACGGATGTATTATTCCTACACCAGAGTAACAACTCTTTCAGAAAACTTGCACTTGTGTAATACATGTTTATTTAGCCTTTTTTAGATGTATTATCTAACTATTGCTTTTGTGGTTCAGGCCATGGATTATTAATTGAAACAGTAAAATAAGCAATCATCTTTGGTTGCCATAGCAAAGATACCCAAAATATAGTTGCTGAGGAAACCATACTGAGAATATACACAATATATAACCTAATAATATTGATAAACAGCTTTAAGGGTACAAGAACATCAAATATGCTTGTTCTCTTATTGGGAGATTAAATATTGGATCTGATACATGTTGACTGATTTCTTTTTGAAAATCTTCCTGTTGTATGTAAAGACACAGCTTATTTAACTATCAAATATGTTATATGTCTGTTAATCTTTAGACTTTGTCATGATTTTTAAAAAAATCCTACTTCATTAAGAGAAGAAATCAACTTTGGAAAAGGATCATAAATGGATGAAAACTGAGCAAACATCATCACAATAAATGATGCTTTTCTAATACAAATAAGATGCAATGACAAGATAAAGAATAATCAAAATTATAATTTTTCCTTGCAGCCTTGTGGTACTTTATTTCTAACACTTGGAAAAGACTAGAATGACCTTCCACATCCAGTCTGGGCACTGTAATATATATCATATCTTTTCTGACAAAGTCATTATTATAACAATTTTTTATATGCTTCCAGTTCAGAAGACTTCAGAATGTCCCTGTTCAGAATGTCCCCCTTCAGAATATGCAACCTGTTCAAGGGCTTTGCTTGTCCATTGTTAGTAAGATTTTCCCGGTGTCTACCGTGAATATTTATTGCTGCAACATAAGCCATTT
Source organism: Rhagologus leucostigma (assembly GCA_013397725.1). NCBI lineage: Eukaryota > Metazoa > Chordata > Aves > Passeriformes > Rhagologus > Rhagologus leucostigma. The sequence continues at coordinate 286,014 of VZTD01003148.1, read as the reverse complement.
GCTTCATCCTGATATAGTATTTCCAAGTTAGTTGTAACTTTGGTTAAATAACCACAGCTTTCCATTTTTTATTGACTCTTGATGTTTTATAGTTAGATTGGTACCACTTTCTTGAAATTCTGCATCCTGGATCCCATATTCAATCTTAAACTTAATCCATGCTAGACAGAGCAAGGAGACTGTTTCACTTGTCTTCACATATTCCTAATTATAAGTGGCCAGAAGTTTTTATCTTGTAAGTAGGACATTGCTCATTATTCACTCATGTTCAGTTTGTGATCCATTTTAATCCCTAAAATCTGTTTTTGAAGATCTGCTATCAAATTCAAGTGCTGTACATCCTACATTTTTGTAGTCAATTATTGCTAAGAATAGGAACCTGAATTTATTTATGGTGAATTGTTTCCTGTTCTTCAGTAGATCATTTCTTGTTTGTTAAGAATATTTGAACTCTAATGATATTAGCTTAGATATGTGCAGCTCCTTTTAGTTTCATCTTTCACAAATACAATCATTGTAATAATGGAATAAAAGAGCATAGGAAGCCATTCTATTTAGTCTTCAGACTCTTGATGAAAATGTTGGTTAATACTAAAGCCAGAGCAGACTACGGTGGAACTTCTGTACAACCTTCTGTGTCTGAGACTTAACTACTGTCGGTTGCTATCTAGCCTCCAGTTGTCCAACCAGTTTTGTACCAAGCAGTAGGAGATCGGGCAAGATCCACTTGGGTCTTTTCTGCAAAATCGGATCCCAGGTTATGTGGCTGCACCAGATCAGGGCAGAACTTGAGCATGGGCTCAAACCCTGGAAGAGGACTACTGTCATGGTCTGTTTGGCTCTCTCTAATTTATAGGATGAGATGTTCTGTGAAATAAACTATTATATGAGCTCATTAGAAGAGAAAACAACCTACAGGGACTCAGTCCCCTTTTTCCGCACCAGTCTAAAGTGAATTTACTAATTCATTACTTAGTTCTTGAAGTTTCTAACTTACTCGTTCTCTAGTTTACTTGAAGCTCACAACTTATAACTTGTGCACCTATAAGCAAAACAGTAATCCAGCCAACGGTGAGAGTGCTCATCCTTCCTCTTCCATCACAATGTGGCATCCCCTGCATCACACCAGGAAGCGTAAAAGCTCCAGCTCTCCAGCTGCTGTTAGGTCTGCTTCAAAAACTCATTGTGTAAGCTGAAGTATTTACACCTTCAAGCAGGAAAGTTTGGTCTGTCCAATTTCTTTGAGTTAGCAGGTTCAGAAGAAAAGTGCCAGTAAATCAGTGTGCGAGGATTGTGGCTGCAGGAGACAGCAAGCTGCAGGTGACAGTGGCTGTGTAATGACTGTAGTCCTTTCTGGCAGCCATGTCTGGCCTATGTGTTGCCATCACTTTGACCTAATGGCATTGGTCCCAGTGCCATTGCAGGGCACATACAACAGGCCTTGGCATGAGCTGTGTGCTAGCCAAAATCCGAGCAGGAGTTGAATGTAAGACTATGAAGACACTGTGGAGATAGACAGATAGAGGTTTGTCAGGTCACTGATATCTAGTTGGTTCTCCTAAGCCTTGGCAGATTATTTATGGCAGCATTCTTAGTGCTCTTCTGGATGACAAAGAAGGGACACAAAATCCTTGGACATCTTTTAGTTACTCCTGAAAGGTGACGCAGTTCTTGGTCTCCAGATGGTGCCAGAGTGGCATTCAGGATTATGTTGTGGCAGGCACGGACTTTAAAACAAATTACTTCACACAAAGAACTGGTCACTCACAGAACTGTGAATACTTTTAGCTGAAAAATTCAATAAGGATTTTTAAGAGGCTGAGCTTAGGATTTTGTACGGGTTTATTGCCTTAATGCTCCCTAAGCACAGCCTGAATAGTCTGATGTGGTTCTGAATTGTGTCAGTAAGTGATACATTAAAGATTCTCCAGGTACTGTGCACAAAGCAATATGACTGACCCAAATAATTCCTTGAAAGCTGTTCTTGTTTATTGCATCAGTGATCCACAGATAATAAGTCTATGGGGGACTTTTGAAGCAGGCTTTTCAATTAATGAAATACTAAGGATGCTCAGATTTGCCAAATCTAGGCAAACTTTGGCATATCTTGAAGCATATTTGAAGGGCTTGAAGCAATGTCTCTGTACTGATTTCACATGGCCAGGTTTTTGTAGTGGGAGGGCCACAGTGGTGGCTTCTGTGAGAAGCTGCCAGAAGCTTCACCCAGTGCCAGCCAGCTCTAAGACAGACCTGCTGTTGGCCAAGGCCAAGCCAATCCGAAATGGTGCCAACGGCTCTGTAACAACATATTTAAGAAGAAAAAAACCCCAAAATTATTGCATAGATGTAATTAATGCCAGAGAAGAGTGAAGTGAATGTGTGAGAGGAACAGCCTTGCAGACGCCAAGGTCAGTGGAGAAGGAGGGAGAAGGAGGAGCTGCTCCAGGCACCAGAGCTGATTCCCCTGCAGCCCATATAGGATGATGGGGATGCAGAGATTCACCTGCAGACTGTGGAGGACTCCATGCTGGAGCAGATGGATGCCTGAGAGAGGTCTGTGAACCTGTGGGAAACCTGTGCTGGAACAGGCTCTCGGTGGGGACCTGCAGACCTGTGGAGAGAGGAACCCACACTGCAGCAGGTTTCCTGGTAGGGCTTGTGACCTTGTGGGGGACTCACATGGGAGCAGGCTGTGCCTGAAGGACTGCACCCTATGGAAGAGTGACCCATGATGGAGCCATCTGGAGAGGACTGTTGCCCATGGGATGGACTCATATTGGAGACGTTAATGAAGAATTGTCTCCCATGGGAGGTATCCCACACAGGAGCAGGGGAAGGACTCCTCTCCCTGAGTGGTGGCAGAAACAACCTGTGATGAAGTGACCATAGCCCCCATTCCTTGTCTCCCTTCACAGCTGTGGGGAGGAGGTAGAGCTGGGAAGGAGGTAGGGGTGGGAAAAAGGTGTTTTTAAGATGTATTTTACTTCTCATTATCCTGCTCTGATTTTGTTAGTAATGAATTCAGTTAATATCCTCGAGTCTGTTTTACCCATGACAGTATTTGGTGGATGATCTCTCTCCCAGACGTTATCTCAACCCATGAACTTTTTGTTACGTTTTGTCTCCACTGTCCGTTGTGGTGAGGAGTGATAGAGCAGCTGTGGTAGGTGCCTGGCATCCAGCCAGGGTCAAACCACAACAATCTCACAGGCTTTTGTCAAACTCCTAACACATTTAAATGAGGGACAGTCAGGAAATGCTGTGATTGTGGACTGGGGAAAGGCATGAATGGGAGGGAAATCATGCAATGCTCAACCAAAATCTTAACTGTAGAAATAATTTTGGAGCACATAAAGAGTACTATTTCGTATACTTTCAAACTTTGCAATAGCTGCAAAATATTGTGTCAAAATTTCTGACTTTCTGGAGACTCACATTAGAACATATTTATATTCTTCTGCTAGAGTAAGAAGTAATTATACAGTAATATCACAAGCAAACTTTAAAATGTTAGCAGTTCTAATTACTGAGTGATAGGTAGCATATTGATAGTTTTATTTCATGTAATTATAAAAGGCAGAAGGAAAATTTCAAAATTAATTGCGAGTTTCATGTAATGATATGATACGGAAGAAGGAAACGGCTTTGGAAACTAACTAAGATCTGTCAGCAATGGAAATTGATACTGAAACAGGTTTATCTGTTTCTTTAATCCAGTTAGCATGACCTCACAAACCCTGGTGTTTTCACATAATCGTGTCTTGTTTCATGTTTGCATACTGACAAATGTAATTCTTACATTGAAAAAATGTTATTAGATAAACCAATAATAAATGCATTCAGTACATAGCAAGTTCTTATTACTTTTTAAAGATAAATCTTTTATGAGTAAACCATGGAATTATAAAGACTTTGTCATAAACAAAAAGACAATTCAAAATGTCAACTCTAGTGCATCATTGTTTTTGACAAATGTTTTTGCCAAATTATATAGGGAGGGCTGATGGTATCCTGGGGTGCATTGGGAAGAGCATTGTCAGCAGCTCAGGGGAGGTGATCCTGCTCCTCTGCTCGGCCCTAGTGAGGCACCATCTGGAACGCCGTGTCCAGTTCTGGGCTCCTCAGTACAAGAGAGACAAGGAGCTACTGGAGAGGGTCCCCCAGAGGCTGCAAAGATCATTTGGGGTCTGGAGCATCTCTCTTATAAGGAGACACTGCGGGAGCTAGGCCTGTTTAATCCAGAGAACACTGAGGCATACAAATATCTCAAAGGCAGGTGTCAAGAGGATGGTGCTAGACTCTTTTCAGTTATGCTCAGTGACAAAACGAGGAGTAGTGTCCATAAATTTAAACACATGAAGTTCCACCTTGGCATGACGAAGAACTTCATGTTGAGGGTGGCAGAGCACTGGAATGAGCTGCCCAGGGAGGTCGTGGAATTTCCTTCCGTGGAGACATTCAAAACCCACCTGCGTAACCTGCTCTAGGTGACCCTGACTTGTCAGAGGGATTGGACTAGATGATCCCCAGAAGTCCCTTCTATAGGGGACTATAGACTAACTATTCTGTCATTCCGAGATTTTCAGAAATTGCAATTTAGAGATCTAGCTACATTTTATCAACTTGTGGGTGAATGGGTAATTAATACTATTTGTTAATTTTTATTATTCACAAATTCTTGTTATTCATGTCTGGATCCTTGTTTCTTCAGCTGAAACAAGATTACCTTGGCATGTGGGCTGAGCTCACTAGACTTAGTTTTCAGGGAGTGTCTTTGCAAATAAATTACTTATTTGAAGCATATTTGTTTGTGGTGAATCATTATGAATCTCAGTGTGTTGCTTAGGCCTTATTTACACATTATTAGGGTACCCCTCAAATGTTTTAACAAGAAGTGTGATAACTGTTGTGCCTTTAAATGACAAATGGCAATTCAGCAGTGAATCCAGTCCTAGTGATACATACCAGCTATGAGGAAATTGGATTACTATCTTCTGTCAAGCCAATGATGTGAATGACAAGTGTTATTCTTCCTTAGTATTCAAAGTGGCACAGCCACAGCAGATACATGATACTTTTGTCTACTCACATGAGGCATTTAGTTAACAGGTGGTCTGCAATAACTAAAATAGATGTGTGGGACAAGTTGAATTGAAATGCATGCTGCATAACTTTTCCTAATCTTTTTGCATTACATGAGCACATTCTGCTCTGTTAAATTTTGTATTAAATGAACATTGTGTCCTGTAAGAATTACAGCAAGAGGAAATTATTCTCACTTATCACATTACAGAAATGCAAAGCTTCAAACATTAATGTCAAATTATTTTTCATGATAAGTTTCTTCATGTGAGGCTGAACTGACTGTTTGGAATTCATAGTTTTAAAGTTGTGCCTCCATTACATTACAAGATGCAGGTGGCCTAATTAAAACCAAGACTTATTAAGAGTCAAGTGGGAAGATCAAATCAAAATGAAGGAAATGCTATGAATAAAATATAGTAATTTATGTGCAGCAGAAGCTAAAATAGGTAGGCAAATGTTAAATTAGTTTTCTCAAATTAATAGAGAGCAGAAGAGCACATTCTCCATTCTCACATTTGAACCTTCAAAGAACCCAGCCTGTTACACACCATTCGTATTGTAGCTTCTTTACCTTTTTATTTCACCTGTAGTCCTGTTGTACTCCAATTTCTTATGTGTATCTAATTAACTCATTAAAATTAAAGGAATCTGTACACTTTAAAGAATTCATGCTTTCACACATCCAAAACACTCAAATGCTACTGGAGGCTCTGCATCTGTCTTAAGAAGGATGCTAAGAGATCAGATAGTTTGGCAAAAGTAGAGTGCTTTATTGGCCAAAATATGCAGGTGTTGGCTTTTTAAGTCAAATGAGAATCCATACTGCAAGACACTCTGCATTCCATTTCTACTACAAATATTCTGAAGAGATTTCGAGTGGGGAGGACACAGAGAAAGATTGTTTTAATCCCATAGGGAATTGCTTGTTCCTGTGCCTTATTTGCAGTCATATCTTTGTAGAGCTTTTCCTGAGGACCAAAATTACTAGAAACAGTGCAAGTGGAGTCCATATAAGAGGATTTAAAAGGATGAAGATGAAAATCATATTTAAAATACTTTCCCTGTGTGACGACCAACACCATGCAGTGCCTAAAAAGGTCTTGTTACATTAAAATAGGTTTTGCAAACTAAATTAATTTTTTATTAATTTATATTAATTTTTTATTAAAAAAATATATTTTTTTATTTTCTTCATCTCAGTCGGTGAAGCCATCGTGGTTTTTGCAGTTAGTTTAATGTTCTTATGCCTAACTACAATGCTGATGTTTGTTGCTAGCCCTTCCAGCATGTCTGTGTCTTTAGGCACAGCCCTGTGTAAGACAAATGGTGCAGGCTGAAGCACCACAAAAGCAGCCATTGGAGGCATTGTGCATCAAGGACACTTCTCCTCTGCTCATATGTTGGGGGGAAGAGAAAACAGGAAGAAAATTTCTAGCACGTCTTAAAAAATCATGGTTCACTGCTTTTCTCACAGTGGCCGGGTTTTCTGACTGCAGTGTATGTGGGGGAAGATGGAGCACTTTTGAATGGAATTCACTTTTATTTTCATTTCATTTCATTTCATTTCATTTCATTTCATTTCATTTCATTTCATTTCATTTTTCATTTCACCTCTCTGAGGTTGTTTACTAGTCCAGGCCTGCTTTAGGAATCTCAGAGGACTTGCTCTCCTTTTTGCCAGTGAAATAAAAGGAACAGGCTACCTCCCAACACAGTGAATGTTTAATGTGTGATAAAATTGGCCTTTCAGCCTCAACTCAAGGTAGGAAATATGTAAATCACTTAATGGGCATTAAGTAAACTCTGAAAATTTTCTGTGATGTTTTCTAATTTCTTTAAGGTCCTTCCAGCTCCCAAACTTTAATTCTGATGGGGAGGAAAATTTGAAACAATTAGAGAAAGTGGAAACTGGAGTATACATCTAGCTGTGTTGGTGTCTTTGAAACATTGAGATCCCATGGAACCGGTAAGTTATGTCGCTTTGGGTCTAGATCCCACTTTATAAATTCTGTGGCAGTTTGCAGGGCTATTAAGGCCGATTCCCATTTTGCACTTTTGTGACATCTGTCAAGTCACCATAGAAAAGACTGTCCTGCACTTTGCATGTATACTGCAGTATGAATGGTACACATTTCTGCAATAAGAAAGGCTGGATTTCTAACTTCTCACCAGTTTCCAAAGAGGGCTATTTTTCCCTCTTCAGTTGGCTGGTGTTCTCAGGATACAACCATGCAGCACAAAGCACGCTTTGTGGAGACATCTGCGATAGCCTGGGGAGCAGAACTATGCAGCTCTGCTACCCTGGTTCTTCTCCAGAGCGGATACACCCTGTTGCTAATGAGTATTAAGTGCAGAGTATTGAGCTCCTGCACAGCCTAAATGGGTCTATGATTCTGTGACTAGCTTGAGGGAGCTTGGGAAAAGTAAGGATCTTAGTTGTACAATTCCCTACTGGTGGAAGAACTTCTCTTCCACTAATATTTGCAGACAGTATTTAATAGAACTGGAATGTCAATAAAAATACAGCACATTCTTATTTGTAATCTTGCTTTCAAATTTCAGAAGGAAGAAAGATACTTTCTCAGATAAGGCATTATGAGTTGGCTAAAGGACACAGATAGTTTCTTGGCACAGATGTGGAGGAGGAAGCACTGAGATGGCAGTTACATATTTCAGTATATTCCCAAGGCAGTCGTCTTGGTAAGGTTATTATTTACCACCCTAGCATAAAAGGCAGTTGCATTAATTTAAAAATAACTTTCAAATTTGTCTTTTCAATATGGTTTGGATGCACAGTTCCGTTCTTTCTTAAGAAAATGATTCCACCAAGTTGACATAATACATACATAACAACTATAGAAAATGATTTTTAAAAATACTGTTAAACCCTTGCACAGGGAGAAGATCCTATGCCAGAAATCAAATGGTGAAGATTGTTGCCTCTTTCATCTTTAATAACGGAAGTGTGGCCCCTGGAGACTGAAGGTTGCTGAGTGTAATGTTTCGTAATGTAATATGCAGTCCCAGTACATAAATGCTTCAGCCTGCTCTCAGGGGCAGATGGCAGGAGTCACAGGTACAAATATACAATTTCACACTATTTAGATCAAGATAAAATGCTGTAGATGGCACCTGTTGTCTCCGAAGTCTTTGCAGATCTTTCCTCTGCATTAAAGTTGAAAAGACTTATAGCTCAATAGACTGTTAGCCTGCTTTCCTTTTTTTTTTTTTTGTGATTGTTCTGTCTCTCTTTGCAAGTCATTTCCCCTACCACATATATATTTTGAAGTGACTGGCCAATTTCCCCAAAATTTTACTGAAATGAAGTCTTGAAGACATTAAGCTCTTAAAAATGTCATAAAAAGCAGGAGTAGAGTAATGACATCAGAATAAAAGCCCACACTGGCAAACGTCCATTTAAATGCCTGCACAAGTTGATACGTGATCTGAACAGTTATTTGTTCAATTTGGGCTCTGACTGGTCAAAGACCCTGTGCCCTGATCTGCCTGGCTACAGTGCAGAATAGCTGGGGAAGAAGTACTCATCTAGGGTAGAAAAGGCAGCTGGGGGATGGAGGACAACCAAAAGTGGGGCAAAGGAACCAAAGTGGCTGTGAGTACGGTGCCTAGGAACCAGACACAACTACAGAGCACTTCAGAGCCAGCAGCCCACATGGTGTGGGTGAAACAGTTTTGTGTTTCACCCACAACATGCATATACATCAAACCAGGGGAGCCTGTGAAATGTGCATGAAAATAGATCTACTACAATAATTTTTAACAACTACAAGTAGGCAGTATGATTTGGAGACTTGCAGCTGCCCTGTTGAGCTTTCACCAAATCTATGCTGTGATCAAATTCCTAAATGCAATCAGTGTAACTACCATTCTGTATAAACATGTGCTGGGCTGACCTGATCTGACTGCTAGATGTGCATCTGGCCACTCTCTCACTCCGCCTCCTCAACAAGACAGGAGAAATAAAATAAAAGAAAACGCCATAGGTTGAGAGAAGGACAAGGAGATCACACCAGTTATTGTCACAGACAAAACAGACTCCACTCGGACCAGTTTAATTTAATTTGTTGTCAATTAATGTAGTTCTTCACCAACTTTTCAAACATGGGTCTCTGACCTGGTTGTTTGCAAGGCTGTTTCTCACTACTTTTTGTTCCCGTCTGCTGCTCCATCAGGCATTTTGCCCTTTCTTGGATCTGTTTCCCTGAGGCACCACCACCATGGTGCCCAAGGGGCTCGGCTGTGTCCTGCCTGGGGCAGGTGGGCGGGAGCTGGCTGGAACCAGCTGTGTCCTGCCTGGAGCAGCCCTGGCCTCTCCTCACAGATGCTGCTCTGCAGCCCCCATGGCCAGCACCTGGACATGGACACCCTGGGCAATGAGGGGTTTAAGTACTTAAATACACTCAAAGGTTAGGGCTTAACAACTATGTCAAAACACCACTGATTCAACAACAACAGTGCAAAGAGCAACCATACTGCATAGAAATGAAGCAAACACTTTTACTGATAACTATCACACAAAAATTCAGTATATCCACAGCTGCCAGACCACAGAGTGGTTGGGCACAAACTTTGTGCTTATGTTGTCCTGTACTGTCCTAAAATTTTGAACAACTACCCGAGCCTCGAGGCTGGAGTGGCCTCTCTGGACCATGGTGCTTGTCTTTCAGAAACACATTGCTCCAGCATGAAATCAAAGCCCAGTCCTTAATCCTGTTTGCTTCAGCTTCAGTCTTTACAAAGTGGAGGTGATGGTACCTCCTAATTTCCCTAATGTCGCAAGGTTCCGGCCCCTGAATAGGAGATGGGATAAGTTTGTCACTCTAATATGTATAACATTAATTTTAGCAGGTGTCCTACTACGTGATTTCTCTCTCCTTCCAAACTGTGATTTAGATGTCAGTCTCAAACTGACTGCTATGTGAAAGTCTGCATCCAGCTTCTTAAACATGCCTATTTATGGGCATTTAAGATATTTTTACTTTCCAAGAAATCTGCTGGAGGCTTTATCTCAGACAGTCCTCATGTCCTCCTGGATTGGCAATGGGAAGTGAGATGCTACAAAACACAACAAAACACATCTCTAATTATGGTCATGTTCTACAGTCAGAGACGTGAATCTGACCTGGGCTATCCGATGTCTTCTCTGCTGCAAAAAGAAGGAAAAAGTGACTACCTGACTGTATGGCCAACCTGCTGTGAGTGTTTCACGTGCATTGCAAATTAGAAAAGGGTTTCACAATGAAAGTTATAAAGTGTTTGAATCTTGATGCAATAGCAGTGTTTAAGTTTTAAAGGAGAGAAGATCTTGGGCATATCCTGCTTGTTGTACGTGCTTAACACATCCCTGTAGAAAAGCAAGAAGATGTGGTAAGAGGTAAGAGATAAGAAGAAAGAAGGAAGATTTAAGACATAAGAAAAGTTAAACTGAAGAAAGGAGGGCAAGCGTTCCTGCGTGTGGTGAAATTATCCTTATTTGATGGAAGAGGAACTGGCAATGCTAAGGGGGGGAGGAAGGAGACAGGACCACTATGGAGGTGCAGGGCCTGTCCTCAGGCATTCACTCTACTTTGTTTAATAACCTGACTAATAAACTTGGTTTGCTTTTTCTTCTTGTTATATAGTGAATTACCAAGAAGGATGACTTGCTCATCTCTGAACTTATGATTTCTCTGCAAAGCCTGAGTAAGCCTTCAGTTACTTTTCATCTTTGGATTAAAGTCTTTGAAAACAAAAATTCAATATGAATGTCAAAAAGTTCTGCAGTGTCTGAGGTGTGTTGTTTATGTACTATTTTTGTAGAAGAGGCTAGCATATATTTTGCACTCCTTTTCAAGGATGTTAAAGGCCTCACATCACTGAAGAAGTTTTTTTGGTTCTTAAACTGACTATTAGAATTAAACACTATTAATTTAATTCAAGAGGCAAAAGGAAGACTCTGTGGAATGTTGTTTAAACCACTTGATTGTTGTTTATCTGAGTTATTCTATTATTGGAAATTTATGTTATTCAAAATTCTGTTATTGAAAATAATTGCATTTCTTATCAGAGAACAATTACTACTGGCATCAGACTACAGACAGCTGAGTCCTTTGCTATCCAAATGAAGTTGGTGATGGCAGACATAAAAGCGCTAAGTTCAGGGATTTCAAACATTGCTCACATCACATAAACAAAACAAATGCAGCTGAAAGCAAAACCTAAAAAAAATTATGAAGTTTTAAAATACACAAAACAAGCTGATCTCGCTGCTATGCATCTCCCCTGTAAATTATACATTTCACTATAAATTCCATAAAAAACATGGGATGTAAGCATGTAGAAAGGCTGGATGTTTTGTGAAGGTCTGTTGTAGTTCCCAGTCTAACAAACAAACAAATGAAATCTCTCTGCCATATGCTAATGTTCTGAATGTGGACAGAAGCTGCCTGAAATACCTTGCAGATGCAGTACTGTGTTTTGCTAATGTTTTTTCTGCATCAGGAAAGCAGCCTCAGGCTAGTCAATTAATGTTAGATACTGGATCAGCATTTTCTGTACTACTGATTTACTTAGCTGAAGCCTGCTGTTTTCTCAGCCCAGGGAACATCTGTGGGAGGAATTTAATACCGGGGTTTGCCATTCATCACGTGAGACTTAGATTGGCACATACTATTGCCTGTGATATTCATAACTGTGCATAACCATGTTTCCAGTCTGGGCAGAGACTTCTGGACTGCACCAGCTAGTTCAGGAGTTAGTGGCCACTCAATGTCTTTAGAATCCCAAGTGAGGGTTTCAGTGTCTGCTGTTGTAAAGGCAGTACAAAAATACCCGCACACTTTTCTTTGCAAAAAGATTTGCCTGCTAAAATAAAAGCCAATCAAATATGATGTTTGGATGACAAATGCCACCACTTACCATTCTCCTTCAGAAATTGAGAGTTTTTACTGTAACAGATTAAAGCAGTCCAGTAAAGCACCAGTGAACAAACATGAGAACTCTTAGTACGCCATGACGACTGTTTCCCAAAGCAGATGAAACAAAAAGACTGTGACTATCTGTCTAGATTTTTGGATGTAGATATAGGGTGAAGAATAATCACTTATGTTTATTAAATATATCTTTCTAAAGCACTGAAGAGCAACTTTGTTTGCTCATTTCAGTTATAAGTTGTAGCATGTGAACCATTACATTATTAGGATAACGGACATCTGACGGCATTTGTTGCACTAAACTGCTTGGTTCTGCTTGGTTTTATATGTACTGGAGAGATTTGTACTCCATGCACTTAGAAATGTCCACAATTGTTTAATTTTATCTTGATGATGCATGAGACTTTCAAAAACTTTCTTACACAAAACAGTCTGATAAACTGTTCTGCATTATTCTTTTGTAACTTTGTTAAATGTCTTGCCAGACAAATGGCTGTCTATATTTTTTTTGTGACTCATAGCTTTACAGACAATGTCTTACTGTAAGCATTTTTGTTTTGTCTGAAGCCTTTAATCGTAGGATGCAAAGTTCATTCAAAATTATGTTCCAGGTGCTTAGCTCTCTGGATCACTGTTTTGTAAACTTTCAGGCTAGTCCTGGATTGCTGTTGTGGAAACTCCTTTGGAAGAGTGAACAGCCAACAGTAAGTTTGGTACTCTTTATTTTTATCTCATAATTGAGATAAACTACTCTTCTGATTATGGACTTCTTGTCCAGTGGTGGCAGAACCACTGCAATTTATTAAAAAAAAAAGACTGAAGAGGAAATAGGGAATGTGATGTTCCTAGTCTTACACATCAGTGGCACAGAGGGAACTTTTTTTTGACCTACCGATTTAAGAGATACTAAAGAAATGCCTGGCAATCCGATGGTTAAGTCTTCTGAAATGCCTTCACTGGTTTTTAGTACAATTCTTCAGACGAAAAAACAAGTTTTCCTTACAAGATGGATGTATGATATCAGGTGTTCTTTGACTTGCTGTCGTAGAAACAATACAGGCAAAATGTGTGGTTGTTCCACATCGGATGTACTGCTATGGTTGGGATATTGAAGTTAAGGACAGTCTAAAATTTTGCTACATGGAGGTCACATTATGGGACAGGAGGCATGTGTTGCACCGTCATTCTAATTTGTCCTTTTCCCTAGTTCATTGTAAGAAGAACTTGTGAGTAATACCATAGTGCCATTTGACCTAACAGATCATCTTCTGATAAATTACTTCAGGAAGGGATCAGACATAGTGGTTGTGTTACCACTCACTTTCAGCAGCCATAAGTGAATTCTCCTTTAGGTGTCCTGTGGAGCTGAAGGAGTTAGCATCTGACACCAAATTGCAATATATATCCTCGGAATCTGAAGCTGTGCTTTTTGAGATTGTGGAGGAATTGAACACTTCATGTATATGATTGGGAGCGGTTTTGCTGAAGCTGATCTAGAAGAGCCTTGAAAACCTTTGCTGCTAATTTGCTCTCTTCTGAATGAGGTAATTCAAAAGAGAGGATGAAAATTTCAACACTCTTCACTCTGGATCATGCCAGTTTTTCCACCTGATTGTCAGCTGCACAACTTTTTCTGGGAATAGGGAGCAGGACAACTCACTCCTACCCTATCCTAAATGAGTGCCCTGATCACAAAATGATAGTGCTGGCACCTTCCTTATTTGCTCAGCTTTTGATCCCAAGACTATTGATGCCTTCTTTTTATACTGATTTTTCTTCGGCAAAATTGTGAACAGCAATTTTAACCTAATTTTTTTTCATCTTCTGGGGAAGCTTGAAATCTGTCACCTGTAAGAGAGCCTAAAATGCATTTTCCACATTCTAGAGTGACACAATGCTATTCTGAAGAATATGGAGAGCAGCACTAATGTCATTACCTCTCCTTCAGTCCTGATTTCAAAAGCAAGTGTGATCAATTAGAGCAGCTACTACTAGAAGGCGGCTTAGGCTCTGTAGAGGGGTGACGGAATAAAATCAGCTGCTTCCTGATGATTGGTTTTGGTAGACACTTTTTGGCAGTACCTGGGCAGGATCTTACTTCTTCTGTAGTGTTTGAGGTGTCAAGACTCCTATAGTTTCCATTCCACTTTGCTCAATACAGGAGTCCTAAGGTTTGAAAGTACATAAAAGTCACAGAATGTATTAGAAATGAAAGCTTTTAATTATGTTGAACATTCCCTAGCCTATTGCCATCAGTGGTAGAGAAGTGACAGCAATATGCATGGGAATGCCAAATGTAATTAAAAATGTTGGTTTCAAGCGGAATCTGTGATTTTTCTGACACCTGCAATGTCACAGTCTTTAAATGGATCTCATCCCATTTGAAGGCTGACAAGTTACCTGAGCCTCAGGAGGAGAGAATCAACTAGGATAAAATGAGAAATGTGCCAAATCTTTGCTGTTTCAAATTCACATTACAGTGTAGTCTGAAGTCCAAAGATGTTCCATTCACATATTCTCCAACTGCACATTGTGTTTTTCCATGGCACACAGATAGCACTGGTTTGCCATGGCATAAGCAAGTAAAAAACCTGAAGCAGTCTGCTCTCCAAGTGGAAATGCAAAATAAAACCATCATGCAAATTAACCTCAATAATTCTCCATTGACTGAGGTGTCAAGACACCAGGGTGGGTTCATCACAGCTGATGTTAGAGATAACTAAGATAGACAAGTGTTTTTGATGTAATCAGCCTTGACTCCCATAATAATCAGTAGAGAAACTGATGCACTTGCAAGTTTTCTGATCTGTTTTGTGAACATACTTTAGAATGGGTGGAATCACACTGCGGAGGAATGTATTTCCCCTCTATAAACAGCAAAACTTACAAGTCCAACGTAGTTGCAGATATCTACATTGTAAACTTTTATAATGGTGAATCAGATGGATCTAACCCCATGTCTATGTAAGTGTGCTGATTTCAACCAAACTCATAGTGGGTCAACAGAAATCTGTGTTCAAATCGTATTTATCTGCAATAAATAGCACAATATCACTGCATATGTGGGAATGCCACCTAATCCAAAGTCACTCTGAGTGCGAAATTTAACCCTTACTTTAAATTCTTTTATATCTTGTGTAGTCATGTTCACTTCGTCGAAACAGTCCTTCAAAAGAGCTTGGGATGATTTTGTCTTCTTCCTTTCCTTTGAGAAATTTTAAGTCTTGGTTAAGATATTGCCATGCTGACATTGAATGGACATAGCAGGAGTCGAAAGTGGGGAATGAGGACCCAGACTAACATAATAGTAGTTTTTGCACTTATGGGGAAATTGATTAGGATGAAATTAGTGCAGCCACCCTGCAGCCACACTTACAGCTTGAACACTGGCAAAGAAACTTCATTCTTCTTGATGACTTGTAGGCTGGTGTAAGCAGGTTAATTGCATCTTTTCAAAGTTTCAGTCCTGCAAAGAGTTCCTCTAAGACTCTAGATGAAACCTTATGAAGACATTATATCACCTCCCACAGCAAAAATTGTATTTATGCTGGTGCCCTAAGCACTTCAATGGCAATAATTGGGTTCCTGTTAAATATAGTTCAAAATAAGGCTAAACTGCATGTATTTTTCAGTAATTCTGGGTTTAGAAGAAAATGTTAACAATTTAATATCACTGCAGGAACTTTATTTGATTTTAATTATCAGGCAACTATTTATACAATAACCAGAAATAATTTTAATTTATTTTCAGGGGGTAAAATTAGCTCTCTGTTATTTTCATTGCATAACTTTTGTACCACCTGATTTGCTAATGAGCTTGTCACCTACACACATTAATGCCAAAGATCTAATGTCAAGAATACATACCATGGTGGTACAGGCTGTGCAGTCCAGAAGCTGATATACTCTCTGGGGTAGGTGTCTGTCTAGCCAGTGTAAGCAGCATGTCCTGCTTTCATTCCAGAGGGAAAAAATGGTAAATGACAGCTTAACAAGAATTGAAACAGTGAGTGAGGAATAACAGAAAACAGTGGAAGAGAGAAAAACATAAAACATAGTTCATCTAAAAATCTTCTACTTATGTAATGAGAACCCAAATTTAAATGGCTATATTTCTTCCTGTCTGCTTGCCAAACAAAATTAAACTCTTGCCTCAGCAAACAAGTTTGTTTTATAGAGAAAACTGCTATTATTAATTAAATTCCTTCTTAGTATAAAGTGCCAGACAAAGATTATCACTAAAACAATACGTTTACGTTTTCAGGAGCATTTTATTGTTCTATCCAATTGGCAAAAGAGGTCAGCAGGTTGTAACCTACCAGATAAGAGAAAGGACTAGATGAAAACATGGAAATTTGGAAAACCAGTGCCAGAGGGTCTATTCAAAGATAACAAGGAGGGAGCATTGGATCCCAGCTTTGGCTGGAAAGCATTTGGAGAACACTGTTGAAACCAGACCAGGTACAAAGCTGGAAATGAAAGAACTGTGGCTAATCATTGTGCAGATTCAATCCAATTAGCTTAATGGTGAAGGGAAAATGGGACAGTTATTAAAAATGAAGTAGCTATACTAGGGCTTGGTTTGTTTTTTTTTTTAAATGAAATCCTACTATCTGGACAAGTTTCAACTAGCATGGCTTCAGTAGTCATTCTAGCTCTTCTCTGGCTTCTGTTTGTTCTTCGTCTTACTTGTATAGTTTCCTTAAATACTAAGATTTGTTGATTGTTATTATTTTCTTCTTGGCATCATGATTCTACAAAGTGTTTTGCTTAAGGCTGGAACCCAAGGCTTAATACTGCCTCTTTTCAGAAAAGTTTCTGAGACTGTGTAAGAGC
This sequence comes from Rhagologus leucostigma, assembly GCA_013397725.1. NCBI lineage: Eukaryota > Metazoa > Chordata > Aves > Passeriformes > Rhagologus > Rhagologus leucostigma. Next base: position 269,161 of record VZTD01003148.1, on the reverse strand, counting down.
CTGACTCCTTCCTCTGCTGCAAGTCCGAGACAGGAAGTGGTGTCTGAGTCTCTGCCTTCGTCACTGTGGCACTCATTCCTTGGGGTCCATCTGTAGTGTACCAGCAGTCTGTCTCAAAATGCTTTCCTGATAACCTTCTGTTGATCAGCAACATTCCCAGCTGCATTCAGTGCTTTATTCTAAGTGACTCTTTTTGGTGATCTTTGTCCCTTCTTTGAGCAAAACAGTTTATTTGCAGTGTAGATACAGCAATGCAGGCTTTATTCAAACATTAGCAGAAGTCTGGCTGCAGTGTCATGGTACTCAGCATGTGGACAGAAAGAAGGCAGAATTTGTCTGCTTTTGCTGGAAAAAAGGCCCGCCTTTTCTGCTGAAGTTAGACTGCCACAAACATTCAGGCTAGTTAGTACAGTATAAGCTACCATGATGTCACTCTGCAAATGCAGTGCAGGCATAGCTAATGCCAGGTTAACAATTCATGTATATGAAAAGCTGAAATGCAATGCTGATTTTATTTGGTATTATTGGTACTCTTTGGAAATCCACCTCCTGATGGGGCATACTTATTTTTAAATAAATATAATATATTGCAGAGAACATGCACAGCAGGGAGTCACAGCAATCTCCCTCTTGGTAGCATTTGCTAAATAGGCTGTAGGCACTCATCCATCGCTTATTCATGGTCATATTTTATTTACCTTGTTTTCAGTTGTGCCTATTCCTCATCCTAAGGTTTTTTTTTATTGCTCATTTTCTTTTTGTCAGTTGTAATTTTCCAGGTCAGGCACCTCTTATCATATGCAAAGAGGCTGCAAATAGGATATACTTACAAGTATAGAATCAGTATTTGATGGCTAACGCAGCTACAAGATGGCAATGATTACAGGCTGGACTTCACTGCTCACTGGAGCACATGCTCAGAGGTGATGAGCTATTTTTCTTCAAATCCCTTGGTTTTCCTTTAAGATTTTGAACCTTCTAAAGTTCATATTTTTCCTCTTGAACTTTCCTCCTTGAACAGCTAACAACTTGTCTCACCATCCCTGTGTCTACAATTTTAACTTCCATATCTTTGCTGCTGCTCTACATACCTTCTGAGTTCTCTTTCTCACAACTTCCCAGTCTCCTTGACAGCCTGAGTCAAGGATATAGTTGGGCTGTGTCAGAGCTGTGCGTCTGATTACAGAGTCCTGAGTCCTTCAGACAGGTGGGATTCAGACTTCACCACATCACTCTTCATGTTGGAGTGTCTGGCCATTTCTAGGACCAGCCCATGAAAAGCTCTGGAGATTTTCCGGGGCAGGTTTAGGCTTTTTAGAAGATATATGAAGATTTATGCTACCTTCCAACTGTTTCTTTCCTGAACTTATGGTCTTTCGTGCTTTATTATTCACTGCTGACTCTCTTGGACCCTTTTGCTTTTTCTCTAATATGATTCAAATCCAAAGTTTCCCAAATATTCCTCCCCCAAACAAAGAAATTGCATGTCTTATGTTCGTTTATCACTGATGAAAGACAGCATATGGCTACCCAAATATTCACCTAGTCTTTGCAGTTTATAAGCCTACCATTGCCTTTACCTCTTGTTAGAAAGGAGAATTCTGTGGAGTCCCCAGAGTGCTTGGGCTGCTTCTATATCTTGTTTCTCTCTGTGGGGTGTAAGATGGCTATGCTGGAATTCAATGACATTGCAGTATGTCTTTTAATCAAGCTGAGGTACCACCTTTAGCTGCCAAATACAGAAACACGTGCAGCCCTGCGGAGGCTTTTGTGAATCTGTGTGGGAGCACTGAACTAACAGGGTTAGAGCTGATTTGGTGTGTTGCACAGGCCTCCAGCTGCAGTTCTAACCAGAAGCAGAGGGACGTCCTCTCTGCTCACTCATGTTGGAGACAAGACACAACGTAGATCTTAGAGCTTGGTCAACAACAAAATTAGCACGAGCTTTACTCTATATCTCTCATCAGGTTTTGTAGCAGGACTCAGATTGTAAGCAATTCTAGGTAAGGCAACAGCATTTTAAGGTCTGTATGTGAGATTTGGGAAGGAAATATCTTGTGTCAGGGTATTTAGGACATGCATCTTTGTGATGTGTCTGTACAATATCTTTCAGTACATTAGACCAATTAGTCTTGGAGGTTTCCTCCCAGAAAAAAAGTATCTTATACATTTATTTGTAGGCATTCAGCTTCCAGGAATCTCTAGCTCTGATTCACTAGAGGCAGGTCTTTTAAAGGAACATAGAAACAGAAGAACGTGTATCATCTTGATTTCTACTTGAAAGACGTAATGCTAAACTAAATTGTATTTACACTATACTTAACTCAAATGGCTCTTTCCTGACATGTGTAGTAGCCTGTATCTGCCTAGTGTTAGCAAATGTTCCATGTATTTCTTTGCACGTTTCCATATTTTCACAATAATGAATTTACTGCGAGGGACACATCAATTTTGCAAGCCAAGAAAGAGGAAGCACTAACTCCTTTTTAAGCACATGCTATAAAAATGGGAGAAATCATGCTTCAGTAATAAATATTTTCCACTGTAAATGGGCCACAGTGCCAGTACTGGTAAATGCTTGACAATCATGTTAATCACCGTGAAAGGAGAGACTTATGCAACCAGACACCGTCCTCTGGAAGTGCTTGGGCATGCATTCCATTCCGAGATGAATTTGTAGCTGAAGAACGGCTGGTTGCTACCAGTCATCAGTGTACACTGTCCATTTTGAGCAGTGAATTCAGACCTATTCAGCCCCAATGAATCCTGACAAGCAGAAATGGAGGCATATTCTATTTTCTGAAATGTCTTCTCTCATTACACATTAGTGCTCCTTTGACAGCTCCTCTTCCTGCTGTCACAGCTTCTGCTATCATCCAGCTTCCAATAGACTCAAAACAAAACTCTGAATTTTTATTAACTACTGACTGCTGATATTCAGGGGTTTTGTACTCATTATCAATGCAGAGCTCTCACTTCCTTTTTTGTACTATGTCAGCACAGATGCAACTTTTGCAGTAGTGAGTTTCTCTGGCTTTCCACAGACCTTATTGTATGTTGCAGTGCTGTCCAGAGTTCATGTGTATCAGATGAACATCACTGTCAATAGATGCAAAAGCATTTCAGCAGAAGATATTTGAAATGCTACACCCAATCTGAGAATGACTGACGTCAATCACATCTCTGTCTTCAAGCAAATAGCATATAAAAGTTTAGTTCATTAAGAAAGTAAAAAAAAGTTGAAGTGTGTGTTTCATACCAGTCTCCTTAGGCATTGTAGTATTTTGCTCTAAATTTGATAATAAGATTTGAAGGTATATTTGACAGGGACTATTTCTTTTCACATGCTATTCTAGCAGCTATATCATATATGAAGATACTAAGATAGAATAACACAATAAGATAGAAAAATTACTATTTAGCTGAGTTATTCTACCATTTTCCAAGTGAGATTATGAGACAATTCCAGAAGCATTGTAGGTGTCCTAGAAATTTCCAGCTTTGCTGCTAAACATAACCAGAGAATTCTGATAAAGTCAGGGACTGCATAATCACCAACTTTCTCTTTGAATTGCCTCACTACTTCAATTTCTTTGTTGAAGACTGGCTTGATCAGATTCTTCCTTTCCTGATTCTCCTCCTCCTCCTTCTTCAGCAGTTACTGTAGTTGTTGTTGTTTGCATCCCTATCTCAGCCATGGTGTCCTCAAATGCAGTTTGGGTTCCTGCCTCAACTACAGTCCCTTGACAGTACTGAACTGTGCCTGGACAGGGAAAGGCCAGGCCCCAGTACAGTGCTGGAGGCTGCTGGTTTTCACTGGGGGTAGGCAAGGCACCCTTCTAGCAGCTGACATGTCAGTATGTCAGGGTTGATCATCTGTTCAGGTGTTAAGTCCTAGGTAATGGGAGGTGATAACCACCCTAGGAACCTGCCCAAATCTTCCCACACACCCTTCCACCCACAGACTGCCCACTTCACATTTCAATATCTTCTCACCCAAAATTTGTTTTGTCTTATACCAGGACGACACCATATTTCACAAACCCCATAATATGCTAGCAGTATCAAATAATAGTATTAAAAATCTCATGTAAGCATGAACAAGGACTGTGGAAGCCTGCATAAAACAACCATCAGCATCAGTCCTGAGTAGAGAGAGGGAGATGTGTTCACTCACCATCTACACAAGATAGCTCCCCCAACACAGCAAGGCTAGCAATGTAAGGGCAAAGCACAGAGTCACTGTTTGTACTAATATGTTCCCAAACTCAGCAAAATAAACAAACAGTGCAACTGATGAACTCCATGTACATTCTACTCAATAATTACCTATAGCATGCTTAATATAAAACTGCCGTTGTCTCGCCTCATGTTGAGCACCAAAAAGTACTGTAGAGGATTGACTTTGGTTGGATGCCAAGTGCTCACCAAGACGCTCTACCACTCTCCCTTCTCAGCCGGACAGAAGAGAGAAAATAAGATGGAAAACAACTCATAGGTTGAGATAAGGCAGTTTACTAAAGCGAAAGGTTGCATGCAGAAGCAAAGGAAAAAACCCTAAAGATTTTATTCTGTACTTCCCAGCATCATGTGTTGTCCAGCCACTTCATGGGAAGCAGGGCTTCAGCAGGTGTAGTAGTTGCTCAAGAAAGCAAATATTGTAAATAACAAATGCTCCCCTCTTCTTACTCCTTCCCTATGCATTTATATCTCAGCCAACATAATATGGTATGGAATATATCCCTTTGGTCAGTTTGAGTTAGCTGTCCTAGTTGTGTCCCCTCACAATATCTTGCCCATCTTTCTGGTGGGGGGATGGAAAGTTGGGAAGACAGCACTGGTGCTGTGCCAGTGCTACTCAGCTGCAGCCAAAACACTGCCAGCACCTTTCCAGCAACCAGTGCACAGCACAGCACTGTGAGCACTGCTGTGGGGAAATGAACTTTGTTTCAGTCAGACCCAATCCACCAAAGATGACGGGAGTGGCCTCACAGAGAGAGGATCCCACACTGGAGCAGGTTTGCTGTCAGGATGCTGGCGGGACTTGTGATGCTATGGGGGACCCATGCTGGAGCAGCTTGTGAGGAACTGCAGCTTTTGGGAAGGACATCACATTGGAGAATTTCACGGAGGACTGTCTCCCATGGGAGGGACCCCATGCTTGAGCAGGGGAGTCCTCTCTCTGAACAGGAATGAGCAGCAGAAACACGTGATGAACTGACCACAGTCCCCATTCCCTATCCCTACCTCCGCAGGGGTGCAGGTAGACAACTGGGAATAAAGTTGAGCCCAAGAAGGAGGAAGGGGAGGGGGAAAGGTATTTTTAAGATTTTTTTTACTTCTCATTATTCTTCTCTGATTTGATTGGTAATAAATTCAATTAATCCCCCAAGTCAAGTCTGTTTTGCCTCTGACAGTAACCAGTGGATGATTTCTCCCTGTCCTTATCCTGACCCAGGAGCTTTTAATTCTTTTTCTCTCCCCTGTTCAGCTGGAGAGGAGTGACAGCACGACTTTGGTGGGCACCTGGCATTCAGCCAAGGTCAAACCGCCATGCATGTTAAACTGATTTTTATGGATGCCAAACATTGCCACATATTTCTATTACTTGTCACCCCTGTACTGACACGTCAGATCTAGTCCATGGTTGACATATAACCTGAGGAACTGCTGTGACTGGGGAGCTAATCACCAGAAAATCTACAGAGTATGTTCAAAGATATTGCTATACCTTTTGTGAATTGAAGAAGCAAGCAAGGACAGGAAGGATTAGAGAATATCAGCACTCTTAGATATGGCCTGATTCTTCAAGTATTTGAACATTTGAATCTCCATTTGACTTCAGTAGGAATCAAGGTTATTCAAATCTGACTGGAAGTCAATCCAGCAGAAACTAGACTGTGACAGTCAGTATCCGTTTGTGGCTGATTACTTCCCAAATCATGTTACGGAGTAAAACAATATTTTAAAATGAGTCATCTTTCATACTGAAAAAAATGCTTTATGCGTTTTTCATGAAAAATTGGTAGTTTTCAGCCTCACTAAAATAAAAACCTATACAGAAGATCCTTCTGAAGTATGATTAATAGAAACAAAATTTGGTCATACAAAAATGCTAATTATTTCTGGCTATTGAATTATCTAAACCAATGAAGTATCTCAAAATGTTTAGACTATGACAACTGGAAAGCAAAGTTAAAGTGTGGAACTGATAAGAGAGATTTCCTGGAAAAAATGTATCGAAGAAGTATTCTAGGATTTTTGGAGGTTTGGGGTCACAGGATGGTCTGCACCAGCTGTGATAGGGGGGATGCGAAGAAAGAGAGACAGTATGGGATCCTTCCTGCATCTTGATGATAAAAAGTTGACAACAAATGGCTTAATAACTACTTCAATCAAACAGAATGAGAAGAAGTAGAGAGTGGGTAAATCTTATGTCTCTTTGGATGCTGGGCACCCCGCAAAGCTGACTGAGTCCTTGCAAATGATCCTGTGGTCTCTTTGCTATTCCCCTGTGCTGCTTTCAAATCCACAGGACTGGAATGGATAATGAGCATTGCCTACCTCCTGATGGTGGTATCAGGAGGATTTTCAAGAGCTTTCTGCTTTGTTTTTCTCCCATGAGTTTTGTTAGCATTCTAGCCTGAGATACCTAGATGAAATAACACAGTGCCATTGTAACTGCTTTTTATACACTGGCTCTGCAGTAACTGAGCTACCAATTATTGATAGGTTAGAAACAGTATGAACTACTAGGATGCAGTTTAAAAGGGTGACATAAGCCCCTAACTGGCTATTTTTGATGTCTAGAAGTCCTGTTCAAAAGAATTTACAGGAATTGAGAATGTGACATTGTTGATGTGACATTTTGAGTTTCTGTTCTCCATGCCTGTTCTGTGTAATGATTGTTGAGTTAGTCTGCTTGCTTCTGGTGAAAAAAACCAGATTACTTTTACTGTAGCTCTAAGCTATGCTGCAGGCAGACAGGAGTATTTTCTTGAAGAAGCAAATGGCTGTAATAAACAAGGAAATATAGATAAGGCTAATCATGATGGGTTCCATCAGATCTGTCAGTCCTGCAGTTACTACCTGATTTATCAGAACAGCGTGGATGTTTCCATTTCCCTAAGGCATCTGGATTACGAAGTAGCTGGTGGGTAATAATTGATTTTGAAAGTTTTAGTTAATTTTAGAACTGAAGAATTCCAGCCAGCAACATTTTGGAAAAGTAAATTGTTTTCCTCCATAACACTGGGAAAGTTTATTCATACCATAAGTATGTCTAAACACTGACTGTTTTTCCATGTAGGTTCCAGTGCTGCAATTATTCCCATTTAGATTTTTATCTTCATTTGTTATTGATCATAACATTTTTTACATGTCCATTGCTTCTCACTTAATTCAGGAATTCTTAGGTATTTAAATTAAGTAGAGATGAGCCCGAGCAACAGATCTGAGACTCCTATCTGAGTTTTGTTTCCTTTCTCCCCTTCACTGTGAGAATGTTTTTCTTAAGACTTTAGTTCAGCTACATCCTGCTAGTCACTCATAATTTTGACCAATGCAGAAGCAATGAAGGGGTGTGCTACAGCAGGTTGGTGTTACAGGCAGTTGCAGAGACAGCTGCAGAGGATGTGGACGGAATGTCAGCAAGAAATGCATCCTGTGTTCATTCCATACTTTCTAGTGGTGTCCCGTGCACTGATAGACAGTGATGCAGCACAGATGGAAGGAACTTTCAATAAAGGAATAGGCTATCAAGGCCTGTGTCTTGTTTCCACTACCAGTCTATCCTAAATGTTTCAGAGGGATGTGCCAGAAATCTTGAAGAAGAAAACTACAGGACAATACATGTAAAAGAAAGTTTCTTCACAGAAACAACTAGTTTAGAGGTGGCTTGCAGAGAAAAAAGGTACTTCCAGTGCTTTTTTTGTAAAGTACAATTTGAATTTATAGAATCATAGAATCGCTTGAGTTAGAAGGGACCTTTCACATCATGTAGTTCCAGCCCCTCTGCCATGCGTAGGGATGCCAGGCACTAGACCAGGTTGCCCAGGACTGTATCCAACCTGACCTTGAACACTTCTAGGGATCCACAATTTCTCTGAGCAGCCTGGTCTGCTGTCTCACCACCCTCACAGGAAAGAATTCCTTCATAATATAAAATTTGAACCTACCCTCTTTCAGTTCAAATTCGGATTCATAATTTGTGACATTAATTTCAGGATTTTTTTTCTCCAAGAGCTCTTTAAAAATATATAAAATTTACATTATCAACAATGAAAAAATATTTATTCTGTGTCCCAAAAAAATGTTCTTACTAAATTGATATTAAAATGTTCAGCTTATGATGTATATTAATCGCCTTTGTTTAGAGGATCTAAGTTTAACTTAAACTTCATCATGCAGCTTATTACTCAATTTAATTTTATATTTATACCTCATAAAATGTCTTTTTTTAACTTCATAATGCATAATGACATTTTTCATTACTTTCTATTATATACATTTCATTAATAAGAAGTTCTTATGTTTGTAAAGGCATTATTATTATTCAGTATTCCAGATCAAAGCATCCCTTACTTAATAAATCATAAAGATATTCTGACAAAGGCTTTCTTTCTTAATCCATCTCATTGTATTTACTATTTTTAGTGCGGGAACCAATGTTTGATTCTTTTCTCTGGGAAGAGTGAGAATGGGAGGAAGGAATCAGTGTTATTCAATCCAGATTGTATATTGTGTTTATCAACATTGTGTCTGTAGCACTGGATGCAGATAAAAGCAGTTGTGTTTTGATTTATATCAATGTTTAAAATAACTGAAAAAGTCACTGATTGATTTAAGAGAAGGCTCAGATAGATAAACAGTTTGTCACAGCTGTGGAGTTATATTGCCAGAGTAACATGGGAACAATTTTGCTGTTTTTCCAAAATCAGACTTTTCTCATGGTCAGTGAACTGTGGCATAATTACTTGCTGTGCATTAATATGCAACAAGTATACTTTAATCTCAGTGGATGTTGGTAATGGAAACTCCGCCTACCTCTCACCTGCAGCCTGAAGAAGTTGCTTGCTATATTTTTCCACCACTCCATCCTGAAGTTTTCCAGTGAAAGGACATGACCTGAGATTAGGTTATCCTCCAAGTGACTATTCAGCCCTGTTTGTGGTGATTTAGAAAATGAAAATCAAGGGCATTATCACAGGAAGATAGCTAACAGCACTAGTATTTTAGGATGTTTCTTGTTCTTTTTCTTTTTTTTTAATACAGGTTGTGATTTCGAGATACTGGGTTGAAATACCAGAGAGGTGAGAAGCTATGAGCATCTTAGTAAAGTCCATGAAATCTAGAAATCTCCTTAGAAAATTAATTCCTATACTATTTTCAGACAGGCATTAACTGTACATCTTGAAGAGTTCACATAAACAGAACCTCAGGTGTGCCCGTTTCTATGCAAAATTTTTGACAAGTGCTTTGATATTACATACATTGAGATGAATGCCAGTTCTTGCTTTTTTCACAGGTGCAGTATTGATGCTGGATACCCAAGGGGTTAAACCATATTTTAAAAGTGCCTCTCTGTTCTTGCAATTACCTAATTTTCCCGTATGCTGCATTTTATTTTTATTGACTGTAGGAAGAGCACTCTCTTTTTTCTCTGAATGGCTTTTTGAGGAGGACACTTAACAAAGGCATTAATGGCTTGCAGCTTGGAGAAATAGTCTCATCCCAAGGGCACTGGATATTACAGCAACTGACACAGAGGTGCTAGCATCAGCAACCCTGTGGTTCTCACTTTCCCTGCTAGTGGCTTTGATGGTCAGCTTTGAGGGGGCTAGAGAATATCGAGTGAGGAGCCTGGGGAATGAAGTGGCAGCTTTTCTTTTCTTTTTCTTTTCTTTTCTTTTCTTTTCTTTTCTTTTCTTTTCTTTTCTTTTCTTTTCTTTTCTTTTCTTTTCTTTTCTTTTCTTTTCTTTTCTTTTCTTTTCTTTTCTTTTTTGTTGTTTTGGTTTCTTTTTGTTGTTTGCTTGGTTTGGTTTGGGGCTTTTCTGTTTGTTTTTTTGTTTTTCATTTTAGATTTATGCATTTTAAGTCACTTCTCACTGAAGTCTGGGAAAAGCTCGTAGCAGGAAAACATACAAGAGAAAAAGTAAAATTGTGGAATGCACCAAACAAGAATTCCTGGTGGCGACAAGGTCAATCTAAGAAAATAATTAACTAAGTATTGCAAATACCATTTTTGTTCTCCATTCCAAGCTGTTGACCCAACAATGAATTTACTTTGCTCAAGAATGTGTCCTTGAAGAACAAGAGAATTAATGTTTCTCATTTGTTTCTTTTTATTCTATTTAGAAAGCAGGAAGAGTCAGTAATAAAGTTATTCCTGATTCTTCAGTAAGGAAAGGTCAACCAGAATTCGCTTACGTTGGTTTTTCTCGCTCTTCCTATATATACCACAGCTTTTATAAAATTATCACAAATGACAGATAGCAATGATAGATTCACCTATAGGCCAGATGGACTAGAGGCCTGGGGTGACATGAACTAGGACACTATAGAGAAGTGAAAAGGAGAGAAGTGATTCCCTCAAGACTGAAACTAGATTTGCAAAATTTTACTCCGCCAGTCATCTGGGCTGCGTGATTACTATTACATTTTTTAATTGATGGGTGGTAGCTTATCTTTAAAACTTCTGATTTTTGCCATAGTAGTCAAAAGCAGGGATAGTGAGATGTTTTCCATCACTGAATATGAGTTAGATTTTCAGTTAGGAAAAGTGTGTTCTACTCTTCTCTAAATACTTATTTTGTCCATAATTTCTTTATCAGCTAATCATATAAATTATTTAATGCTCTGTGGTGTAAGAGTATAACAAATATTAAATTATTACTTATTCTAATGACCAAAGAAGAAAAAGATGAATACTTACCTATGTGTAATGGCTCCAGTTTCCCTTACACTTGCTCGAAGGTAGTGTGTGTTTGCTGAAAATCAGAATAGGTTTTGGTCAGGTTCCTGAGTTTGGCAGTATTAAGTTGGACTGCTGTGCTCGTGGTAGGGATGATGGAAATCTGTGGCTGCCATCTTACCACAGTGTCAGCCAGGCAAGTGTACTGCAACCTTGGACTCAGAGTAGGGCAGGGTACTTGTAGCAAGATATAGGACTTCTAGAGCTAAATGAAGGACCTGCAATGGCTTGAGAAAAAGCATGAATAATTAGGTATGTTGTGATGCAGATATTCACTGCCGATCTACAAAAGTATTTGGAGAATTAAGGGCAAATATCTTAAATTTTAAATAGATGGAGTAGAGATTAAAGCAGTTTTTATTTCTCCTCTGGATGATAGAAAGTGTTATTTGATTAGTAAGCTATTTTCTTCATCGTGATTTCATATAAAATATTAAGAAAGAAAATAACTCTTTACATTAACTTTGGTTATTAATTAATATGCAGTACTGGATATTGCTTACATGTTTTTTGCACATTGGCTTTTCTGAAGTGAAGAATAAGGTAGGTCTACAGTAGTTTGGAATTATTTCTTTTCTCTTTAACATAAAAATTCATACATGAGCCAAACTTTTATGTGGCTGCCACTGCCAAAGAGAAACGTGCTGTGCATATTGACTGGTGGATCAGCAACCATTAGTGCCACTAGCAATAAACTGCTATGAGAAGAAGCACACTTAAACTGTCAGCATGCTGGCAATGGGGAGCCTTTATTTTGCAAGAAAAAGTTTTCCAAACTTGCTTTTCCGATGAGCAATTCTTTAAAAGGTTGTGAAAGCCTTTTTAGCATTCAAGGGCTTTTACATTTGTGCTATTCAGATCAAATAATACAGTAGATGTTGTTTCCTTTCCTAGGGTAATTTGCCTTGGAAATTATGTTGAGTTGCAGTTGCCTTAACCTGCTTGGAGACAGGTGTTTCTAAGGTTAGCTACAAAATGACACAGCACTCCTCGCCCAGGAGCATGGCAAATCACAAAGCAGGACTGTGGAACATCCTAGCAAGCGCTCAGGTCCCCTGCATGTCCTCTCCTGTAGCCAGAACGGAGAGGAGGGAGCTGTGCAGGCAGCACTGAGAAGTGACACCATATGTGCCAAAGGAAGCAGAAATTCTCCCAAGGGCCATGGATGGCACTGGAGGCTCTCAGGCACATACACCATGACTCTCCACAGAGAGTTTATTTATGTTAATTGATGTAACACATAGTCCAGTGGCTTTGCCTCATGACGCAACACGAGGGTCCAATTCAACCACTTTCTGAATCAGCGTAAAGCAAGAGCAATTAAAGAACTGGCAGCATCATTATTATGGTGACCCTGAACTGTTTTTTTTTCTCATAATGCTCTGTAATCACAGTCCAAATTTACACAGCAGTACTCACTGTGAATCCTTTCAGTACATTTTGTCATTTTAATTTTCTTATTTTGTACTGTTTCATGTGGAAATATACTGTGACAAAATACACAGCAACCAGTATGGCAAACACCTTGATCGCAGAAAAATTTCTATGGGGGTGGATGTGGTGTGCCGGCTCCCAACCACGTTTGCTGAGGAAGGATCTGTAGTGTCCCGGGCATGGTGGTCCTGTGGAGCAGAATAACCTTCTGCTGGAAGCTATCACAGCAGCCGTCCTGGCTGCCGGGAAGCAGCCAGCTTGCCTTACCTGTAGCAGTTCATAGAAGTGTTTCATCGTCCCTTCAGAGGCAGTTTAGGCTGTTTGAAGCCCTTGTGTCGGAGTGGCTGATGCTAGGAGCAGGCTGCTTTTTAATGCCTTTGCTATGGCAATCATAGCCTTCAACAGAGGAAAGCAAACAAAGAGCTGAGGTTGACAATGTTTTAAATCACCACACTGAGTTATTAGCAGTCATCTGTTAGAGCTCAAGCCCCCAACAGATTGAGATAAATGGTATTACAGAGAGAAAAAAGGTCTTCTGGGGGCAGAAACATTAAAAAAGTGGTTTTTTTACAGATTTTTTATGCTGTTTCCTTTAAACACTCCTCCATTAGTACTTTCTTAGCTTCTTCACATGATCCAAAGCCTGTTTCTTAGTCCTCAGCATACCCTCACACTGCTTGTTCTGATCAAATATTGTAACTGGGATTGCAAATTCTTTCAGATAAAAAGTGAAAAAAAAATTAATAAGCAGGAAAAATATTTTACAGCCTGATTCTTTAGCTGGTCTGAAAGCTTGATTAATTATAAAAACAAACTGCTGAAATGGTGTTTTTTCAATAAAAATGGTGGGTTTTAGCTAAATGAAATTAAAAGTGTCAATTATATATAAAGTTCTGAGCAATTTGGAGGAAGGAAACATTCTATGATCACCTTAAAGTCTGTCTTCACAGAACAGCAGAATTTTCTATTTCATTAAAAAAATAATGTAGAAAAAATATATTGGTTTTAGTCTTTGACAGAAATATGTACTTTTTTTTTTTCCAGAGGTAAAAAATCTATTTCTAGTTAGCTTTAGCCAGTTCGCCTCCACTGAAAAAAAAAAAAGGTTGAAACAAAACTAGGAAAATAGATGGGGAATGATGGGGTTTCACAAAGTATTCTAAAACTATCTTGGAACACTATCTCTTAGAAAAATGCAGTGCTGCACCTTTTGCAATATCATGAGAACTCACTCTTCATGGGAAGACACAGAACAAAAATGTGCCTGTGCTAGAGTACTTGCAATCTGAAGTTAAAAGGAAAGACAACATATGATACAGACAAAGGAAGAACACAAAGAAATGTTTAAACAGCAGTAACTGAAGATATTGAACAGGCCTAACTCAAATCAGGTTTTTCTAAATGTGACAGAACAGGAGGATTTAAGTGGGAATGTGAAGATCAACGGTGAAGTATTTTGGAGACAGCTGTTGGAAGGTCTTCTCAAGCATGAAGAGCAATAAGGAAGAAAGACCCTGAGTCCAAAACGTAAAAGGCCATTGTGACTGTGTGGCTAGCGGGTCATGAATGATCTCGAAAGTTTAGATGACTAAGTTGTGCATGAGTTTGTAGAGAAAAAAATCCTAGTCGAGAAATAAAGGATTGAAAAGGAATAAAAATTAGGTTGAAATTTGATTTTTCCAGTGTTAATCTCAGTGGAAATCAGCAGCACAAAACTGACCACTGAACAGACACTACAATTAAAAAGAAATAAAGGATAAAAGGAATGATTAGGGTTTGCAAAGACTTTCACTTAGGTAGTTGGAATGAGACCTTTATTGAATGTTTCTGTGTGGGAAGAAGTATTCAGATGTAGCCTTGAAGCCAAAGTAAAATGAAGTCAGGAAAGGTCCTCTTACAGTCCTGAATAAGAAATGAGTAGCTGGGACAATCAGATACAATATATGAGGAATATGGCACATCTGAGCACCAGATGAATTAAACAAAAAGGTCTTCAGTGAAGTGACCAGAAGAAAACTTGCCCTCGGTTACATTGGTGATTTTTGTTTGGACACCTCAGATAGTAGCTGCTGGTAGGAGCAGAAGTTGTAATATGTGAGACCTATGCAGAGATTTGCTGAAGGGGACTTTGAAAGTCAGGTCTTTAGTTCATGGGAACAACTGCAGAAAAAGACACTTAGGCCCAGGAATCTCTTTCTGTTCTTTTATCATCAGAAGAGTAATGTTGCTAAAGCTTTATCAAAGCAGACACAGATTTTTTCCAGTAAGTGAGGCTCAGAACCACAAACATGAAATGATTTTAAGAATTGGGTTGAAACCTGTTCTGGTGAATATTTCTGACAGCCCTAAAAGGCAATAAACATCTCTCTGTGGTGTGCAGTGAAGTTTTCTGGACTATCACCAGCAAATTGATTTCTTATAATTATTACGGTATGTCAGGAGATCCAAGGCAAAGAAACTTTTAAATATATTTTGTCAAAATATTCTCAAGCCAGTATTTGAGGACTTTATGTGGGCATTTCTGCGGCATGACAGAAGTGGAAACTTATGTGTAGAAAAGTGTGCTATACGTGTAAGTCTGGGAGAGTAAAGAGGAAAATATAATATCTTATGGAAGTAGAAGACTCAACGGTGCCTCTTTATAAATTTGTACGTATAATTATTTAGAGATGTAAAATTATTTTACTGTTTCTTGGCTGGTATTCTAAATACCAAAGTAAATTTCAAATTGTAAAGTTCTGTATACTTACAGAAAAAGCTAATTTGCTGAACAATGCAGGAAATTAGTCACAGTTGAAGTTTTTTTAAAGAAAGTTTTACTGAACAGTTTTTACTGAAAATATTCAAATATACCTTACCAGCTTATGTAAAGAAAATTGAAGGCATTTTATTCTGAAATCTGTAGCTGGCTTTTTCATTCTTCAAGTAGATATTCCAATTGATCATGTACATGCAGAGTGGATATAATGATGTGACTAAGCAACTGCTATTTTGGTTAAGCATAATGTTCTCTTAAAGTGGGTAATTATCTACATTGTGTTCTAGATGCTACTATGGGTTTTATTTTGCACTGTCACAATAATTTTCTTTGCCTAATTAGGCAAAGAAAATTTTTGGGTTTGCTTTCTAAAAACATTTATTCAAAAGTGATGTTGTTATGCCTCACACAACTATTGTACATCATCATGTGGTTGGAAAATAGAGGAAGACGAGTACGAACTGATCATCCTGAGCAATTCTGCCATTCAATACAAAATATAGGTATTACAGAGATACAAATTCTGCATATTTGTAAAAAATGCGGGCTACACATTTGGTTCTTAGACTTTAAAAGAAACATCTGATTTGGGTTTGCCGGTCTTCCTTTTCTATTTGTTTTTAATAAATTTCCATGTGCATGGAGTGGTCCAGGATTGGTACATCACAGGCCTGAATATTCACATGTGGAGAGGTACATATTTATAGAATAAGACTGCCAAGATGGTGGGAGAACACACTCCTCAGGACCAATTCTTAAGTCAAATCACTGCTGAAATAGCAGGATGAAATTCCTTTAGGCATTTGACTGACAAAAATGTCTCTTTAAAGAAGTTAAGGTATCACTCACGGACCTTTTTCTTGCCTTGGTTCGAGTTATGTACATGTGTACCCATGCATGTATACATGCACAGAAAGACAATCCTATACACGTTCTTCTGACTTTTTGCAGGTGCACAGCTGTGGACTGAGAAAATTCTAGAGCAAAATTATTCAGAGTTACAGTAGTTTTGTTGCACCTCCCCAGACCAAATGACTCTCAGATAATGAACTAGGCCCCAGTTCTTCAGTACAGATGTTGATCACTGCTAATCTTTGTTTCCAGTCTCAAGATTCTGCAGTCAGTTCTTCCAGACTCAAAACCCAGTCTCCCACTTTACTGCATGTATATAGAGATCACTGAAAAATCAGGTAATGTTGCTCTTTTCCTTCTCTGATAAAGTCATATCATTGTATTGCATGGAGAATAAAATAAAGTAACTGCATTATGTCGTTATTATTTGTTACCTGATTTACTGCTTATTATTTACATGATTGTGTCTAGATAAACTAAATTAGTGATTCAAACAGCAAGTTAAGTGAACCAGTTGAAGGGGTGCAGTCATGGTTAAATAAAGAAGATAACAGAATTCACTAAAATAATGTCTTTTTCTTCTCTAATGAAATGCTTTTCTTTTCTTTCCTCCTATTCTTCTTTCTCCTGTTGGCAATACCTTAAGTAAATATTCTTGAGGATTGTTGTCTGTTTTTAAATTGAATAAACACTTGAATTGTGACAGGCAAACATACTAGTGTTCAATCTGTCAAGACCTATACTCTTGTTACTGAACATATATAGTTATTTTAATAGTGATTTTTCAGTGGTTGCTAAAACACATGGAAGCTCTTGAGACATTGTGTATTAACATCTGTAACATTAATGGCTACTGAATCATTAACATTGCAATTCAAGGTATTTCCTAGGTTCACAACTCAGTGCGGGTGGTGTTATGGGTCACCCAATGCAAAGGACAGCTACTGCTTCTGTGTCTTCCTGTGAAGTGAAAGGTTATACCCAAACATATCCAAATGTAGCTACATACCTCTTACTGCCATAGGAATTTCCTTTCATCCTGAAAGCACAACATGGATTGATATATCAACATGTATGTAGTCCTAATTCAGATTAGGTGGAATCTTAAACATATTTACTGACACACCTACCTCCAGTTTCAAACCCCAGAGAAGACACATACTACCTTAACTCTGAGAAGTTTTCAGGATGTTTATTTGTTTATGATGGTAAGAGATTCCAACAGTATTTCTGTAAAAAGATGCTTTATGAAAAGAACTGGAAATAGTTTCTGTTTATGTTTTAAAATTTATAAATATACTGTGAAATGTTGTAACACTGAAGGCATATTTGAAAATTTTAGGGATTACAGTTGTCCATTTCTTCATATTTAATTGCTCCAGTGGACTCATTTTAATTGTTTCTGATGCAACAGCCACCAAGTATCAAATTAAAGAATAGTATAATAATTCAGTTGTCCTCTGAAGAATTAATTTGTTGCATTTTTGAATTTGGACATGAAATCCAGTCCTTAAAGTGTGAAATAATGTCATTTTAATCCTTCAAATCTCGAACTATTTAACTATGAGCTTGCTACTGATGACTTTGTAATACACAGTCATATACATTATGCTGTCTGCTTTAAGACAAAAATTTTAAAAGTAACCTAGTAGCAAGTGAAACTAAGTTCATTATAGGGTTTGAGGTACAACAAAAATAAGTTACTATACCTGTTAGGCAGAAATGCAATGATATTTGGATGTTGAAATTCTGCCATATTGAAGAAAGGGAGAACGTTTGTCTTGAAGGCTGATTTAAAACACTTTGATCTGTCTTTCAGAGGGCTCATTGATTTTCTACGTTGAAGCATTCCCAAGGGTGATGCACTGGCATGTGCAGAGCAAAGGTGGTCAAAGAGCAAAAAATGGTAATTTATTTCTTGTCTGTTATCAGTTCATACTTTCACAGAGATTAAATGCATCTCTCACTGAAGTCAACAACGAAATCTCCGTAAAGGATGCATGTGTTCTTGTGTTTTTGTAAATGCAATTATATATCTGTGTATATAATGCACACAAGCCAGCAGGAAAAGTTCCGATCAGATCATTTTAACAATTTAAAGAAATAGGAGGTATGAAGTCATGGTTTCTGCCCATGAAATCAGTGCTAAGTGATTGATTATGTGGATTCATTCCAGTCACTGTAAAGCAGCACAAAGCATGTGTGCAGTTAGGTGAGGTAGATTATGTGTATATGAGTAGCATTTACAAGCCCAGTGTGTTGCATTTACGTGTGTGTGAAGGGCTAACACATTATAGATACATTGCAGAGTGCTGCCATAAGAAACTGCCGAGTGCCACCCCTGTTATGAGTGCTTCTTCTTTAAAAGCTAAGCCATGTACCTTTTTACAGCTGATAATGATCACAGCAGTGCTTTGCGATAGCGATTGCAAGTGAAGCAATGGAAAACTATCTGATCTTCAAAGACCCTGCCTTTATTTAGACACTTAATTTTAGCTAACATTTATAAGTAAGCACTGTGCCCACGGGTATTAAAGCTGCCATGTGTAGGCTTTATACTGCAGTTGGTCTGTGAGAAGCTTTTATCAATGTGTGGAGATAATAACACGGAGGTTTGATTCTCATTTCAGATATATACCAATGCACAGAGTAGACTCACTGTTTTCAGTGGGGTTATTTACAATCGATGTCAGTGTAAACACAGAAGAATCACCCTGGCTGGAACCGGAGGTTGCTGTCTGCTTTCTCTTGGGTGACATGTTTTTCTGGAAAGCACAGCATAATCATTCCATAGTCAAAGAAGGTCAGTGGTACTTTGAAGCATCCATTATTTTTCTGGGAGACCTGGCAGGGTAAGAGAAGAAGGTTGTGAAGATCAAGTAACTAATGGCAAAGGAAGGAAGTCTAGCACAGGAAGGAAATTTAGAGCGACTTTCAAGCAAAACCAGTTAAACTCAGACAAGTGTGCTTAAAAATATTTCTCCATGTTTTCAACTTTGCAGTTTAATTCCACGGAGTTTCTCTGATGAGTGAAGAAATTATATTTGAGACAAAGACGTCAAACAGAATGAAAGAAACCACCTAACAGAAAAGTAAACAATAAAGGCAACAAAAATAGAAAAGAAGAAGGACAAGGAAAGGAATAAAACAAGGAGAGGTTGAGGAAGGAGAGAGATTTTGTCTTTTCTGCCAAAACCAACATATCTGCTCACTCCAGTCTGGGAGTGCTGTCTAGAGAGCAGTTCAGTAATGATAGCAGGTCATCTCTTGTGTTGTGTTTCACACATAGTTGCATTTATATACACTGAAAATAGTTTTGCTTTAAAAACAAGGTACTTCAGACAACATCTAGAGGTGTATTTACAGTCCAACACATCACCAATTATTTTATTTCCATTTTCATAGTAGCTATTAGCAAAAACTAGGTAGAGAAAATGTGCACAGCCTTTGTTCTACAATGACACAGCCACATACTCAGTGTTGTTCAGCTGTATGCAGCAGCTTGAAAATACAAACCCATGGGACTTTTTCCTACTGTTGTATCATTCTTTCATGGTATTGCCTGGAGTTCCTGGCTAGAAAATATACGAAACTACAAGAAAAGGCTGTTCTCTAATCCAGAGAGATAACAATCCATATTTATAGTAAGTCGTGAAAGGCATGCACATACATAAGGGGTGAGGACCTAAGGAAAGGAGTAAGGTGACAATAACCTTACATACATATAAAATGGTCACAATGTCCCCCAAGCCAAACGCCAGTGACCTGGCAGCATTGTGGCAGGACAAGCTGTGAGAGAGGGATTTAGAACACAAAAAGTTGAAAACATGAGGAATAGTGACAGAGAACTTGTTTCTCTTTAACTTACATTATTGTGGAAGTTAAGGAATTCTGCTAAGAAGAAGGACCTCTGTCAGAAAACAAAGCTACTGTGTCTTTTTACAGTGCTAGGAAAAGTCTCTTTGGTCTTGTTTTCACAGAAAATGCAGACCAAATGGACAGGGGTACTACAGAAGTGGGCACGGTAATCAAATTGTTCTTTCAGTAGGATATTGGTAAGGTTTTAAAAAGAATCTTTGGAGCTTGTTTTCTGCTAACCACTGAGATGAAGACTACGTTCCAGTCCTGAATTCAAAGGTGAAAAATGGTGATTTTTAATGCCGTAAATTGTCTCTGCAAACACAAGTTCCTCTTTTCGCCATCAACTATCATTTTCCCCTCACTGACCATGAAAAGAAGTGGTTGCCTCAGGTAATTATGTGTACAGGAAGAAATTCTCACTGCTCTCTGAATATCACCAATAACACATTTAAATGATTTACTGTACCTTGTAATTGGTTTTCTGAAAATATGAATATTTTACTGCCACTGTGGAAACTCTCCACAGCATCTATAATAATGACATTCTACAGGACATGATTAATGAGTTTTATTTTTTGCTCTGCCTAGAAGTAAGAAGTTCTAAAAGAATTTTCTTTTAGGGAACATGCAAAAAGATCATAATGTGCATCTGATCAATGTATGAGAACTTTCTGAAGGACCAAGAAACCAAAATAACCCAGCAAATATTAGAAACAAGCTAGAGAAAACCTCTTGTGCATAAAGCAATGCCATCTTAGTATCATAAACTTCTCTATAGCTAATCTGGGGAGGAGGATTTAGCCTGTCTCTAAGTATATGACGTGAGAACAGGAAAGCAGAGAAGAATGTCTGTGAAAGCTGAAGCCTACTTTATTGTAGTAGGTGCCGTTGAAATTCCTTACAAATTTCTGAGGGACAAAATACTACAAAGGTGAGGTGAGCCTCTTGGTATTCTGGGCAAATGTAAAAGAAAATCATCTAGGTAAAGTATATTGGAACTGAGATGTTGTCAAACACTAAGTTAGACATTTGCCCTGGGAGGTTTGCAACCTCGAGAAGATATTTTGCTATCTTCTTCTCCTTGCTTAGAAGCAGAAAAAATAGAAGATGACAAAACGAACCCTTTCTGTTGAGCACTCTTTGTGCTGTTTTAAAAAAATCTAATTTCTAGATCACATTAGGAAGGATTGTTAAATGGAATTAATAATAATGTGAGCAATTTCTGGTTCCTTGGCAGCCAACATAGTTCACAATCCTGGATGAGGCTCCCATGCTCACTTATATAATGCAGGCAGAGCACTTTAAACCTAAAGAAGGGGTTTGCTATAACAGAAATACAAAGGAGAATAGAATTGTTTACATCCTGCCTATGACAGGGAGTTAACTTCTCTGAGGCAGAGGTGGGAACCGCTTTCATAACAAGGAACTGAACTTAATTATTTTCAACATTCAAAGTAAAATTGTTTATTCCAAGAGATGACTGGAAGTGCAAGTCCTAATGTCCTTTTAACCTTAGGACTGGTAGCAAGGGTACTTATGAAGGTATGAGAGACTTAAGCACTGACCTTAGGGCTTTGTTTTAATAATAGCAGGAGGTGGCTCTGTGTTGGCGTTACCACTATGCCTCATGGAAAAAATCTGAATTTTGCATTTGCTGATTATTTACAAGCTAGATCATGGTCACATATGCCTCTTCTACTACATACCAGACAGTCTGAATAGAGTAATCTGTGAAGCATTAAAGCATTTAAAGGAAAAGCCAAAGACAGAGAGGCAGATGGAAAATAGGAAGAAAAGACAGTGAAGGATGACGCATGACAGATCATGTCAGACCAACCTGGTCTCTGTCTTTGCTGACATAACAAACATCATGGACAAAGGAAAGAGAGCAAAATCTTAAAGCATAAATTCACCTTCCCCTAAACAGGGTTTTCTGGGGATGATACTGATGCCTAAGGATTTTTACCTTTTTTAAGTATTTGTAGCTTTGTAGATTTTTAATATATAGCTGTATAGTTTCTAGCACTTTCTTACACTTTAGAATAGTAGTTGCCCTTTCTCGCACATTATGTCACCTTCTTGAAATTCTATTTAGTCTTATTTTCAAGAAAGGAATTTCTAACAAGGACATCCTGTTTTGCACCAGCATTTGGGAGCCAGCAAGACATAGGACTAAGAACCCCTTGGAGGGATTCCAGTAGGGCAGGTCCAAGGGTGGGTTACCAGGACAACTGGTCCCCTATTGGTTGTACTTGCTAGATATACTAATTATTCATACTTATAAAAATTGTGAAAATCTGATGCCACATGTGCACATACCTATGTTTTGTGAACCTGAAAGCTTTCATTAAAAGACTGCTCTTTATGTTATCAATTCTAGTACTGTTTGGAGGGTTTTTCTTCAGATTCTGAGCAACAATAAAGCACAACAAAAGAGCTGCAAAGCAGGTGAAAAGCTGGATAACAGGGAGACTGCTAAAAAGAGAACAGTGTTGTTGGGAGAAGGTAGCTATCCTCAAGGATGGGTCTTGAGGCCAATTATATGTAATGTTTTTATTGGTGACCTTGGCACAAAGAATAACTCTGCCCTGATAAAATCTGCTGATGACACAAAGCTGGGAACAGCAATCAATACAGAGAAGCATCAGAATATCATACAGGAAGAGCTGTATGACCTTGAGAACTGGAGTGATAAGAAGGATAACATGTAGTATCAAGTACAAGGTCATGCAGCCAGGGACTGAGAAGAACGACTGCCAATAAACTGGAAATACAACAGGTGCAAATGAGAAAGGAGGGCAAGCTTGCAAGCATTAACCACAACCACAGAATGCCTGTGAGCCACTTAAAGAATAAAAAAAAGTACATGCAAAGTGTTTCCGTTGATGCTAGAAATGGACAAAATCATTACTCAAATGTTCGAAAAGTTTTTCTTTAGTATATTCAAGTATGTACATGAAAATTACCCTAAAAAATTAAAACTAAATAGGCGCTGCAATGAAAGAAGAGTCTCAGGATATGGATATGCAAATGAGTTAGTGCAAACTTGGGAAGGATGTAGGTTTAGTAGTCACCAAAAGGGAGTATCTACTAGGTGTTTGCCTGCCCGCACTCACTTCAGGGTAAATTCAAGGTAGTTTTTCTTCATTCTGGCTGAAAGATAAGCTGTATTGAACTTAAAAAGAAAAAAAATCGTGGAAGTGCCCAGGAGCTAGCTAATGATAGATATATATATAGGCATGAGTTCTTGTTCAAGTAGTCTAACCCTAAAATAATTTACTTTGCTCAATCTGGCCAAACAAGATTAAATGGATTCAAGACGATAGGATTGTGTCTGTAAATATTTTGTGTCAATATACTTCCTTTGCAAGAAAGTAGACATCATAGTTGAAGAATTGTTCTTCGAGCTAAAGAACAAAGTACCCTCAATATTTAATACTATTTGATTAGCTACATTTTGAATGGAAATTATTAAATAGTTTCTGATCACAGTAAGGGTGGGTTATCCAAGAAGAATACTAAGAGCAAGAAAACTGGTTTTGGAGATACAACCTGAAAAGATTTTCTTAACGACTGCCAACACTGTGTTTGTTAGTAAGGAGTTATCGAGGTGTTCCATGTACTAAAGCTGTGAGATGGATATTTGGGTTGTAAGAGTGTCTCAAGGAAAGAGGCAGTTCTCTGGAAACCATTCCTTCCCTTTTCTGCTTTTCTAGCACTTGATTATGGCAAATAAAGACTCGGTGCAATGCACTTCTGTATTGTTTTTCTATTACTCTAATCCTGCTCCTGAATGTCTTATAGTGCTCCTGAGCATTGTAATGAAAAGAATAGATGACTTGAGCCTATTTGACAAAAATAGAACCTCTGTCTATTAATAACACAGTGAGTAAATGAGCAGTGAGTGTATGACTGAGCACAGATGAATTTGTGTTCCCTTTCATACCAGTGTGTTTTTCTCATTTATATTTTCCATCTGATTTTTTAAAAATAACAGTAATGAATCTTCTCTTTCCTGTCCCATTAAAATAATAAAAATCGTTGAGATAGTGACTTGTTAGACTGATATTTATTCAAATATCATAATAAAATTATTCACAACTATATATAATACAAAAATAAATAAAATGCATTTAATAATTCTGGGCATTATTCCAAAGAATGACCAAATGCACTTGGATAGCATGAAGATGGTATAAAACCGGGAATTTCCATAAACACAGATGAAAATCAGATGCTCACATTCTGTGTTCTGAGTCTCTGCCCTGGAAGGTAGAGCAGTAAGGAAACTTGACAAAGACAACAAAAAAAGGTATGTTTCTAGCAAGTGTAAACAGCTGGGTAAACAGTTGTCTGCTGGAACTCTCTCCACCCATCATGTTTCCATGGATACAGCAAGACTTTAAATTATCTTAAGGCATGTATTTTTGACTGTTTTTAGTAGAGACCTCAGTTTGAGAAAGCAAATTATTATCTGCTCAACTTTAATCACAGAGCTAAATTATTAAATAGAGAAAACAAAGGCAAAGAACAGATGATTCACATGACTTCAAAGATGCCTGAAGAGAGCTGACACAAAATGAACACAGGCTACAGACGAACTTTCTGCATGTCTCACTGTAAACAAACAGGACTGTTTAATCACAAAGGAAGCTTCAAACACCTCAGCAAAACGTGTGGACCAAGAAGAAGGGGCAGATGTCTGATACTTATTGCTGGGAGTCTCAAAAGAACAAAAGCAAGTTGCTGAAAGCTCAGCACACTGTATTATTTCTCTTGACTGCTTTGTCTATGAAGATCAGAAACATGTTACTTAATGCTTCATTTTCCAATCCTTATTGGCTGACTGATAAAATTATTAGATAGTATCCTGTCCTTTTTTTCTGCATTTATCTGAGCTGGTTAAACTCCTGAACTGATGAGGTATTAACAGTTTTGATATTTTGAAGTTTGTTTTCATGAAACATCAAAAATATGTTCAGTATTACCCATGGTGGGGGGTTTTGAAAAATTTAACTTGCACATTTTAATTATGTTAATGGAAATGTCTGAAAATTAATCTGTATTTCTACATTTTTAAATTACATTCTCATAGTTACAATATATGGTATTAAGGAAGATGCTGATTAGCAGAGATTTAAAACCTCTTGCATTCCCTTCAGGTTCAAGTTGTTTCTCTTCTATGTGTTTTCTCATGACATAGTTTTATAGCTCAGTTTCCACCAAATCCGCTTCGATAAAGTTTTTTGACCAACTACAGGTAGTAATAACAGTTTGGATCAAAGCGATGACAGATAATTGGTTGATAAGCAATTTAGCTTAGCTTAGCCTGCTTTAGAAAGAAATTTCAGGAACACAGCTGATGGGTTTCTTTTCAAATAAGTCAAGAGCACTCAGCATCAGAAAAGAGGCAAAAAATTTAGACTGCACATTTTACTGTTTTTAAAAAATTTTTGTGGCATATTATTTCCATCTAATCCTTGTAGTCTAAAACTTAATAGTTACAATTAAGGGAATATTACCAAAGTAAGGTCAACTCCACAAAGTTTACGACCAGCATATTTTAAGCTATAAATGTTAATCTGCCAGATCAGTCTGTAAACAACCTGATAATTAAAAAATAATGTGTGAGTGTCAGTTCTTGACATTACTGAAAATCATCCAATACAATTCTATACTTGCTTTTAAAACTTAATGATTCTATAAACTAGATACTAGGCAGCATGATGTTTTAGCTATCAAAGTAAAAGTTTTACTCCTGTATCTTCATGTTATATAACCCCACAGAACTAATACATGAAAAATGTTTTCCTAGAGGAAAAGATAGGCTGTGCCTCAGCTTTATTAGACAATTGTAGTGCTTCTTAAAGAGAAATTATTCTTTTCAAAGTGGCTTTCTCAATAAGGTGAGGTCACAAAATGTACTATAAATCAGTTGGGCCTAAACAAAATTTGACACTATTTAAATTGAATTGACTCATAAGCCACAGAACAATTAACGAAAAAAATGACAGAAGATATTTTAATTTTATTAGTTACTGAGCAACAGTGGCTGTGAACTTCTGAAATTATCTTATTCTATTAAGTAAGAGAAGGAGTTTTTTTTCTAACCATGAGAAGGAATTTGGTGACAGACGTTTTAGTAGGGCCTGTAGTGATGGGACAAACGGTAGTGATTTTAAATCAAAGGAGGATAAATTTCTACTAGATATAAGAGAGATTTTTTTTTAAATGAGGGTGAGGAAGCACTGGCACAGGTTCCCCATAGAGCTGGTAAATGCTCCAGCCCTGGAAACATTTAAGGTCAGGCTGGATGGGGTTTTGAGCAATCTGGGCTAATGGAAGATGTCCCTGACTATGAGAGGGAGGCTGGACTAGATGAACTTTAAAGGTCCCTTCCAACACAAACTATCCTATGATTTTCTGATTAATTTCTCTTCTTAAGTCCAGGAGTTAATTTATAGATTTAAAATCATCATGACAAAATAAGAAAGGACTTCTCTCAATTTTCTGAAATTGCAGTATTGTCATTCACCTATCAATAGAATTTAAAATACTCATTTTTGACCTCTAGTGTGTCTGCTGTGGTCAGTGTCTGTCGTGCTGGGACTCAGGAACCATGCCAGAAGCTCTCTGGGGGAACACAGGCTGGAGCAGATGCAGGCTTTCCCGGAACTGCTGTGGTGTGAGCACTGGCACCGCTCAGTTCAACAGCACTGGTGCAACCTCAGTTCCCAGTCTGTCAGTGAACTAAAACTGCATGGCTGCAGCTGGTCTTGTGGGGCAGGAAGGAAAAAACCATCTCTTAAAATCCCTTTCTGCCTACAAAATTACTTCCTAAAGCCTTATTGTGGTATAATATTAAAACTGTTTACTTCACTAAAATCTTTATTGAGGAAAATTTAATTAACTCATTCTGGCACTTCAAATTTCAAGCATTTGATTCCTGGATGAGACTTCATTGAATGTGCATTTGTGATTACATTGCATGCAAGATTTTGGAGCAGGAGTAGTCTGAATCTGTAAGAAATGACCCAGGCTTCCTACTTGACACATTTTTATCCTTATTTTTCCTTCTGAAAATTATTTATTCCACACCTTGAGAATCACAAAACTAGGAAAATCCAAGATAAATTTGCACCAAATGCACGAAATCCCACAGGATTTCAAGTTTCCTTTGTAAGTCATTGGGAGATAATTTTGTTTGGGGAACTGAGGATGACCCTAGAGTTCAACAATGGTAATCAGAGGATTTCAGAAAAACATGGTGACTCTTAAGAGGCTGATGACACAAGCATGAAGAGTGCTGAGGGAGGGAAAGAGCAGGTCTGTTAAGGTATTTTAGCATTCTATTCACAAGCTTATTTCAATGTGCTTTGCATACTCCAAGAATTATGCAGAGTCAGGATTGAGCCAGCCAGGGGAAGACTTGGCTTTTACATCAGTGACAGCTGTACCAGAAATGCCCTTCCTTGCATTTTAAGATCTACTTGGCAATTTTGTACTCATTTTTCTGAGGTTGAAAGATCTTTCACTTTTATTATGAAATTGATACAAAGATGGTATTTTTGACAAGAAAATGAAGACAAGCACTATCTGATAAGCAAGAGCTTTGTGAAACACAGCTGTTTTGTGATGTTTGTCCCAAATGGGAGGATTTGTTTTCACATCTGAAGGCAAGCATAAAAGACAGAAAGTGTCAGGAAAAGGGCAGTTTCCTCTGAGAGGACACAAATCACCACTCACAGTGATTCTAAAAGACTGAAGAATACTTTTAAAAAAGTTTTCAAACAGTGCTTTTAATATATATGTGATGTATAAAAATACTTTAAAAATATGCTTCTTTTTATGCAGTGCTTAAGTTCTGAAAAGTCATCACTAAAGTTTAATACGATTTAACCAACCAGCTTTGACCAACAGACTAAAAAAATTTTAATTCAAGTCTGTGAGTCAGATTAATATTTCAAGAGAATGGTCTCCTTTTCCAGGAGTTTACCTGACTGTACCCTGGATGGAGATTGCCCCAGATCCCTGTCTCCAGACCTCATCCTGACCTCACTTGCTGGCTTGAGGCTGTGGCTCCTAGCTGAGACCCTGCCCGGCCTGCCTTGCCCTGGTCCTCAGCCCTGGCTTCTGTGCGGAGCCTGGTGTGGGGGCTACATGCAGCCTTGTCCCCATGGCTGCCCACAGACCCAGTTTAACCTCCAAACCCTTCAGGGAGCTGTGGTTGATACCTAGGTGCAGGTTCCAACAAATATAAGATCTTATTAAAAAGTTGGTTGAATATGTACTCATTTCAGAATATCTGTTTCTTAATGCAGGAATTAAAATTTTTTTCAAATGTGGTCAAATTCAACAGACTGGAACAGTTGAAAAGGAAATTTTCTTATCCTTCATAAACTGTGCACAATTTAAGGGTCGTTTTGTAGATTAAATTATAGTGCTTTCATGCAGGAAAATTTTAAAGACAAACATAAAGGGTAAAAACGCTTTATTCCAGAAGTTTACTCCAGAAGTTTACTCCAGAAGCGTCTGCTTCCGTGTCTGTTTCAGTTTGAGAGCTCATGTCAGTTTTCTGATTCAAATTAGGCACAGTAGTGTTTACATTTAATTTATGTTTATGTGGAACTTGGCCATTGAAAGCTGCAAAAGTACGGCTTCTACTGGAGAGCTGCAGTGAGTGAGTGCATCTATTATTTTTAGAATCGGACCCTAAGGTACATTTGATAGGAACTCTCCTGTCTGCAGGTGCATGCAAATATATCTATTCAGATGCAAAACACCAACAGGAAATGTGACATAAACAGCTCCCAGCCTTTATTCTGTATCTCTGCTAAGACAAGACTTTCACTTCCTAGGTAGAGCATTCCTATGGAAATCAGT
Source organism: Rhagologus leucostigma (assembly GCA_013397725.1). NCBI lineage: Eukaryota > Metazoa > Chordata > Aves > Passeriformes > Rhagologus > Rhagologus leucostigma. The sequence goes on along the minus strand of VZTD01003148.1, from coordinate 240,401 downwards.
TTATGGATCCAGCAAAAACAACCTCTCTCTGCTGAATACAATACTGTAAAGTTTTATGGCTAAAAATGTGTCAGGTCTAATTCCCTTCTATTTTAAGGCTCCTCCAAGTAGAACCTTTAGAAGACTTACCAGGACAGCAGCAAGCGGAACTGAATTTTAAAGCCTAAAAGATCAGTCAAGGCTAGGTGAGGACTTGCGTTCCTTCTCTTATTCAAAGGGCAAAGCAGGACACAATGGGGCAAGTGCTGGAGGAAGGACACCAGAAAATCAGAGGTGCTGATCAGCAGCTCATGGGAAATCTTTAGGGAAAGGCACTTCATGGAACATCACCACTGTGCTCCACACATTGACTATGCCTTCAGGAGCAGCAACCAAGTATTTGCCAATGCTTTTCCAAAGACAAAGTAGGGACAGGAGATTCTGCAAAAGCCATTACCCTATGTACTTGTGAGAAATGACACCACCCCTTAATATTTAACAGTTATTAATTTATTAATAATTAACAGATTGTGATTGTGATTGAGAAAACTTGGTGTTACCACCTGGTTTTAGACATCTGCTAGTTCTAGTTATTGTGCCAAGTACCGGCAAGCCTCTAAAGAACAATGTTTCCAGGAGTTGCATAATTTCTTATTGCAGATGTAGAACCAGCTGATTTTAAAACATATCTCTTTTCACTTAAGCAATATCCAGTTCAGTCTGACCGCTCCCTGAAGTACCATAAATTGTGGCACCTGTGTGCTCCAGCTTACTGGTAATCAAAATACCCACCTTAATCACAGCATTCTTTAAGCATTTGCCTCTAAATTTTCAAAACAGGGAATGTAATACAGCCTGCACCACATTTCATAGATACCTAGTCCACTAGGAGGATTTATGGGGACCTTATGCGGTGATGGCATTAAACACAAGCTATTCAAGCTAGGTCTGTGAGCTAGGGAACTGAGAGGATTTAATGAGGTCCACCATGAAAAAGGGAGAGAATGAAGATTAACACTGGGTTCAATACAAAGGATGCCTCTCTCTTTTATGCTCTGGGATATCGTACAGTGGATTATCAGCTTGGTTCTTATGAAACATTAGGCATTGCATGATGTAAGGTCTCTGTATTGCTTGAAAAATATATTCTTGGATATTTTGGACTTTCAGCATATTCCAGATGTAGTATTAGTAGTGGTATATCAGTATGTCTGAGAATAATGGCTGCTTGAGCAACTAGAAAATGTCAAGATAGATAATTATTCATTGAAAAAAAGCGCAAAAATCTGCAATGGATGCTATTCATATGATATTGTTTAGTCATTTATAGAGCTGGCTTAATAAAGGACTATGAATAAGCAATGCAAAAATTGCCAAAATTTACAATGACTTCTTTATGAAAGATATTTTCCCTAGCTGTAAATAGAATTTGGATCTAAGTCATTGCCACAGAATGCAACATGAATACTAAAAATGAAGGGCTCGTTTATATCCACTGCCCTGGTTTTATCACTTGAGTACTCTAAATAAAGGACTGAATATACTAAAGAAGCAGGTGATAGGTATCTAAGGAGAAGTTTAAGATGGACTTTATACGTTTATGTTTCTGACTATAATCCTTGCTTCACTACAGTCACCTCTCTGCCTCCACAGGTACTATATTTTTCATTTTACTGTGCCTCAGGTACTATAGTTAAGTTTCTGAATGGACCCAAAGCTGCCCTTATCTTTCTAAAACAAAAGCTTTCATTGCCTGACAAGAAGAAAACAAAGCCTTCTACCCTCACGAATAGATTGTCAGCCATTCTTGGTGTGATTAATGAATTAACATAGTGGTAGGTCCAAGTAAATACAAAAGAAAAAGAACTATCATGCTGGATATCTTTTATGTAATTTATTCTGGGTGCTAAATGAGAAACTTTCAGGCTTCAGCATCCTTCCAGGTCCCAGGACCATTAATGCGCTTTGTTCAAAGTACTGTGGTTCTAATGCCTGCAGAAACAGTGTTGTGCTGCCCTACAGTGTCAGTGCCTGAACCTCGTTTGTGGGCAGGCACGTAGACACTAAAAGAGACTCTTCTCCATGTTAACTAACTCTTACTGTGCTGCAGTCCCTCAGACTTACAGTGAAAGTGCCTAGCTGAGAAGAAAAAGCAAAGGGCATCACAGAATCACAGCATGGGGTTTCTCATCCTTGCTCATCTTAATTTTTCTCTAAGATTTTTAGCTTTTCTATTTCCAAAAGTGTGCATAAAAATTTAGCCATCAGTTGTTAGTTATTCCAGGATGGTACTTCCACATCCTCTCTTGCTGTAGCTCTTTCAGTTCAATAATATTAATCAAAGATGAACTTGAATTTTGTTATCCCACAGTCCCGGGGGACCATAACCTTATTATTACCCTGAGATTCAGCTATTTGTGACCAAGAATTCAAGGTCCAACTCTGATACAATCCATATGCATAACCTTGGCTCAGACTTCTGAGGGAATCCTGGAGGCCATCTGTAGCCATGTAGATGACAAGGCGATCAGGCATAGTTTGCATGGATTCTCTACAGGTAAATCATGCTTGACCAACCTGATCAACTACTATGATGAAACAACTACCTGGATGGATGAGGGAAAAGCAGTGGATATTGTCTACCTCAACCTTAGTAATGCTTTCAACACTTTCACAGGATCCCAGCTGGAGGAAGATGTGGAGAGAGCCAGTCAGACACTGCAGCCAAACATTTCATTCTTTAAGCATAAATATTTCCTTATTCATATGGCTTTAAACATCTTTTTTACATCCTTGGTACTCGCACTCCAAAGTACCTTTGAGGGTTTTTTTCTCTCATCTGATAATTGTTTATATGTATGATTTGCAAGGAATATTTGTATATTTTAAGTTACCTACGTGATTAGAATTTTTACTAAATGAGAACTGCTCTATAATGTAGTCATCATTAAATTAAAAGCATAATTTAACCCAACCAGTACAGGATCCTGCAAACTTATGTGAGTTTAAATGTTTACTTCATAGCTAACCTTTCCCTTAAAAATATTTAGTTTGCGTGTCTTAACCCAAATACTGTTAAACAAAAGGTTTCTTTTCTTTCCTTGTATTAAGGCACATTCACTGGTCTGAGTCACTGTATTTCTTATTTCAACAATGAACTGGATTTGACAGCCAACTTGCATTAAATCTCTAAAAATAGGATTGCATGATGAAAATGCTGTCAGACTCTTATCTATAGTAACATTAGTGGGCAACACTTTAATCAGGAAAATTACTTTCAACTTATTTACTGAATAGGAGATCAGATGACCATTTTTAATTCCAGTTAAAATATGCAGTCATACATGGGTATGAGACACAAATGGCCTTTTAGTAGGTTTATAATTTGGTTATCTCTCTGAGCAGACTTACGAATTGATCTCAAACACAAAATTTATATTAATTTTTTTAATGTTGAGGAAGCTACTTGGAAGGACGTTTTTATTAGAGTTATAGCTGTTGGGTTTATCTGGAGCACTTCTCAAGTTTCCTTTATTGGATTTTAACTCATATAGCTAGACTTCATCTAAATTGTAACCTTTCGTTATCACTGTTACATTGACTTCTACAAGCCTTCAAGGCATGATTGACCTTTATACATGAAAGAGGCATTTCTTTTCTCTGTATTAAAAAGGTAATCCATATATGTTATTAAATCATAATGACACTGAGTGACCTTACATTCATAAAAGAAGAAAACACATCATCAAGAGGAACTACAGAACTACCTCTACCTTTTTCTTACTGTTTGTTCCATAGAGCTGTTATATGTATGCTGTCATTGTATACTTTTGTATGCAACATGGATCAAATCCTAATCTGGCATTTGGAGGAAAACAGCAGAAATGTTGTCTTATGTCCTCGTATATTTTGAAGGGACCTTAAGGAAAGTTTAGAGAAAGAAAGTCTGATTTTTCACTCTTTATTTGATTAAAAATAAGTTGTTTTGTTGGGGGTTTTTTTCATAAAAAATTGCAGGTGTATTAATAGATGGGAATCCAATGCAATTTGCATTAAAAATTCTTCTAATTTTTTTTAATCATACATTTATTGTAAATTAACAAAGTAAAACATATATTTTTAACTGTCTTTATTTTGTGTACCACTTAATGTTTTTTGTATTAGCTTCTGGTCAGTAACCAAGTTTGCTTATATAGAAACACTATTTTGGTTACATGGTAATTGGAAAACAGCTACTGATAGTTTGTAGTAATGATAGTATGTAGAAATTTATTTTTTTCCTTGTGAAGCTTGTGAAGATAGTCATTAACTATGTGATAAGTGATCCTATGAGAAAATGATATTTTGTATTTTTTCCTCTACTTCCCCCTCCACTTCTTTTTCTTATGTGTCTGGATTGCACTTTAGCTCCTTTCAACACTTCCAATTTTGTAAAAAAAGAAAGTATTCCTTTCTTTAAATTTTTCTTTCAATTGATCTTTGTGAGAACTTAGGTGAGCCCGCAAAGCACATGCAATTGTTTTTCAGAAATCAAGAGCGCATCAAGATCACTTTCTAACCTCAATATCTTGGCCAAGGCTTGGATGAATGCCAAGAAGGAGTACCACGTACTTACCCTCTTCTCACACTTTTCCTCAAGCTACTGGTCTCTGTCAGAGACAGGAAATTGAGCAAAAAAGTCCTTTGATTGGAAGTTTTCCAGAGATTTATCACTTGGCTGAATTTGCGTAAGTTTTCACAGGTTTGATAAAATTTCATGTTGCAGTTATGAATTAACTACTCTGACTGATGTCAGCTGCTGCCTTGGAAGCGTGAGGTCAGCAGAGGCTTCCAGTAAGACTGCCAGGCTTCACGTAGGTAAAGCTGTATATTGCATCTGCTCTCACTATTAGAAATGACTGCATCTTTTCCCAGAAAAACTAATTGGACACACGCATCACCCAGCATGAAAAATTTCCGAAGATGAGATCTCTGTGCCCTTTCCTTGTCTGTTGTGCAAACTGAGTGCAACAGTGCTAGTAGGAGCAAGAGATGCCACTGACTCAAGGTGCTCACTGATTAGTCACGCTTGTCAATACTGGAATCTGGTCTCTCTTGATGTTATCTTCATCACAGATGACAGCATAGGCAACACAAAATCTTTCTTATATGAAATCTGAATTTATGTGGCCATGTCAGTTCAATTTTCTGAAACCATGGAGTCAGGTTGCACTCTTTGACCTCTTCTGCCCCATGTGGGCTGCATCAGTTCATCATCCACAGCTCCCGGCTGGATGAATTCAGAGGAGGTGCTGTATATCTGTGCCTTTCCCTAACTGAACAAAGCAGCCTGGAACCAAGTGCTGGACCATTTGGACACAATACCATAATAGCTATTCCTTGTCTCCTAGAAAGAAAAGACAGCAGTTTTATGGAGGTCTGCCATTGCCTGAGGCTCAAGTGACTCCAGTTTGGCCCATGTAGACTTGGGGATATATATGATACATATGATATATAGGATATATATTTTTCACAGAATCACAGAATCACTAGGTTGGAAGAGACCTGCAAGATCATCGAGTCCAACCCACGCCCTAACACCTCAACTAAACTATGGCACTGAGTGCCACATCCAATCTTTTTTTTAAACATATCCAGGGATGGTGACTCCACTACCTCCCTGGGCAGACGATTCCAGTACTTTATCACTCTTTCAGTAAAAAATTTTTTCCTGATATCCAACCTATATTTTCCTTGGCTCAGCTTAAGACTCTGTCCTCTTGTTCTGTCAGTTGCTGCCTGGAGAAAGAGACCAACCCCCACCTGACTACAACGACCTTTCAGGCAGTTGTAGAGAGTGATAAGGTCACCTCTGAGTCTCCTTTTCTCCAGGCTAAACAACCCCAGCTCCCTCAGTCATTCCTCATAGGACTTGTGTTCCAAACCCCTCACCAGCTTTGTTGCCCTCCTCTGGACATGCTCAAGCATCTCAACATCCTTCCTGAACTGAGGGGCCCAGAACTGGACACAGCACTCGTGGTGCTGCCTCACCAGTGCCGAGTACGGGGGAAGAATGACTTCTGTGGTCCTGCTGGCCACACTGATAAAGGCCAGGATGCCGTTGGCCTTCTTGGCCACCAGGGCACACTGCTCTTTATATCAAGAGACTTGTAAAATGAAAACCATATAGTCATTTACATGCACAAGACCTTTATTTTGTGAAAAAACATGTATGACTCATCAAGAATGTTCGCCATCAATTCTCTTTTGTATTCAAAACTAACCTGAGTTCCTATTAAATGTATTTTATTATCAACATCTGACTCTTATGTCAGCTATTCAGTTAAGAAAGGCCTTTTCCCCCTCTTGGGTTAATTTTCCATTGCATTTAAAATATCGAGTCTTTTATTATAATAAGGTTTTGTTAATGTTCTGAAATTCAGATCAGTTAGTTCAGGTCAAAAAGTTAAATAAAGCATACAAGCTTGCTTCTATTTTCAAGCAAAGTAGATATCAAAATGAATATCACTAATCATCAGCAGCCTGGTGTCTAGAAATCATTTCTGTTTCACAGTTCAGAATTTCCTCAGTGGGTTAATAGACAATGCACAGGATTCACACGACACATGGATGTACAAGAGAGAAAGAGGGAGCACAGAAACTCATTTCCCAGTCACATATTAAATCTGCTTCTAATGGCTTAATTTTTCAGATGAAAACTGGGAACCTTAACTTCTCATCATATGCACAAGATTATTAATAAACGAACCATCAAAAGGTTGTATTTCAGAGAATAAAAGCAAAATAAACAGTCAGTGCTAGAATGTCCTGTATGATTTGGTTTTTTTGGGGTTAAATTTTGATGGTTTTGTTCAAATCTAGAACACATAGTTTCTGCAAGCATTTTAAATGTTGCTAGTTTCTCACTGAATAGTATTGAATCAAGGCTAGAATAACTACCTCATCAGCTGTAAGCTAATTTACGCATGCTACCACATTTTGCATACTACATATCTATATAAAATATATAGAGATAAATTTAGACATAGGCAGATAAATATTTGCATATCATTGGTGTCAATTCAATTTTCTGTCAAAATCAAGCTTGGCACAGATGACTCTGGGTCACCGTCATTAGAGAAAATAATTAGAAGATGCTAGCTTAAAGCATTAGAAAATCAAAGGAGAAGTTGCCGATAAATGAGATCAGTTTTGAAGTCATGACAGTTAAAATTGCTAAGCTTTTCTCTGAGCTCTTGAGAGCCAAAAGTTTATGTTTTTCTAATGAGACTCTCAGGTGATGTGGTAGCTCTGGAAGCAGAATGTTTGGGAAAGTGCTGAACATCTCAATATCAACAAAAAACCATGTAGAGCTGAATACTGCCATCTATCCGTCTTCCTTTTTCTGGCTCTGCAGTGTCTGTGTGCTGGAGGTACTTCAAGCAGGCAATACAACTGTTCATTGACTTTGCTCGAAGATGATACTCTGCAGTCCAAACCATTGAGTGGTAAAGTGGCTTCAGCTTCAAAACTAAACTACTGTTCCATCTTAATATATTAACCTAGTTGTATCCTATGTTGTAGTGACTATTTTCTCTAATTTTTTATTGTTATTACCATAATGCACAAAACCACATGATTAGCAGAATGGTGTTGTTATATAAATATATGTTCTATAAAAGCTGCTCACTAACAATGCCACATATGAAACGGCTCTGGAAACTTTGTATTTCTCTAAATGCTGGTCTTTGAACGTCATACACAATTGTTAAAATATGTGAATAGTTATATTTTATTTAAATATTACGATTGGGCATGAATTAGTGATGTCCAGTGACTTAAGATTCAAAACCAACTAGTCATTTATGGGCGAGGAATTAGTAGATACCACTTATCTGGTTGTTGCCAAAACAGACCTTGTGCTGAAGAAGCGCAGCCTGTGCCTTGCAGTTGTGCGACGTAAGAAGAACACAGTGCAGCAGCCCTGCTTCCACATCCCACTGCTCCTCCTGGGGAAGAGAGCAGAACATGAGGCCTTCAGAAGACCACCAGCAAGCATAAATACTGTAACCTGAACGAATCCTCAAGATGTATGTGGGTATTTTAAGAGCCTAAAAGTGCAGCTGTCACCAATTGTGTAGGAACCATGCACAGGTCCTGAGAATGAGACCAGCAGTTCTAGTTGTTGGTGCTTTTATAGGTTTTCAACCCAGAATAAGTGGGTACATACAAATTTTTGTGTTCTCAGAGGGAGAGGAAAACCTGTAGCAGTTCTCTTAGCAAAGAGTGAGAAAAGAAAAGGAGTTGTGAATGGGTAAGGTACAGCAACAGAGAGGGGAATGTTGGCTCCCTGGGAAAGCCAAAGTGCCTCACTGCCTAGACAGAAGGGGAACAGGGTGTTATTTCTTATTGCTCATCACTATGTGACTTTGCCTCGTTCTTATATTGAACTGCAAATTGACTCATCTGAGCTGTAGCTCAGCACAAGAAACACAGTGGAATTCACTCTCCTGACTGTCAGGAGACAAGATCAGTCTGGAAGATTTCCAGCTGATCCAGTATTACACTACAGCATGATTACAGCATGCCAGTAGTATCCCAATGGTGTTATTTTCATGCAGCCACCCTAGAAGTACCTACAGAAAGGAATGACTTCCTAGAGCTGAGATGCCGAGAAAGGAGCTGCCATTTCTCCGTCTGTCTGCCCCTATCGTGTTACTTGAATTCCATCTCTGAAGCTCAGGCTGCCATGAAGCAGCACCATGCCACAGTTACGCTGCTGTAAATGCCATTGCACTGGTTCTAAAGACAAACATGTATAGAGGTAAGTACTTAACTTTTCTTTGTGCCTTGGAAAAAATTTCCTCAGGTATTTAATCTTTTGAGCCTATTTGTGCTTGCTTGCCTTCAAAAGGATCTTAAACCTTTTTATATAAAAAGATAAGGATGAGGAAGTAAGTTTGCAGGAAATAATGAACTATCTGCAGACATTGTGGAATTCCTGTTGAATGCAGGCTAGTCACCGAGTTGTTCAAAACCTGATTGCCTGAGGAAAGATATTTGTCTTTGCAAAGCTCTTCAGGATGTGAACTGAGCTGATTTAACTTTGTGAAACCTTCCTTCTCATGGTTCTTAGTCATATATGAAAATTGGCCAAACTTACTTTCCTCATAGCTACGCCAGATTCAAGCAGGGGTTCAGAAAGGCTTCTGAAACAAAGTTAACCTGTTAATGTTGATCGCCAAAACCTTGTCAAGTGCATGGAGTATTGTTTAGATTGTTTTGTTGTGAATTTGGGCAGTACTGAGCATAGCAGGATATTATTCAGTAATGGAGAAGCACGGTCAACAGTGCAACATGTACAACACCAATTTAAGATGATAGTACTGAGGCCAGTAAAATTATAGTAAATTAAGTTATAGGAGATTAAAACATTTCTCCCTAATATATCTGTACTTTTAATGAAGATGCAATTGAAATAAACCATTCAGACATGGAACTCTTGACCTCTTCTCTAATATACTGAAGTGTTCTGAAAAACAAAAGTAGCTGAACGGATATGAAAGGAACCGTGCATCTTTTTTTGTACACACTCAAATCTTAACTAAAAGAAGGGGCAGCTGCACTATAAGTTTGCCCATTAATTTAAATTTAACTTGAAGGTTTGATCCTCTAGCTCTGGGTGCAGTGCTAACAATCATAGAATCATAAAATCCTAGAATGGTTTGAAGGAACCTTGAAGATCATCTCACCTTCCCTGCCATAGACAGGAATACCATCCACTAGATCAAGTTGCCCAGGGCCGCATCAAGAGGCCTTGAACACTTCCAGGCATGGGGCATTCACAACTTCTCTACTCTAGTGCCTCACCCTCTCTCAGTGAAGAATTTATTCCTAACTTCTAATCTAAATCTATTGTCTTTTAGTTTAAAACCATTCATGCTTGTCCTATCACCATTTATCTTCCTGTGTGAAACAAGGGATAGTGGTGGACTTTCTGCGAACGAGGTTTTCCCTAGAAGATTTCTGGCTTACCTCAGAAGAACACAGACAGGCTGTATCACTGACTTCATTCCCTGTGTTACAGACTGGGAGAGAGCTTTCATTAGGTCACAGCTGAATAAAATACTAGCATACTCTGCATGTGGATCTGTCTAGGTATATGATGCTGTTGTGGTTTAACCTCAGACAGCAGCCCCATGTAGCTGCTTGCTCAGTCTCTTTGCAGAGGGTTGGGGGAGAAAATCAGAAGAGTAAAAGTGAGAAAACCCATGCATCAAGATAGAGACATTTTAAAAGGCAAAGCAAAAGCTGGACGTGCAAACAAAGCAAAACAAGGAATCCATTCACCACTCGCCATGGGCAGGCAGGTGTTCAGCCATCCCAGCTCCATCATGGGTAACAGTGACTAGGAAAGACAAACGTCATCACTCTGAACATCCCTTCCTTCCTCCTCCTTCCCCCATATCTATATGCTGAGCGTGACACCACATGGTCTGGGATATGCCTGTGGTCAGTTGGGGTCAGCTGTCCTGGCTGTGTCCTCTCCCAACTCCTTGTGCACCGCCAGCCTCCTCACTGGTGGGGTGAGGTGAGAGGCAGAAAAGGCTTTCCGTGTAAAGTCTGCTCAGCAATAGCTAAAGCATCCCTGTGTTATGAGCACTGTTTCCAGCACCAATCCAAAACTTAGCCACATACCAGATACTGTGAAGAAAATTAACTCTGTCACAGCCGAAATCAGCACAAATGCTCATTTATGACATTAATCTTCTAGGAAAAGTTAAGAATTCTCCTGTGGAAGCAAATGAGGTCATCTATCAGATATTGGTTGTATCTTAAATTATTATTCACCATCAACCCTTTGTAAGCTTTATAAGTAGGATTTGCACAGTAGACTGCAAAGAAACAATTGCTTTCATGAAAATTGCTTATGAATGCTATATAGGATGAATATGCACGTATCTAGGAAGGGGTTTCAATTTATCAAAAGAATCATATTAATGGGTATAACACTTCATAATTAGATACTATACATGCCGGTAAGGTTTGGTCTAAAACTTCAATGTTTGTCAAATACACCAAAAGGAAAGACTTTATATGTGTTCTGAATAACAAACTTAGCTAGTGCTAGTGTGATAATTTCCCAGTCAGTTATTCAGTAAGAGTACCTCAGAGTAAGTTCATGAAAAAAACTGATTTGTGAATAAATAATTTGAAATCTGCTAGAAATAGTAGTGGAAGATTTTACATAGTAAATCCTTCTTCCATTTTTTGGTTATGACAATATGTCTGAATCCACTTCTTCCCAGAGCGAGAAGTAAAACCTCCACTTGTGCGGGATTTAAAAGGGGCTGTGGTCTTTTACCGAAAACCAGCCACTTCCAGCATTCTTGGTGCAGGGTTAATTTGGTAGGCTATATTTCAGCAGGAACACCTGAACAGGCTGGTCTTGCTGCAGAGGCATAGCTTAGCAGCTTTACACCTCAGCTGCTAAACATTAGTTTCTCATTTTCCTCTGATTAGTATCCTATACTCAGAGAGCACAGCATGAAAATAAAAAAAACCAACCCAACAAAATTGCTAAAAATACATTTGAAGTTACATGTTTCAGTGTTAAACTAATACTGAAACAGTAAATATGACGCATCGGCCTTGACAGGTCTTTTGCAACTGTGTTTCTTATGTATTGTTTTGGAGAAAGAATTTGAGAATTCCAATATTTTGGCACAGATAATAATGAAATTACGACTTGATTGAAACATATGGCAATAAGTAAAAGAATAATAAATAATGTCTTGAAAGACTAGTGCTTGAGTAAATCTTACATACATATTTGCTACTTGCAGCTGTTGTAGTTTGTTTGCATTTTACATGTACCTGTAGCATGTCTGCCTAGAAAAAAATTAATGGATATTTGGACTGAAAGTCTTTGTGAAAGGTCTTCATGTAGGTAGGTTAGTGGTAGGCAGGTTAATAATGGGACAAATATGCTCAGCTCAGGCAAGAATTTTTTGTTTTGTGGAAGGGCACTAGACAAGAGTAAGGAAACTGAGGCAAGCATCCTATCTTGCTGTGCTGTGACTGCCATAGGCCCAAGGACTGCTCTCTACCACAGGCTGGATCCAAGAAAGGAAGGGCAGGGACAGGGGATCTGCTGCATGGGTCAGGATTTCTTTCTAGAGACACTGGAATTATTTTTAATAAGGTGCTTTACTACTGAAAATTGCCCTTTTTTTTTCTCCAGACTTATTTCTGTTTGTACGAAAATCTGTGCCATCACTTCTTGTTTACTAGAACACTTATTTGACCAAGAAAAAATATCCCTTTATCTTTCAAGCATTAAACAGCTTAGGGAAAATATCCAAACCAAACAGCTATTTCAGGTTGGGTTTTTCTCTTTCTATGTAAATGTAGTCCCAGACAAAAGAGCTTCTAAATTCTTCAAGGGAATGTAATTGTCATTATGCCTCTAACCCACTGGAATGACACTGTGTGAGAGAGACTATGCAAAAAGCTTGTGGGTTGCAGGAGAAGGGAAGAGCTCACTTAAATTGTTAATGGCAGCCAGGGTAGCTCTTCCCATTCTGCATGGCTACATATACTAGTAGCATGTCTGCACTATTTCTATTGATAACTTATTGTACCTGGGGGGAAGAAAAATGCCCCCAGGTATTTTGGTCAAAGTAAGGTTCTTCTAGACATTGTGTTTCTGAAGGCCTGTACATTAAAGCTGTAGTTTTCCCTTAAAAGTAGTTTAACATCAAAGAACTTAATTCGTAGTCAAAGAGAAAACCAAGGTTTTGATCCAATGCTCATTAAAGCCAGCAGGAATTTCAATAATGTTTTGAGTAGGAAAAGGTTCAGGTTGTGAGTCTACCTTCCCAATGACTTCTTCATTTCAAAAGTCTGTTCCTCTTTTATTTAGCTAGGAGGTTTCTGTGAAGACTATTTGAATGCTGTCTTTCTTGTAAAGCCTAAAAGAACTCTCCCAGCTGGGTTAAACTACAGTGAAGGGCTTTTCAAATCATGAGACTTGTGGAAAACAAAGAAAAACTAACTAATTTTAAAATGGCTTAATGCCCTGAAACATGCTAAAGGAAAGTAGTGTGTGAATGATTTCTTGATATAAAGGTATATTCCGAAAGTCACTTTAATGCAATGCTATCTTTTCTTCTTCTGTAACATACTGATTATAATTCAATTCCTCTAGGAGAATTTATTGTTCCATATGGCTGCTGTATTAGATAGCTTAGCACTTTAATTATTCCAACTGCAGCATCCAGCTTGGTGTGAGATGCAATAGTTTTGAGCCAAGACTGTCTTTTCTTATTTAGACATCAGCAGCACTGTGCTGTGCTGCTCCCATTGCTCTAAGGTTAAAGCCTGTTTTGTGAAGGTGGCTTTTCCATGCTCTTTTGTAATCGTTCTTTTCTTGGTTGTTATGGAGATAAAGCCTATGCAGTCCCTTTTCCGCTTACTTTATCATGTTCCAGGTCCAATAGCACAGTAAACAACCTACTAGGCAACCTATTTATCTATGTCAGCGCTGCAAGTTCAGACCTCTATTATTTAAGGCATGAATTTTTTTTCAGGTATGTTTCTCTGGCATAAATTCAGTTTTCTTTTTCCCAAATTGCATTAGCTTGTGTGGGATTTTAGAAAACATCAGGAAAACTGCTTTGGTAAATAAGTAATTTCCCCAAAATAACAGTGTCAGTTGTCAGCTGAGCTTGTGTTTCAGCTATTAAGTACAACATGACCCAATGTGATATTTTGCACATAAAGCAGTTTATGACACATCAGATCAGTCAGATTATTTTCTCATGATTGTCAGTGAATTAAAATGTTTCAAATATTTTCTTTTTCTACTAGATGGTTATTTTACATGAAATCCTGTTTGTGATTTTAAAAAAATAAATTAAAGGATGTTACCTTCCTTCTCTGTATTTTCCACTGAAAAATTACATGTGTTTTTCTGACCAACTAATTGCTCAAATTTGCTATATTCCATTCAAGAATGAACTCTGAGGAGGTAATTATCTTTAAACGTGGGTTGTTTGTTTGGTTTTTTTTTCAGAATACATTAGCCTTGAAAAATACATATGCAAATGCCATGAACATCTACAGGGATTCTGAATCCACCTGTGCTTCCTAGCTTGGAGAGAAATTCCTGTGTTAGAAATTACTTGATTCTTGGCTGCTGCCTCACAGGAGGTGCAGATGAGTGGTGGTCTCTCCTGTGAACTGGGCTTTCTCACTGAATTTCACCTCCCAACACAGACTGCAGCATCCCACTCTGCCTCCCTTGCTGAAAAGCTCTTCCATCCTGGGAGAGGCAGCTGGACACTGCCCAGCCTACACTGGAGAGTGTTGGTATTAAATGAGTTTGGGGGATGTTTGTGATGAAACCCTAGCTATCTGCAGGAGAGAAATCAGTTCACAAACACTGCTTTGGAGGCAGGTTTCTGCTGAGAACCTGGGATTTATAAAGTCCCTATATTCTCTGTCGCACAGGTAAAACCTCTCCTGCACTGAAATGTCTGAACATTTAACAGCATTCATAAATTGCTGGAGAGTCTTTGTTCAATAAAAAAATAGCATATCCGTCAGCTGTAAAATAAGATACATAGAATATCTTCATGGCTTTATTCTCCTCTTCAGGGACTACATTAAGCATAAAACATCAACCTTCCTTACTTCCTGAAATTCATTAAATATAAAAGAAATGATCCTAGGAAATGCTTTGAGAGAGATCTCTGCTTATAAAAACATAGCATTAGATCATCTCCTTATAACTCTTGGGGAAAAAGAACAACCTTTTTAGCTCTCTCTTTTGCTCCATTCCTGTAACTTCCATTATGGATTATTCTATTGTGAGACTTAATCCTGTGGAAAAAAATTACTCCTCTTACTATTGTGCTAACTTGGGTATATTGCATTATGCAGTAATTTTCTTCTAATCCTTATCAAATAAAAGGCATGCTAGGACAGTTTTGTTAAACCAGCTATCTATTATAGCTTTATTTTTCTTCCAGTCAGTATCAGCAATGATGATTTGAGAAAACTTTTCCATGACACCTCAACAATGAACATGCAATATGTTGGCTACTGCTTATAGCATAATTTAATATTTTTTCTCTAGAGGAATTTAATATAATTTTTAGATACTAGTCAGACTGTAAGGACAACTATCTTTATTTTTAGCATCAGTTTTTCAATCTCCATAATGTCAAGGGAGAGACTTGAGTCTTGGTGTGAGCTTCAGTTGAGTAAATCAAGGTTGAATCTAGTGTATCAATGTTGAGGTTTTTATTACAGTCTTGTAGACTTGGGGTGGGGGATGAGTTTAATATTATATTAAGACTTCATGGGTGATCATAGATGATGTAGTGAATCCAGTCCTGCTTTTTTACTGCCACTTCATAAGACTGTATAATGGAGGAAGAGGCAGGGGCAAATATACAGACCCATCCTACCTTCTTATACACGTATGTCTCTATACAATAGAGAGGCATACATATGTGTATCTATAGATATACTTACACATGCACTTTTTTCTATTCCTGAGACATACTGGACATAGTACTAACATAATTGCCAGTCCTGGATTTCTAGATATCAGTGCCTACTTATGCTGCTCTTGTGCTATCCCAAAAAGCACACTTTGGCCTTAGCTGCGTGGAAATGCCTCTGAGAGAAGTGGCAGCTGGTCTTTCCACTTGTACGCAACCCTTGATCCCTCTACAGAGAGTGGCACTGGCAGAGCTGATGCTGGAGCTGTAAGAATCAGTCTTAGTGATAATGAGCAAACTCGGTCTGTTATGTCTGTCCTTTCCCATGAGCAGGGTCTGTGCCTCCACTTCATCCTCTAGAGAGTCAGCAACTCTTAACAAATATTAGCCTGTAATAAGGCATTATCAGTCAGGGTTCATCGCTGACTGGCATTGAACCAGAGAAATAAATGCAAGTTGAAGCTGATTGATAATGACTAATCTCAGCACCATCTGTCAGTGGTACATCTGTCCAAACCCTATGGTTCTGCATCTTGTCTAGCACCACTTTGGATGGGGCCGAGCTGCCAACTTTGCTGCATCTTGGCTTAAGAAAAGAACCCTTTAGGAACGAGCTGCTGTACTGCTAAAAGTTTCCTGCTGTTGTGAGGCAAGTGCGTACCATATACAACCATTTCAGCAAATTCCAGCTTTGTTCTCTATCAACAGTCATGTGGAAATATTTCACTGTAATGAACTGCTATATAATACATCAGCCTTTTCATATCTTCTAGTCTCTCTGACTGCACAGATTAGTCTTGGAGGGAGAAACATATTTCCCATGCATGTAATGATTTTGGAATCTCATGGAGGGACAACGTACGATAGAAATGTGTACTGTTTAGTCACCTCACTTGGAGGGGTGCATATTTCTCAGGGGTGATTAAGCTATGAATAAATTAGGTTATATCAAGTGAATACTAATAAACATTATCTCATCATCACATTTGCAGCACAAAGCAGTGTCTTACAGACAATGTTTAAAAAATACTTCAGAACTATACAAAATGTTCTACTTTAATTCTTCAAGATACAAACCCGGGTTACCTTAACATAGCCTAGGAAAGAGAAAAATAACTATGCTTAAAATGCTTCTGACAGCTTTCTCATACACTAAAGTGTCACAAGCTTAAATCTGAATTGCAAAATCTACCAGAAGAAACAAATGTTGTATTGCCATCTCTTGTCAGAGCTGATTTTTTAAATCCTACTGATAGACTCATCTACCCAAGTTTTTATTCTGTGGAGGAAGAGCACGTTTTAGCCCTCCCGTTTATAGAACTCAACCATCTTCTTTTCCTACCCTTTTCCACAAGCCAGCAGTGTGGCTGTAGATCAGCTTATGCGGCAGTGGTGACCTGCAGACATGCAGGGTGCCAGGCTGTGGAGTTCCTCTGAGAACCCCACCAGGCTGCAGGGTCATACCCCATTTCTGGTCCTGCTTGGTGACACCTGTGGTGTGATCACGGTGACCCACTGAACAGCTGTATGCAGTGCAAAGTCAAAAACCAGAAGAAAGGTGCAGGGCTATACTCCACAAGCATCCAAAGACATCTTTGTCAAGCATGGAAGAAGCATGGAGTCAGCTCCCTGATTCTCAAGTTTGAATGTGAATTTGGTAGTGTTGGTACTTGGGAGAAAAAACCTGCATGTGCACCATGAAAGCACCATGTGAAAGCAAAAGGAAACATTCCTGCATTGCTGATGTTTTCTACCTCCAGTTGCAGCAAATGTCGTTAACATACACCTACATTTAGCTTTAATGTGAGATTTAATTTAGCTAGTTTAGGTTGCCCAAAATGGAATGTTTAATAGGACCCAGCTCTCAGAGAGATAGTTGGTACTTTTGAATGGATTTCAGTAATTCAAGGTAGTCACTTAAAAACCAAGCCACCTGAGAACACCTGTCTTTCTCTGAATATAAGTCAAGATTAATGAGGGAGAAAGAGTTCTTTTTTTCATAGCTTGGTTCTGCTAAGTGCAAATATTCCAGGACAGCACAGGCACAAGAGACCTATATGCACATTTATGGGTATTGTGAGATCTTCCATAATTTAATAAAGTTATCAGTGAGACTGCTGCAGAAAAGGTTATTTTTATGGAAAAAAATATTTTCGCTGTTTCAGCACTCTGTCACTTACCCATGAACTTCTTTTTAAACAGGAAAATGTAGTGTTGTAATTGATCCTCATGCTGATAATTTAGGGCAGAAACATGAAAATAATAAGACATAATGAGGTTGATCTGAGTAAAATTATTCGAATAAACAGATGTGATGTTAAATGTTAAACAGTGTTCCATTAATTCTAGGTTTCCACAGGACTAGCATGCAGACCCTTAAATGCGTCTGAACCATAAAGATCTTCATAGTGACCAAAAGTCAAAAAGAACTTTTTTGATGTCACTGTAACTTTTCTCCTCAAGGGTTTTTTGCAACAGCTTACTTTCTTTCCAAGAAAAAAATATATGACCCTGGATTTAGTTCAGTTTAAATATAAAAGTTCACTGCCATTCTTTCTCACAAACTTTAATTGTCTCCATGTGAACTAGATTTCTAGACTCCAGTTTAGGTGAATGAAGGTCAAAGTGTAATTTGTTATATCTGTGTATCTGAGACATCCGTATGAGGCCAAAAAATACAGCACAGAAGCAGCAAAAGGTCTGTGGGGAGAGTTTGTGTGGCCAGGTTTTTATAGTAGGGTGGCTACAAGGGTGGCTCTATGAGAAGTTTCCAGAAGCTTCCCCCATGTCCAACAGAGTCAATGCCAGCCAGCTCCTTGACAGACCCACCACTGGCCAAGGCTGAGCCCATCAGTACTGTGGTAGTGCCTCTGGCATAACACAGTTAAGAAGGGGAAAAAATGATGTACAGTAGCAGTGCCAGCCAGAGAGAGGACTGAGATTATGTGAGAGGAATAAGTGTGCACGCACCCAGGTCAGTGAAGATGGAGGAAGAGGTGCCCCAAGTGCTGGAGAAGAGTTTCACCTTCAGCCACTGTTGCAGACCCTGGTGAGTCAGGCTGTCCCTCTGCAGCCCATGGAGAACCCCACACTGGGGCAGGTGGATGCCTGAAGGAGGCTCTGAGCCTGTGGGAAGCCCATGCTGGAGGCTCCTGGCAGGACCTGTGGAGAGAGAAGTCCACACTGGAGCAAGTTTGCAGGCAGGACTTGTGACCCCATGGAAGACCCATGCTGGACCAGCACCTGAAGAACTGCAGCCCATGGGAAAGACCCATACTGGTGAAGTTTGTGGAGGGCTGTCTGCTGTGGGAGGGACCCCACCCGAGATCAGGGGAAGAGATCCTTCCCCTTTATAAGGAAAAAGCAGCAGAGAAAATGTGTTACGAACTGACCTATGAACCCACTGCTGGCCAGGGATGAGCCCATCAGCACTGGTGGTAGCACTGAAGTAGCACAGCGCAGGTTGTTTTGCTTTTCATTATTATTTAGCAGTGTGAGAAAAAGGAAATAGATGAACAAAAATTAAAGTAAACTGCCTCTTCCAGTTAATTTTCTCACTCTGTAGCTTGTCCTGCATGGGTCATCCTGGCAAGTAGTTTTAGTAAGGGCTTAGAGGAAGTCCTTAAATTACTCCAGCACCAATGAATCCATTTCACTTGAAGACAGATGTGTTCACGTCCAGCTCAGCCGTCCTGAAGCTTCACCTGGTGAACAAAGAATAAAGGAAGATTTGTTATGAACTATAGTTAAAGCAAAATTTTGTGATTCAGCTTGTTTCAGCTGACAAAACTCAAAATGAATGGAAACAGATCTTCTTGCTTTGGGTGTGATTGCAAAGATGCCCATTTCTTTTCTGGGCTTCAGCATATGTACATTACAGTTAAACTGGGATTTCTGAGCTACAGCAGCATATCTATACATCCATACTGCATTTATCCACAATTTTGGAAGTCCTAATTGGTCCCCTGGGAGTCTCTGCTACTGACTATGACCCTGCTGTGTTAAGTGCTCAGATTCAAATAGATGTCTCAGCTCCAAAAATAGGCATTTCTTTCAATATCAGAGCAGAGGTGATGAATAGATAAAGGGGAACAGATCTAATGGTGTAGTTTACATGCTTTGGTACTTCAAGCACTTGAATTTGTGCCACAGGGCAGAAAAAGAGCAGCTAAAGAGAAAGGCAGATCTTAGTTAAAATGTTCTGGATCCCTACCCGCATAGAGAGGGCTGGGGCATTCAACTATGAGACTCAGAAAAATCAGGAGTGGAGGATGGTCATCTGAAGAACTGCCTGGTAGCTTTTTCTTGCACTATCTGAGGAAGATTCTGGTTGATTATTCCCTCAAGACATACGTGCTCACCCTTCAGGAGCATTTCCAGTCAAAGTGCTGAGAAAAAGTTTGCAAGAGAAAGACTTGAGCAGTGCAGAAGCCAAATGAATTTGCTGTAAATTCTATCTTCTGTCCGTACCTTCACAAATACAAATAAAGGCTTTCCTTCTCTGCCGTGAGCGAGTTTTGACCTACCGTAAGTTGTTTTATGGACCAGACGGCACAGAATGAGCTAGTTGTGACCTTTGTAGATTAGAGATTGCATTTCACTATTCACTGTTTTTAAGCTAGAATTCTGCCTCTCCAGATGAGAATGCAGGCAGGTGCACCAGTGGTGATGGTATGCTTGTGTGGATATTAGTATTTTATTTAACCTGGGTTTATTGGAAGAAGATAATATTTTGTAGCCCTACTCATCTATGCATAGGCAAGTGATAAATGTTCTCGAGTGAAACCCTATAGATACAAGGAAGAGATCATTTACTGATGAATCCAACATCTGTCCAACTTCTGGGCTAACTGCTAAGTAAAGGGTCATTGGTGATTAACATGTCATGTGTTATGTGGGGAACTAGAAGAGTTTGATAAAATGCATCAGGAGGACATTGAAAGGACTGACGAAGATGCTACCTTTCTTTCTCAGCCATGGAGCCCAGGCAACAGGTTATTGTCTATATCCTGGAGAGACCAAGAAACCACCTCTTGAAGAAACTTGTGGAAGATTGAATTTGCATGGGCACTAAATTATTTTAGTTTTAATGCAATATAAATGCTGTGTAAATGAATATTGCAACTGAAATCCTATTAATAGAGGTAGGAGAAGAAAAGAGCCATATCTGTGTAGGAAGAACCACACTATCTCTAGTAGCTAACTCCATCTTATTTTTGATTGTGCAAAGCATTACAGATAATATTTAATATTTAATATTATTTCTAATATTTTCCCCATGTATTTAATGTTTCCTTTTCTAAGAGCCCTTCCTCTGAATACTGGCTGGCAACGACTAACATCTGCTTAATTAGTGTTCTAGCTTAGAGTCTCTGAAGCCTAACGTCACGTAATGCTTCTTGAGCAGACAGGGAGCTCTGGCTCACATTCCAGCAGTGTTAAACTGAGGAGCAGGGAAGGGACAGCTGCAAAGGAGTTTGCTCAGCAGCCCCCCTCTACATCACATGGGCATAAGGAGACAGATCAGACTGGGCAGCACAATCAGTGGCTGACCCAGGATTCCTACTGTCTGACTGCTGTCAAGGGCCTGTGATGGGAGAGGACGGATGTTATCCTTTCACTGTTTGCACTGTCAGAAAGCATCCATCATAACAAGGTGAATGTCACTCAAAATGCATTGCACACTCCCCACCTTTACTATTCTGCAGGTGCAGTCTACAATTAGGCATGAAATTGATTTGCCAGACAACAGTAGGAAGGAGCAGAGAGGACCCCAGATTTTTCTGGCTTCAGACCAAATTGTTTTTATCCCTGTAAGGAATGAACACTAAAACTAATCCCAAATGCTCTTGAATTTAAGGATGTGGGTGTTGAATTTTGAATTGAAATCCTGGCTTTCTTCACTTTAGGGCATTCAGATTCAGCATATTAGAGCAAAAGAGGATGAACTGTCAGTTCTCATCCTTTGAATACTGCACCAAGCTGGTAGGGCACATTTGCGACACTCACTGAGAATATAGACTTTCTCTTCTTTTAACTGACAAGGTATAGAAAACTGCAACGTATTTAGGATAAAGATCTCGTATTTGACCAAGTTAACGTGCTAAGAAATATTAGGTCCGATTCTGGGATTTTTTTGGTGGTTTTTTTTTGTTTGTTTGTTTTGGTTTGGGTTGGGTTTTTTGTTTTGTTTTGGGGTTTTTTTGGTGTTTTTTGCTTTTGTTTTTTTTCCAGATCACAAGGAACAGTGAAAAATGGGACTCCCAAGAGAAGCTCCGGTCTGCTTAACCTGAACCCTCCCTTCACCTGCATGATAGTACATGCTGCTATGTCAGCTCCTGACACTCTTAAATGAACTAATTCTCTGGGGCCAGAACTAAGGAACAGGCCTGCCTTGCACCTATCATAGAGCAAGAGTTGCTGCAGGCACCAACTCGTAGCAGGGCTAAGATGCGTGTGTCTTAGCTAGATTGGTGTTGGCTACTGCAGTCAATTCCCTCACCGTAGTTGCAAGATGTACCTGAATGAGCTCAAAATTGCTTGCTTCCTATGGTTTCTGAGACCTGCGCTAGTCAGAATAGAAGAAATCAAATTCCACTGAAAATTATGTGGCATCCAATGTGAGTGAACATATGTTAAAAGGAACAAATTGCAATGATGATAATACAGTGAACATCAAACTATGAAAGGTTTCCTCTCATGGCTAGCCAGTAAGACTACTGAATCAGGAGACAATTTCAACAGGAGCTCAGAACAATTGTAGCATATTAAAATGAAAGTGGCTTGTTCTGAAAATGTGAAAAAATACACAGGTGACAGTAGAAATTCAAAAAAACTATGAGGATACCCTTCACCTCTGGTCAACCTTATGTTCTGAAAAAATACCCAATAAAGTTACACTAAGTTTGCAAAGCAAGCACTGAAAAGTTACAAAATGCCAGAATTAAGCTTTCTGTGTATCTCTCTGCATTTCTATCTGTAGAGCCCCAGGCCGCCCCCTTGTCCTTGTTGTGTATGAATTTTGGCAGTTTGACTGAAGATCATCCACAGTTTTTTCTGCAAGACTGTCTCATTCAGTGCCCTGGCTGGACAGCACTCAGTGATTGAGTGGCTCCTCAATATTTTTGTTTTACCCTCATATTTCAGTGCATGCCCCATGGACACATTTATTTTATGCTACTCAAACCTTTCCACTTGACAGAATTATAGATGTCCTCAAGGAATTTTTCTGTGGTGTTACTCACGGCGAATTTTATTTGTGCAGTATGTTGCGGTGTGAGGGGTGATATCAGCTGAATATTTGTATTGAAGAAAGGTAGATAGATTAGGCTTTAAATTAGCCTTTAATTTGGGCAGCTAATTTGAGGCAACAAAGAACTTATATTTTGTAGACTATTTAGTGCAGAATTATTGGTAGACTGTATTAATCACAAGACCACTCTTTCTCCTGTCCAGAAACCCTGTCTTCCTCCGCACAAGCCTTTCAGCCTCTTCACAGGAACTCTGTTGAGGAAACTTACAGCAGAAACTTGAGCCAGCCCAGAAAGTGGTCCACCTTCTGCAACTTTAATTCTGAGTGTCTGAGTCCACTGTTTGAGCTAATGGAGAAACTGGAGGATGATGGTAGGTTGACATCTTTCACATGATCAGACAATATTAGAAGTAAAATATGAACATTACACAAAACTCAGCATTAAATCCAACCTTTGAATGGTTTTGGAAGTTGATCTTAAATCTAGCTGATCTGCAGTATCATTCAGTGAAGACAGAGCAGTGTGGGCTGCAGCATCATGAGGGAAGTGATGCAGAGATCACGGTTGCAACAGACCCTCCCCAGTCTCCCTGCTGGGAACAGCTGGAGGGAAGCAGGTGGCATCAGGTGTTCAGCATAAAGCCTTGACATGATCAGGAAGAAAACTAATGAAAAGTTATTGTCACTCACTCATACTCCTACATCTTCCTACATCCTCTTGGTGTTTTTCAGAATAACTGTAGATGCCTCATGGCAGCTGTCACATTAGTCCTTCACCAGACAAGGAGATGGGAAACTAAGTGTTATGGCTTTAACTGGTTGCAGGGTTATATTTCTCCTAGCAACTTTTAACCTCAAAGCAGAGAGCTTCTTTAGATCATGTCAGTATATGTTCCTTAAAAATAAAGATAATGAAAGTTTCTACCAGGTCAACACTTTTATTTAATCTGGGTTTTTTGTGCCTTTACCTCCTCCCACTCCCTCTGGGTTCCTCATCATAATACTCAAAGCCTTGGACCCTTCCTACAGACTTTTCAATGCAGGTGCTCACTGCCCAAACCTGCTGTCCCCTATGGACTCGGTGTCTCTTCTTCCTTCCCAAGCACTACTCCACAGCACTGCTCTTGCACACTCAGAGCCTGGTTTCTTGATGAGTCTTTCTGCTTGGGTTCTGTCTCCTTACATGAGCAATGCAGAGCAGCAGACGAGTTTAACTCAGCATCACTGCTCACTCTGTCAATGACGGTGTTTCCTGTAGCAGTCAACAGACAGCAGCAGACAGTTGACATGTGTCACTTCATTACACGTTCTTAAATAACGAAACAATTTGCTAAAAAATTAAGTTTAACTACCAAAGTGCTGGCTAAATTACACAGTTCCTTCTACTTATCTCTGTATCTCTAATGTCCAGCTCATCTAAAGCTAGTTATATATTAAAGGCAGGAACAATTGACAAGCTCCTGCAAAATATCCTTGTTCCCACCAAGCAATTCACAATCCTCTGCCAACACAGCTAATAAAATTAAGGCTGTGAAGAAACAGATATATCAAAATTCAAGGAGCTGACTGCCCACCTGGACCTCTCTAAATAAAGACCAGTGTATTTATACGACAGCCTCATGAAATTTCTAATATTCAGAGTATTCACACAGCAAGAGGTCTGTTCTGTTTCTCATGAATCAATCAAATGGCAGACCAAATTGGAAAACAGAATTATTGAGGTGAGCTAAGACACTGCCAAATGTTCAGCTAAATGGGAGCATAATTTATAAATTTAAAAATGTGGAGCTTGCCTGCAAGCATTACATTCTTTGAATCTGTCCTTACATATTTTAGGGAATGGTTTCTGCCTTTCAAACAAACAAACAAAAAAGCAACCAAACAAACAAAAAGGAAAATATCTGGGGGAGTGACAATATAAAGAAAAATAGCTAGGTGGGTACAATACAATCTAATAACTGTTATGATTTTGAAATGTTTAAATCCCAATTTTTTTACACTATTAAAAAAGGTTGAAAATATTTAAAGTACAAAGCTGCATGATAAAAATATAACAGCTTTGGAGCATCAAGACAATGATCCATTTTGTGCCATATCCACATCTCAGCCCAGGCGTGTTTCTGCACAGGAATGCGTTCAAACCACTGTAAGCAAGAGTTGCAGCGTCATCAGGGATCTTTTTTCCCCACATCTCCTCACAGTTATTAGATGATTTACAGAGGTTATCCTTCTGCTTGTATTTCTTAATATCCTGATAAACTCCCGGATACGATGATAACTAGTGGAAATGTAAATATCATACATTAAAAATAAACAGGAATCAAGAGCTGAAATTTTTCTTTTCCTTTCCTTATTTTCTTTCATTCTTGGCTTTTGATTTTCACTGAATAGTTAAACTATGTTAGCTCTTTGTGGTTCATTCCATTTATAAAGCCAAAGAAAATAACTTCCAAATGAAATTGTGGTGAAAATGTTAGGCTGGAAATGTTCCTTATCATATGTTATGATTTTTCACATGGTGCAAATCAGATAATCTGAACCAATAGTTCCTGTGAAGGAGTTGTTTTGGAGTAGGATTGTCAATACTAAGAGATATGAGTTTGATTTAGAGACTGAAGGTTATTACACTCTCCCCATAATCAGGTTAATTACTGCCACTATTAGATATTGGCACAATTACTGTCACTATTAGATATTGGCACATTATTTCAGTTCTGAATACTTTTAGTTTAAAATTCCAGCCATTCAGTAGTGGCTTGGCCTTCTTTTTTCCAGGTTAAATATTTCGCAAACATTTTGAGGAAGTGAATTTTCTTTTGATTATTTAATGAAAAATGGTTTTGGATACCTTCTACAATTCTTTCTTATTCTGACAGCTGCTCTAAAGATGAATAATAAAAAAAATCATTCTACTGCTGGCACAGCAGACATTAGGCAAAATGCTTTAAGGAAGAAATCCAGAATTTTAAGACAGCCGATGATGCACTGGGATAGAAACTATCTGCCTGTAACACTGCTCCAGGATGTGTACACAAGAATCTGTTCCTCACTGGACACCAGGATGAAAAATCTGAGAATAAAAAGAAATGCAAATGCAATTGACAACATCCAGGAGGACAAAACAGCCTGAAGAGGCTAAGCATGAGATCTGCCACGAATCTTCAGTAATACTGCAGAGCATTCCCCAAAGGGACAGATGGAAGGAAACTCTGCAGTCATATCTGGTTAACCTGAATCCATTTATAAAATCAGTATTACATATTCTTTTAAACTGGTTGTCACCTTTTCAGTGTTTATCATCTTCGAGACAGCATACTTTGATAAATTGAGAAATCAGACCTGTACTAACTTTATCTGTTTCTTTTCCAGGAAAAGAACATATTTCAAATGTCCATTCAATCCCATTCCACAGACATCATGATTTCTTTTTTTTCATTACCAGAAGATGTAAACAAGAGAAGGAAATTTTTAGAATACATATTTAAAAATTATTCTAATTAAATTAAAATTAAATTTATTTTAGTTCTAATTTATTTATTTAATTCTAATTAAATTGAAAAATTAAATTTATTTTAAAAGATGTTTTCTTCATTAGACAACTTAGAACTTCAATTTTGTATAATTCAAGAGGGTAAACACTAAATATGTTTAAAGGCAGAATATTTCATTTCATAACTGAAATGGCTGGATGAATGACAGATGCTTCCAGCTTATGAACTTTAAGGAAGAATCCTTTTGGCCAGGTGCCTGGCCCTCCTCTGATCTCCTTTTCTTTTTTGTGGGAGTTGTGTCTTACTATCCTAGAAACCCCATATCAGCAATTGTGAAGTCACATATCATGTCACTTTACCCTTTTTAGTGGATGGTGATGTTTTTGCTTGATGCAGCAGAAGAATGGATTTCCAGACACTTTTGCAAGTTAGCTGGGTGTCACAGATCTGCAGTATGGGAGTACCTGAAGCTGAGGATCTACACTCCTCACAATAATTCTGAAATCAGCCTGAGGTTTCTGGGGATGAAGACTCACTTGTGTGGTTCAGAAAAGACAGCTTTTATCTGAATTGCTGTGGTCGGAGAGTTTTTCTGTTCCTGGTGAATCATAGTTGTGTATGCAGAAAACTGAGTCAGTGCTGTGACCTTACTCACTAGTCACAGGTACTGCATGCATGTAATGATTTATCTCATTTGCAGCTCAGACTATTAAAAAAACCAAAATCCAATCGCAATATGATTCACATAACAGAATTTGATTAAGAGAGCTTTGATCCCAAGACCTGTGTTTCCCTCAGAGGAAGGTGATCGAGCTGATTACATCAGTTATTTTAGTCCTAGACCTGCAGAAGGCCTCCAGTATCAGTCACAGCACTGTGAGTGACAATGCCTTGGGATTTCCAAAATGCAGCATGTGGTGCTCTCGGCACTCCTGGATGGGGTAACCAGGGGTTTGCCCTTAGTCAAACAGTATTTATTTGTGTTGAGCAGTCTTGATATGATAATATTCTCAGAGAGCCCTGGAAGCAGAAAACAGCCTGACCTCTCTCTGACATCACCTGAAAGTCCTGACCCTTATACTAGTCACACCTGTGTACTGTGAAGGAACCAGCTTTAACAGGAGGGGCAAAACAGTCTTACCTACAGTGACAGCCTGGACACCAGAGAATTTTTGTGGGAAAGAGGAAACGGGCTTCCTCATCCCCATGGTTGATGGATGAGTTCTGTGACTGAGTCCATTGCTTTGTCCTCCCCACTTGAACTGGTTCTCCAAGTGTTGTCAGCTTCCTCATGTGCTTGGAGCTATGTCTGGGCAAGATGAAGGGAAGGCCACAAGCTCTGCCAGCTCTGAGGGGCTTTGTGTCACCATCTTGGAAAGAATTGAGGAACTTAATTTAAAAATCAGGTGTCTACATATTTCAGGCATTGACAGAGTCAGACAGCAGCTGAGCAGATGTTTCAGGGATCTATATTTGGACTGCAGTCCAGAGAGGCAGTTTGGTGGGATATCAGCATGACAAATGTGACAGGCTTATAAAAATCTTCACCTACTCTTCAGAAAGATAGTTAACAGGGTTCGTAATTAAGGGGACTGCAGATGTGAGATCCATTCCATGCCATGATTTCGGTCATCTCACTTTCATACTGGTCCCAGAGGAGAATCCAGGTGCTCTGTGCTTCACCAATTTTTTGTTCAGATGCCATCCTTTCCTTGACAATGCCAGAAAAGCTCTTCTCCCTTCTTATTTCCCTCCCTGAGCCGACAGGCACTTTAAATATCCAAGTACAGCTGAAACTTTCATTTAGATTCCTGACGACTGGCACCACAGTTATTATATCCCCAGACTGACAGTTCCTGCTGATTGGTGCCACTCAATTCAGAAAGCAATATCGCTTTTATATGTCAACCTGGCAACTGCCTGCAGGAAGCTATTCTAGTCCTTCTCTCTGAATTTCACTCTAAGAAATATACTCCTTTCAACAGGATTTTTAAGGGAAAAAAAGGCAGAACATTTAAGAGAGGGGATGGGAAGCTCAGTATGCCCCCCATAGCCTTAAACAAGAGCACCGTTTTTTCTTATTGAGGAGGTAGTAACTCTACAGGAGACAAAGACTGTAGGAAGACCCTTTACTCCAGCATTTTACACACTTGAAAAATCCAAGTCTTATTCATAGAAAAAGGAAAGGGTTTTTAAAAATTTACCACTGACCTATATGTCCTTTATGAAGAATATGACATGTTGGTGTTTTAAGAATATGTTGTTTGATGTTTCAGTTCAGGCTTTGTTGGGAAGCTCAAAGGTCAAGTAGACAAGATGTTAACGGGGCAAACACAGTTGGTAGAGTTGTGCTCAGTAGCACTTCAGCTGGGAAGATTAGGAGAGAGTTTCCTGGGATACTGACAGTACTCGGCTGCAGCCAACTTAGGGGACAGTCCACTTCCCCAGTGCAGGAACTGGTGAAAAGTAAAGACAAAAGGATAATTGAGTTTATCTCAAAGGTGGAAACTAACACAACAGGAATACAAGAAAGCAGGCAAATGAAATTTATTTTAACTGTGTAGAAGAAAGGAAATCTGAAATCAATGAGTGGCAGAACCAGAATAGATTTAGATCGAAGTCACTCTATATTCCTATACATATTACCGCTGGTGACCTGGTACAAGACTAATCATGTTCTCTTGCTCCTGCTTCAAAAGTGCTTTCTATTTTCTTCTGAAAAAATGGCATCAAATAACCTTAGTCAAGACCAGCTCTTCTTGGACTTATTTTTAACATGATGGTCCCAGGACAGAAATTTTCCCTCTGTCCTATGGAATAAGAAGTAGCTGAACTTGAGTTCCCTGTGCAGGCAGATGGAGCTGACTACTCCGACATGCACACAAAGACAGTCTTGAGGATCCATCCCTTAGGTCTTCTGCAGTTCCTCCTCTTATTTTCTTTTAATGGTTAAAAGTTCCTCTTCAGTTCCTGGGGAAGAATTGCCTGGCTACTACTTATTTCTACTAGTACTTTTCCTGTTCCTAAGTAACTGTTTTCCATAGAGGTAGTTTATCTTCACAATAGTCATGTGAGCCAGAGCCTGGGGTTCAACCTGAAAGCTCAGGGACCAGACTTAGGTCTATGCTGTGAAGTTTTTTGCTAAAATTGCCGATAGCAAGAGCCTGAGGAATTTCCAGAAATGCAGGTGTCTGTTTATGATTTCTTTATCTTCTCTGAATGTGATTGCATTCCCTTTAGCTATTGTGTGTATCATCCTTCCATTTAGAGTTATTTTCTTAAGTGTATCTGGAGGGCAGTGGAAGGCTCTTAGTGAAGCGGTATTGCATGCTTCAGTAATGCTGTATGAGAATATTCATTCAATGGTTTATGTAAGAAGGAAGCAGATGTTTTTGACATGTCAGAAATGTAAGAACACTTTATCTTGGTGAACTGCTTTTATCAGTTCCTGCAGATATTTTTCACCTGTGCACATCTCCAAAGAAAGAAAGTTTAAGAAGCAGTAGA
The DNA here is from genome assembly GCA_013397725.1 of Rhagologus leucostigma. Classification (NCBI taxonomy): domain Eukaryota; kingdom Metazoa; phylum Chordata; class Aves; order Passeriformes; genus Rhagologus; species Rhagologus leucostigma. Next base: position 210,681 of record VZTD01003148.1, on the reverse strand, counting down.
GAACTCCTGAGCTCTCAAATGTGTTGCTGCTGCAGGTGGAGGTCACAGCACCTCTGTGCACTTTGTTATTAATACAATTCTAGATGGAGAAGGTGGGAAAACCTATTATATTAAATCCTATTAATGGAATGCCTAGTTAGAAATATCCATTTTTTAAAGATGGCTGTATAGCTACTAGTTACAGTGATTTAAAGGCCAGTTATTCAGCAGCTTTCTCCAAAGATTTGAACTGATTTCCTTGTAATAGCAATGTCACAATTTCTTTATCTTCTGCTGTCACCTTTTGGTCCCCTTGCTAGGATGTAACATTTCACATTTTTTCTGTCTATGTGCATAGAGCCAGAAGAGTAATTAGGTCTCCTGCTTCAGCAAACCTGTGAAAGGAGATGCCATGATGTAGAAGAGGCCTTTTTTATCTTTCTTTCAAAGCTACTGTTACCTGCATGAAACTGTATTTCTGAATTACTTAATTGCCAAGAAGTTAGAATATGAGGTAACTGACAGCCCTCTGCATCTGCACACCCTCACATTTACATGCATGAGAGTGAGAAAAATAAAAAAAATGCTCTACTGCCATGGACTGTTAAGGCAGCTGCATATAATATCAAATAATATTAACATAATATTGAATTTTTGGTGTTTGTGCTGGAGCTGGAAGAACATGCAAAATGTTTCTCTCCAACTAGCAGGTAAGTTGATTACTGGACTACCATCTAAGTGGAGCACTGGCGAATCAGTGGGTTGTGGCCAGGCTGCTGGTGACACCGTGCAGCCATCCGGTTTGCTCAGCTGTGCACAGACACTGAGAGGAGCAGCGCTGGTTCCTTGCCTTGTACTCCCCCTAACTACACGACGAGACACCTGAGCCCACACAGGGAAACGCATCTCAACCCCCTCCTTATGAACCAGCGAAAGGATTATTTCAAGGAAGCTACTGCCTCCTTCCTAAGCATTCAGTCAGGCAAAATTTGCATTTGAAATAATGCTCATTCAGAAGTGCAGAAAACTCCCTCCTACCACAGGACAATATTTTGGATGGCATCAAGAATAATTTAAAGAGTCTTTTGCGTGAGGAAGAGAAATTTGGGACTATTCTCATAATTGGATTATCTTTCCTACTTGAAAAACAAAAAGTGTTCCCAATGAAAATAAAAGGATGACAAGGGAAAATGTTTCTGGAAAATGTATCTATTTCTGGTGCTGACTCCCTTTTATGTCCTCTTTGTTGCAGAAATACAGCACCTGGTCAGATGGGCTGCTCATTCCGCTCCCAAGTCCTTCTTGCGTGGCTGTTGAAGGCATTTATCTCAATGTGTCGGTCATGGGTCACAACAAAGTGGTGAGATTTGCAAACTACAGGCTTCTTCTGGCATAAAATTAAGAGTAAGATTTTTTTTAATGGCAAAAAGCTGAAGATGCGAATGACCCATTCGGTATGACAGGATCCATGTATTTCTCTCTTAAGCACTCATGGAGATTTCATAGAAGCAGACTGAGGTGATGAGGCTGCCAATCTCTTTCCCTCCAGCTAGTTATTACTGAGATGTCTCCCAAACATGAGTAAGCTTCATGGAGTTCACAGTGGTACTGGAGATGATGAGAAATCCATGCAGGTTTAACGGGACTCCAGTATTCCAGGCACTCCTGCATGCTTTGTTAATGACTTTTCCACTCAAAAGGGTTCACATTTTGCTTAATATTTTTAACCAATAAAAACATACATCAATAAAGAATATCCTTGTGCCGGTTTGGCCAAAATCTAGTAATATAGCCCCTGAGAGAAAACCAGGTTGCAACCAGCCTTCCCCCCCACAGGGTTCGGGAAAAAATGAAATTTTTCCTTAAAGGAAAGTGAAAGAGATAAAAACTATTTATTTTAACAAGCACACAGGAAAAGGATAATGATGCTAAATAATG
>VZTD01003148.1:0-208705 GCA_013397725.1 Rhagologus leucostigma | reverse complement strand
CAGCTGGCTGAAGAAAAAGCAAGCAGGGTGCTCCCTTTGTGCTAACCGCAGCCAGACAACACTGAGGAGTGTAATCTCTGTGTCCTTGAGAAGCTGCTTTGGAAAGTTTGTCTGTTTTTTTTTTTCTCAAGCTCAGTTTAAAGGCACAGAAAAGGCACAATATTACTTTTTGGGCATAGAGCATGATAGGGGATACACATGATAGAGTCACCCCAAGACAATCCTTTTCTTCATTTCCCCCCTCAGCATATTCAGTGAAAAAGTATCAACATATTGAGCCTAACGGGGAGTTTTCTTTGAGAGGAAAAGGCTATCACATGCCAAGGAATTCTCAGAAAATGTGAAAAAATTCACAATATGAATCAACAGTCTGATTTATAGAGTGTGCAATATGAGCCATATCTGGATGTAAGATGTCATTGCAGATGTCAGTGAAAGAGAAGAACAATGAACAGAAAAGAGTGCGGGGAGGGAAAGCTGCAGAACTAAATCCAAGCCTTTTGTAAGTGGACATTAAAGCACTGATTTCACATAAATGATAGTATTCTGCTGAGAAGGACAAAATGGATTTAAGGTTTTGACAGACTGTTTTTGTGCAGCCTGGGATGCAGTCACTTGTGAAATGTCTTCAACAGTGACTTAAAGCAGCTGATACCACAAGACCTGCTGAATAAATACTCCCACAGCAACAAAGAGAGGTGACAGGGTTACCAAGAATGCGTCAGACCACTGAGTTCTCTCTAAGTGCTCTCAAGACAGCACAGCCAATTTTTAAATTCTCAACATTTTCTGGTTAACAGTTTTATAGCTAGAGTACCTTCACAGATTCCACTCACAGTTATTTGTAAACTTCACTGTTAATGAGAAACATTATTTTATTTTTATAATTTTTTGCATTTGAAGAAAGCCTGCACTCTTGGCAAGGTTTTCTCAGTTTGCTGTTGTTTTCCTAGAGCAACTCTGTACATTTTCAAATGAAGTATTTCTTCGTAATAAGATACGTCAAACTTCATTTTGCAGTGAATCAAAGACATTGTGCCTGGGGAGAACTTTAGAAACTGAAGTGTGCCTAGAATTAAAACCTGAGGTTAGGCAGTTTGTCCTAAATCTCAGATTAAATGGCAAAGATTCCCAGCAGATGATAAAGGATATGCTCTGTAAAAAATGGTCTGGGATAATTAATAACATTTGATTACTTATTTGCTTTGCTACGTTTCAGTGTTCTGATTCGACAAAGTTCTGTTGACACACTGTGCACGTTCTTATATTTGCTTGAGAATATGTATTTCTGGAACCCATCAGAGGCACTACCTGAGCCCAAGATCTTGTCTGATTTCTTACTTAAGAGCCTCAGGGCCTGATTTATATTCCCTCAAAAACTTCACAAAAACTCCCCCAGATTCTAGAGGCAGTGGTGTTAGTGCTTCAGAAGGTGGCAGTCTGCCTCTGAATCGCAAGTAAAAGCATGCTCCAAAGTTGAGGGAACCAGAGAGGTGGTGAACATGACATAAATCTAAATACTGCAAAGTGCTAAACAATCAAGAACTGCTCCACTAAAGTACTTAACATGAGTGACCAGTTCCTGAAATGAACCCATGAAAACATACTTGTCTGGATTGAGTCAAAGGCTTTGGTGTGCTGGGAACCAGGGTTTATGCCTCCTTCTGTGTCACAGGATACATAGCTGGGTTGTTTTCACTAATTCTAGCAAAAGTCTGCATAAATTAATTTTCCTGGAGTCTGTTTATCTCTTTTCATCAGCATTTTGGAAAGAAAAGGAAAGAAAACAAGTAGCACATCCAGGATGTTATGCACCATTGACCTATATTTGAAAATAAAAAAACCCCAACAAACCAAAAAAATCAAATTTATGCAGAGGCTTAATTTTTGAGTACTCAGATTAAAAATTAAAATCTAGGGAAAATGACCTACATTTGCCTTATGAAGATTGTCCCCATCAGATGTTTCAAGACATATACTGATAAATAAAGACATTCAAAATCAACACTCACTTTGAACAATTTAACTGCCCTAGATATAGAACAATCTCAACTTTTGTCTCTGTGTGTAGAGCTGGGTGTACATAAATATATAGACACATATTTATATGTGTTGGTTTCATGTTAGTGAAAGAACTTTTGTCAGACTGTGTGGATGATTCTGAGTGGATGTCGAACACCAATTCTTCTACTGAAATTATGAAAATACAATCATATTAAGAGAAAGAACCTGTAAGTATATTTTAACATTTTTTACCGTAGATGAAAACATTGCAATGTCACAGGAAAAGGAAGTCTCATCACTGAAATTTCAGTCTGTCAGGGATGAAAGCTAAACGTCTGTGAGGCTTTGCCGTTTTACAGACATGAATAAGAAGGAAGCTTCTATCCAGCTTATTTTATCACTCAAAACATTAGTAGAACATATTTTCTATTATCACAATTACCCAGTAACAGTTTCAAAGTGTGTTCCCTTCCCATCTGTTCCTATCTAATACTACTAAAATTGCACTGTATTGAAATATTTGAATCTTTGCTTTTTACATCTGTCTTCTGCACTAGAATCCATCAGTCTTAGGGTACTTAAAAAATAGCAGACAGGAAAAACTAGTAAGTTACACCCAAGAAAGGGTGAGCTCTCCACCTCCATACTTTTTGCAGCAAGATACTCCTTTTTTTTTTCATATTTATAGAAAACGTGTCTTCGTAGCAAAGATTTCCCTCACCTCAGCTTTTCTTCTGTGTTTCATCTCAGGCCGGCCAGCATTCATTTTATTTCTGTGCACAGCATCAGGTCCTTTAAAATAAAACAGATTTTGCAATTATTCTGATTATTTTGGTGCTACTACACTAAAAACATTTTTTATAATTGTTTATAAAACATTTTTAATATTATAAATATTAGGATAATACAAGGGAAAAAATCTGTTTATGCAGGAAAAAAAAAACTAAAGAAATTTTTTATTTGAAAAATACTACTGCATTGAAGTGTCATTGCAGAAATAAAACAGTTTCATATAAACATTAACCTTGTAGTGCAAGAAAAATGATCAAACGCCATAGCAAAATGCACCTGACCATATATAAAATATTTCAAATACAAAGGAAGTTTGTAATCTGTTTGTTTTGTTAAACTTAGAGACAGAATAAAAAACATTCACTTCTGCATTCTCCTGCTTTCTTTTTTGATTTCTTTACCAAGGGAGCATCAGTGCATATGAACAAAACAGTTCCACTCAGTAGGGCACATAGCTCAGAGCATTCTGTCCCATTTTCAGTGACCTGGAAAGCACAAAGGCTGTTGTTCTGGAAAAAGGGGGAAACAATAAAAAAAAAAGAAGAAAAAATATAAAAAGAGAAAAATAGAGAGAGAAAACCAAAAACAACTTACTGATCTAGCTGTATACAAATAGTACTTTCATCAACATAAATTTGAAATCTACCAGTTTCCTTGGAGAAAGTGATTACCAAGGAAATGGAAGCATGGTGCTCTGTCTCACCATAGTGTCATTTGGGAGATGTTGAGAAACAACAGTGATAATGAATTTGAAAAGCAACATCTGTGTTACTGTCATAACAAAATAGTAATAAATAAAAGACAAAAAAGCCAGACACTGGAGAAAACAATGGGACAAAGCTTCTCATAGGAGAACCCTTATCACATAGGACACCACTGACTGAAGCACTATTTTACTTCATGTTATTTTTGGTGAGGTGTATCACACAACATAATGAGACATTATTTGGGTTATACAAAATCAGTTGGAATAAATTCCAGAATTATCACACAGTGATGACAATTCCACACATCCACATTGAAATAAAGAAGACAATAGGGCTTTTTTCCAGTGCTGTATACTTAACCTTTTCCATAATCACCCTGTCACTGAAGGATACATGTTGCTTCTTCCCCTTTTATCCTGTAGAATGATCATGTCATTCTTATGGAAAGAATTTAGTCTTCAGGGCAAGATGCAGGCATGAAAGGGCATCAGTTTGGTGGGTATTCATGGGGTAAATGGGAAGGGAATTTGGGCAGCAGCAAAGTTGGGTAGGGTAGAGATAACAGTCCAGAGGAAGAACACTGACCAGGCATTGTATGGATATGATAACAGCTTTGCTGACACCAGTAGCGTTTCACATAGAGTTTTCTCATGTCACAGAAGGTCACAGGCAAAATTTAATGGAGCTCTCACAGTGGCTATGGGACCACTGCATGAATCCTGAGGAACTGCAAGATTTGTAAAAGTGATTAGTCAAATAGACGAGAAAAAGCTGTTTCTATACTAAAAGGTTGCTCTGACTAAGGGTCATGATGATTATTTGTTACTGTCTTGTATTTAATGAGTTGGTGGCCAATGAAAAATTCTCAAGCACTGACAGCACAAGCTTGGCTCATGTTGTTCTGTAGCAGAACAAGTGCAAATGAAGAGGAAAGTTTCCAAAAAGGTGATACTTGCATTTGTGGTCATACTTTGCAAAATTTACATCTGCGATTCAATTACGTACAGAAATTTGAATACTGCTACTTCTAGCTTCCAGATGGCTAAAAGGTTAAATCTTTTACATGGAAAAAGATGTGCAAGCTGAGCACATATTTCAAAACACACAGTACATTTTTCCTTGCAAACTGGGAAAGATGGTGTTGGTCTGTCTAAAAATATCCATTGGTGACTGACACCTTCACTGTAAGTTATTCTTAATATTATAAATCCAAAAATTTGTAGAAATCCTTATCCATTTTGTTTCATATTATAGTCAATGCTTAAGTATTATAGTGCAGCGTGGTTGACACTGGGTTCCTGTATCTTTCATCTCAGGTCTAGTCACATATAGCTGAGAACTGGCCACTCTTGCTAAAATTATTGGCATCAGAAGTAGGTGAATAAAGAACAGCATGATAGAAGCATCAGAGGAAATCAGTACGATATAATAGAGTTTACAAGGACTATGGTATGTTGTTAAGCATAAACTTAAAATTGGTCATGGTTGTTTTTAAAACTGATGAAATATGTAACAGCATGATATCTTCTTTATAATTCCACTCATGGAGGTTATTCTGAAAAAGGATGAACTTTATATTTAAATTTGTAAGCAACTATTCATGCTTTTAAGCTGGAGAAAAAGTAGCAGTTCTATAAAAATAACATTCCAAAATAGAATTAGCTTTAAATATTAAAACCAACAGAATCATCCTACTAAAAATGAATAACTATCACTGATATGAGACTGTCTCATTCAGAAGAGGCCTGTAAAAATCTAAGACTCAAGCGTATCAAGTAGCTTCTCAAAAAAGTGAAAAGCATTGTGATGTGGTTTTAAAGTGATGTGAAAGTCAGATACACTGGGAGAAAATGATGCTGGAATGGTGACATCTAATATATTAAAAGTCTATCCAAAATAACACCCATCAGCTCTTAGGAATATTTTACTGCTATACTGTGATGTGCTTATGGGGAAAAAAAAGGAAGAGGTAGAATAAAACTTACTTTACGATGGCAATTTGAGGAATAAAGAAGTGGAATCACAGAAGTACAATTTCTGATTAGCATATTATGTAAAAATGTTGAAACTATGAAGAAAAATTTTTCTAAGTGGCTAGAGTCTGTACAAAAATCACATAATGATAGCAACCAAACTGAACTCAAATACATAAATCTTAAGCTAGTAGCCATATTTGTAATTTTAATATGTAATATAACAAATTATGATTATATTGACAGACACAGTCTTAATACACATAAGATGGGAAAAATCAAAAGTATCATAGCTAAATATAAGATGAACATAAGCAGCAAATTTTGTTAATAGAATTCATAATTATCAACAAATTTCCCAAGATTTCTGATTGGTTTTACCCTCAATACATTCCAAATTGTGTTCTCTTTGTCATGAAATTTGAAATTAGTTGTAACATCTAGTAACCCACACTCCACTCAGCTCTGCAAAACCACTAAATGTGAGTATTTTTGCACATTTAGATCAGTTAAAGAAATTAGAAGAACCCACAGGAAAGCAGTAATTTAAAAATAGTGTTAGAAAACAACATCTGAACAGATTCAAAAGATCAAGCATTAGCTGATATTAAAATGTTTCACTGTCAGTGTCCTTCACACTCTCCAGAATATTGACTCTTCAGTTTAAGTCCCTTCAGAAAAATCTGTTATAAGTACAGAAACTATCTTTTGGAAAATAATGATTCTGTCTGGAAAGGTTCCATTGTAAAGAAATAGAATCATTTACCTGAGAAAACTTCAGCTTTCTTCTCTACTGTCATTATCTTCTGTTCACCTTACTTTTCTTATCTGTTATATATCTTTTATATTGTTTTCCTTTTTTTCTTCACATTAATTCATTTATTAAGCTTCTCTTTGTTTCTTCATCTTTCACATGCTACACATCACACTTTCACACATCTATTATCCTTTTCTTTCTCTTCTCTTCTCTTCTCTTCTCTTCTCTTCTCTTCTCTTCTCTTCTCTTCTCTTCTCTTCTCTTCTCTTCTCTTCTCTTTTCTCTTCTCTTCTCTTCTCATTTTTCCCCTTCCCTTCCCTTCCCTTTTTTTTTTTTTTTTTTTTTTTCTTTTTACCTAATTTTTTTGTAATTTCTTTCCCACTATGTCTCTGGTTCTGAAAGGAACAATAACACCACCAAGGCTTCTCAGTTTGATGCTATCAAATCTTCTGCAGTAGTTTTACAGACATGGAAAGGACCCTTGGAAAACACACTGGCTAGTTACGCTCTAGCCCTCTGCTCAGTTCTGTTACTATTCAGCTTTGTGATTTAGGGTAAATTCTTAAGCCTTGTTTACTTGCTACTTTTTATTTGCTTTCTTATAGGCAGAGGTAATGGAAGGCAGAAGCCTTCAGTTTTAAACCTTTCTTTTTTTAAAAAAAAGTCAGTTTGGTTGACTAGGTACAGACAAGAAATACTATATTCACTCAAGTGTGCTGTACCTGGCCACCACTGTCTCACGTTCACCGTCAGGCTGTTGTTGGACTGAACAGTGGCAGCAGAAATGCTTTGACCTGCTGCTCTTATCTCCATAAGTGATGGCTCTTGTTTTAGTTACCTACAGCTACTTATTAGGTACCTGTACTGAGAATCATGTAGGGTATTCTCCAGCATGAGTGAGCACCTTGATGATGCCTCAGGGCTGTCACAGAAAGTTGTGTGAAGTATTTTCAGAGCCGTAAAATGAATTTTGAGGACAGACTTTCTGCACATGCTTACAAGGACTAGGGATGCTTTCACAGGGATCCTTCATGCAAGCTGTCCAGACTGAGCTGGCAGAGGGAGAGACGAATGAGGGTGGTTATAAAGATGAATGTCCTTTGGAACATGTTTTCCTGTCATGCCAACTGTGCAACTCCTAACATAGCCCAGAGTTGCCTCATGAGCAACGCTGAATGAATTGTGAAGCAGTTTATCCTCAAGGATCCTGCCAAGGATGATCTAGAAAACCCCAGGATACTGTGAAATTTGCTGTGAATGAGTAAATAGGTCCTTGAAGTGTAAGTGTTGTTAACACTGTGAACAGTCGGGAAAGACAGTGCTGTGAATAAATACCTGAAGTCATCTAAACATCTCGTGGCACTTCAGTAAGTTCATTACTGTTCAAGTTGTTCTGAACTGTATCTTACAGTCACTTCAATAGGTGTGTGAATTTTTAACTTGAGAAGTATTTATCTTGAAAACAGCACCAAAAATATATATCATCTCTGTGTCCTTTTCTTCTTCTAGGCTTTCCTTTCCTTTATTTTTCTTCTTTTATCCTCTCTTTCTTTTCAATTTGCTTATATTCTTTCTTCAGGTTTTCTTATCTTTCTTTCTCTCCATCTGTTTTCTACAAGATGTTGAAAAAAAACTTAATATGTGCTAATGAGTATTCCCCAATGCATCTAAAATTTCCCAAAGGAGGAGCAGAAAGAGTGGGCTGAGGAGAAGAAAGCATATCTCAGTGTTGCTTCCAGGTTGAGCTCATTTCACTAATCAGCTGTGGCAAGTCATGTGTCATTTGTTGTGGCAGGAAGGAAAAAGGTAAGAAATACAGACAGAGTTTAATTTTTTTTCATAAAATAATGTTGAAATTCTACAGAATCTCTCAGACTCCCAGCAGAGCTTCTTGGTCACTGCGATATTTTCCAGAACATGGTCATTACCTGTACCTGAAAAGTCATTTCTAAATTAAGATAAAAAACAGCAGCATATTTTTTTCCATGAATGAAGCTGGGAGCAGAGCAATAGCAGTCATATTCACTAAATGTAGCTCTGCTGTTTTGACTCCCCCAAAATTCACAAAACAATGTAAATACCTCAATCCCTTGAATCAGAGGACAAAGCTCCGTACGGACGAGGCTCTGCTGCAGCCAGTGTTGGAAGATGCAGAAGCTGAGGAGAGAAGCCTGGTGTACAGCAGCATCTTGTAGTGCTTGTGCATGTCATGGGGCTCACTGACTTTGTGCCAGCTCAGCAGGACTTTTTGGGTGTGATAGAAGGAGCTACCCTTGGAGCCCATACCAGAGGAGGCAGAGGCCACTGCGGGCCTTGTACAGAAAGGCTCCTTCTCTGGTGGCATGGGACGAGGGAGGGCAGCTGCTCTGCTACCTTGGAATGGAAACAGGAACACAGATGCCATGAAAACTGTGGCTACCCTTGTTTATGCTTCAGTCCTCATCTCTTAAATGAGATAACACCTCTCCGGAGCCTCTGAGGAGACAGCTGTTACTCATCAATATCTGCTCAAACACTATATAATAGTGGAGGCCATATAACTAAATACAGCTCCAGCTCCTAATATGGGGGAGACACTGTTTTCATGTGAATGAAGGAGGATGTCAAACTTCACACCTTCCTCTCCGTTGTGGTTTCCCTTCTGCATTAACATTTCCCTTGAGAGTCCTTTCATCCTTCTTTTTTCTCTTGTGGTGTAAAATTATCTTCTGTTCCTCTGAACACCAAGATGCCAGCTGCTTCCTAGGAAGGGACAGGAGGTGGCAGCCCTTTTCTAAAAGCTTGAATCAAGCTATAATTGACAAGGAGGCTTCCTTGTTCTGTGGATTACTGGTTGAAACATTTTGGTGACTCTCTACTGAAAGGAAAGCTCTGATTATATGTGTCTAAATAAAACTCCCCAGATCCCAGTTCTACTCCTTATTTTCTCAGCCTCCTGGGAATCTTGCTGGCAGGCTACTGAGTGAGGCTCCAAGATGCAGAGCCCAGGCATGTGGGACAGCCCTGTTGTACAGACAGCAGTCACTGGCTGCCAGATGGGGATCCAGGAGCTAGATTTGGTAAGAGGTGGAATTCCCAGATACGTTTAACTGACATCCATCCTGAGTGAGCCCTGTCTCTGTTTGTAGGTGGATATCTTTGCTCTGTAGCACCTGTTGAGCAGGATTCCCAGCACACTGGCAGGAATTTGACAAGTTTTGGATAGAAACCTTCCTGATGGTCCAAGTTCCTTCAAATTACTGCCTGTATTTTGGCTGAAGCTTGTTGAATTAGAACCTTCCTCACAAAACATTTTGGTGTCAACAACAGCCTTAGCCTAAGAAGTGTCTGTCACTGAAATCGAGACACAGAAGGATTCTCCTCTCTGGGCAGGATGGGATTCCTGGTAGCTCCCATTCCCACTGACTGTTCTCCTATGAAGAACCAGGGAGAGGTTGTGCCACAGTGTGGGAAGGGATTTAACTTCCTCTCACCCTTCCACAATTGGATAATTTCCAGTCCTGCCCATATAAGGATCTGGATCTGCATTTATAATTACATATTTAGATTATTGTCACTATATAATGTGTGAGCTCTAAGTAATTTATATTTTTTTTTTGTCACAGCTTTCCTGAACCTGCTACCTGGTTCACTAAGACTGAATCATAAAGCACAGATCCTTAGACAGGTGCTGAACGGGAGACAAATCTCAACACAGTAACTGTTATTCAACCATCATTTCCATATTCTTGTTTTCACAGCTTCTACCAGCATGTTTTCTACTTTCAGGCTGTTTCCTACCCTGAGAGATCAAATGAATAATTGCCCAAACTGTAGTCTTGTGAAGACTTCCTTCTTCAAAGCTGTTTCCACTTATTTTGCCGTGGAACAGAAGGAAAAGACAGGGTCAATCCAAAGTTGTCTTGACTTTTGTACTGAGTACCAGTACATATACACTGAAGTACTTTTCTTCAGAAAGCTGTGTTCTATTGCTTTTTTGGGTTGAGTTATATGATTTTTGTATTTATTTTTTAATAATAGACCCTGTCTGTGAATAATCCTAGGGGTTGTTTAAAACATTTCCATCAGAGTACAGTAGGTTATTCAGATTGTAGCTAATACTTGACTTACTGGAATTAGTATAGTAACGTCATTGATAAATTCCATATAGACCTGAGAATATCTTTCATAATAACTTCTCTCGCTTTCACCTTCTGTAAGAAAAACTGACCAAGGTTTTTTGCTTCCGTGCTGTCTGGGGGAATGGTTCCATATAGCATTTTTGCTAATGTAGTAATTTTTATAGAACAAGCTTTGACAAGTAGGTGGTGTACGGAAAAGCTGGGGAAATGTTTTCAGATAGTCCATGTGTATGATAAATATTGCTTCAGCCACAGCTTTGATATTTTTCAATGCAATACTTTAATATGCTTTCAGAGTTGCAGTTATCTACCCTACTTCATGCACAGCCAAAGGATCTCAAAAGTAGCCTCTTCTTATTTAAGAAGTTGATGAAGATTTCTATATTAGTACCTAAAGGAATTGACAAATCAGTAATTTTCTCCTGTCTTCTCTGTTACACTGCAGAATGGATTAATTGAGAAATCTTAGGCACTTACCATGTTTTAACGCAAATCCATGTGCATATCACTGTAGCTAAGTCTTGTCAAGGAAGAATGAATCAAACTTCTAAGCAAGCTGAAATTGAAAACACTTGAACAATTGATGCTCTCTGATTATCCTAGCATAAAAAAAAGAGCCATTTTGATTCTTCTTGGCACCTGTTTAATGAAGAGGAGCTCTATAGCTCGCATGGAAACAGATCTTCCATCCAGTCAGACATGCCCTAACTCCTAATTCCCCCTAACGCTGGCCAAAACTTCCATGCAATTTTCCAGTTCCTTGGCTAACTCGTCATGTGTCTTTCTTTTTTTTTTTTCCACTAGCACTTTTATAATCTTGACTACCTTCTTCCCTCAACTTACTTCCTGAAGACATTTTACATTCAGAAAAAACTGTGGTTGCAGTAGCTGAGAATAGGAAGTATATTTGACTGTCAGAAGCATATAGCCGGCAGCTGAGTGAAGCATATGTCACTTTCTCTTTCAACTGATTCACACTAGATTTTGAAGAGAACTGCAAGTGCCAGGCCTTTGAGACCATGGAGAGAAGGAACAGTTACACATCACCTCCCTTTCTATTTCTCCATTGGCTTCCCTATCTTTGTTGAATTGAACACCAGCATCCTGTCTTCACCATTAGTATTCATCTGAGCTTATGTCCTCTGTTAAGCTCTTCTTGATAATTCACTCTTAAACTGATAATTATGACAAAATCCATCTTAAACTTCTAAACCAAGAAATACTGCTGCTCATGCTGCCCCCTGAGACACAATAAATATCATAAAGCAGCTCTATGAATTAACTCAGAAGAACCTTTCCTAACATTTGTTTGCCAATATACCCGCAGTAAACTTAGAAGTTTTTTCAGCAGAAATATTCTCATTCCTTCTTAGCCTGTTTGGAACTGCTTTTATAGAGAGTTTAACACAGTGGAGTCATGGTCACTGAGTGGCATCCTTGTCCTTGTCCAAAGGTAGACACATGAGAGATAGTTCAGTTGCCTAAATAATCTAGAGACATCTGTAATGCTAAGTATCTGAGATATAAGCAAAAGACTCTAAGGACAGAGATCCCACAGCTCTCTGTATGATCTGTTCCTGTGTTTAAACATTTTCATGGTAAAAGTTGTGCATTTCATGAAAAATTCAAAGAATTTCCTACACTGCAGCCTTGTGACTGGTGTCTCTCATCCTTTACTGTGTGCCCCTTGAAGAGATTTTAGCTTGTCCTTCTCTGCACTGTCACATTAAACAATATTTTTTAAGATGTCCTCAACTCTTTTTTTGTCTGAAAGGGGCTCTAAGCCTCTCCTTATACATCATGAGTTTTGGTCCCTTATCATCTTGGAAGTCTCCCCCAGCCATGCTCCCATGTGTCCATGTCATTGCTGTTGTGAGGAGAAGTGATGCATCCTCCAGATGTGGTCTTACAAGTGCCAGAGAGAGAGAGAGAGAGAGAGAGAGGAAAAAGCACTTAGCCTGACCTGATGGCTACACTCAGCTCAGATGCCCCACTGGCTCATGTTCCATTTGTTGTTGACCGAGTCCCCCCAAGTTGGTATGGTTGTTTATTTGTATTTGTTTGTTTGTTTGTTTTCCCCCTTTTGGCAAAGCTGCTTTTAAGACAGTCAATCCCCAATCTGTGCTGCTGGGGTAATGTTGTCCTTGGTGCAGTACTTTGCACTTGATGCAAAATATCACGTTTTACTGATGTTAACTGGTTTTTACTACACCGAAGCTGAATTTCTTCACGTGGGGAGAGGACCCTTATTGCCTCTTCAGTGTGGAAATGCAAACAATGTCTGTAGCAGTAGATAGATAGATAGATAGACAGACAAATATGAAATTGTGCGAGCTTTGTAAAATACTATCTGATTATCTCAGAAAACCAGTAATTACATTTCTCATCCTGATAAACTCATGGATGGGGTTACCTTAAAATAAATGTTTTCATTAGCTAACCAACAGGAAGAAATGCTTTCAGGGTGGTTTATGGAATATGCTCCTTCTTTCAACCTCCTTCACCCTACTCGCTCCTAAGTTTTTCGTTGCAAAGTAAAGTAGCCAGGAAAGAAAAGGTAATCATAAAAAACACCTAATAAAAAAGCACAAACAGACAGAAAGAAGAAAGAACAGAAGCTGCAGCATTTCAGTGCAGGCATTCATACACAAAATTTGGTACAAAGTTGATAAGACGTACTGCCAAATGTCATACTCTACATCACATATCCTACTCTGGTCTCTGGAGTTATGAGGCATTTGATCACAACAAAGATTCTTCTTATTTTCAGTAGGAGAAAGCTATAGTGGCTTTGGATGCAAACTGGTGGATCTGCTTTAGAAAGGAGCTGATGAGCACAAAGCTTGTATGACATGTCTCCACTTGATGTATTGCTCATAATAAGGAATAAAAAACTCTCTCAGGTGCTATCACAAAGGCACGTTCCACAGTTTCATAAAATCACAGAGTGGTTTGGGTTGGAAGGGACCTTAAAGATCACCAGTTCCGACCAGCCTGCCATGGACTGGGGCACTTACCACTAGACCAGATTGCTGAAGTCAACAGGTATTTTGCTCCTTAACCCTAAGAGACCAATATGTGTGAATGAAAAGTGCCAACATAGCATTAGAAGATACTAGGCAGAGATATCCATGCACTGAAAACCATTACTAAATCTAGTAATAAAACCTTCCAGTTTTTCATCATCTGTTTCCCTAATATTATTTATTTGTAACTGATCCTCAAGGACTTATGATTGTGCTTTCTTTGTTGCTTATCCTGAATTTTAGCCAAAGTCAAAACTTATAAGCAGGATAGGCCCTGAAATGCAGACTTGTGAGTCATTCCTTGTATAATAGAAATTCAGGCTGAAAAAGCTTACACAAAACATTTATATAATGCTTTTCTTAGGAAAAAAAAACCAAAATACACAAGAGAGTCCTGTTTA
This sequence comes from Rhagologus leucostigma, assembly GCA_013397725.1. Taxonomy (NCBI): domain Eukaryota; kingdom Metazoa; phylum Chordata; class Aves; order Passeriformes; genus Rhagologus; species Rhagologus leucostigma. Next base: position 194,924 of record VZTD01003148.1, on the reverse strand, counting down.
AAAATTCTAGACACAAAAGCAGATGTTGATGTCAGTGTTGGTTGCATTCAGTAAAATGCATTATCTTTGTCACTCAAAATATGCAGGTATTTTTATTCCTCAAATAATTAATGCTGTACATCAGGTTCTTCTTTCCAGTGTAACTCCAGTTATGCCTTATTCCAAAATACTGAATTTAGCACAAGCTCCATAAAAGTGTATTTCTTAAAGCCCATGGTTTAGCTTTAATCATACTCAGGCATGAGTAAAAGTTCTGATTGAAAGCAGAGGAATATTTTTGAAAATATGTTGGCAATTTTTTGTTTTAATTGAGGCAAAATATTCTGAAGTTCAGATGGAATGAATCAAAGCACTCATTCTGAGGAAAAATTGCATGATTTAGAAACTAGCAGAGAAACTGACAGAAACATTTTGACAGAGGATTTAAACTTTTATCTAGTTTGGGAGCGATGATGAATAAGAAAGAGGTGAAGGGAAGGAGGAAGAAGGAAGGATAGTCTAGCAGATTTGGTAGTTTTTCTTTAAGTGCTCTGAATTTTAAAGCACTCAGAACTCAGTTACTGCTGCTTTAAAAGTAAAGGCCTTCTTTTCAGTGCTGTCACTTGAATTTGAGAAGATTTACTCAGCTGCAGTATTCCCCTGATGAAGAAAATTCAAGACTATTTCAACTGCCCAACCTCCAGAGTAAGATTAGTAAACCCAGAACCATGATGCTTCAGACCTGACACTTTCAAAAGCTTTCTTTTAATTGAATTTGAAACTGCACTTAGAATCTGAGAGATCTGGAATGGAAGCCATCTGAGAACTACTTATAATTTCCTGATCCTGTAGACTACATTAAGCTGGTTGAAAAAGTCACAAATTACTGTGTCTTTTGTCCCAACTACTAGCAACAGCAGGCGGAATTGATAAATCCTTGTTCAGTTTGAAAAATGATGTAGAGACTTTGTTTAGAATGATATTCTTTCAGCAGCAAGAACTCCATCCAGTATAGAAAATAAGAACACAACCACACTGAAAGAACTCTACTACTTCAGCATCCTAAATTCACCATAAAGGAATGCCAGCTATGTTGTTATGTCTCTTTTTTTTCTTTTGAGCAGCCTCTACAAAATCATGCAATGTACTTGACATGCCATCCAGCAGAAAATACGCTGTACTCACAGACAACTTACAGACATTTACTCAGAGACCTAAAGGTGTCAAGAGACTGAGCAAAAAGACATCCTAAGCCAGGTTGAAGAGGTGTGTGTCTAAAGCCATCCCTCTCTCTTAGTCACACATATTGTTTGTGCAGCTCTGAAACACATACTTCTGCAGAGCTTAAAACCACTGCAAGCACACAGGCTACTATCACTACTTTTCTTAAAAATAAATTTTAAAAAAAAGTGCAGAAAGAAAGAATTTTGAGTAGAAAAACAAGAGAAAATAGACAGAAGAAGAGGTAATGTTATCTTCCATCCCTTATGACTCAATCTACAGAAACGTGAGACATATTTTTTATGACGACTTTAGGCTACAAAAAAATAGCCATAAGTAGCTGCTTAGAAGCCATAGAAGGAAATCAGTAAATTCAATGGTTGATTTGGTCATTAGCTGGTCATTATTTGGTCATATGTGTATTACAATCTTTTTTTTTTCCCCAGTATGAACTAGACCATACTCCTGATTCATATTCCTGATTCTCCTAAACAGAATTGTTTAGGTTGGAGGGCACCTTTTGAGACCGTACTCATGGTCTAGAACAGAACCTGCATATCTAGACCCTGGGACTTGAGTGCACAGAACTGTGCTGTAGGCCATCATTTACCTGGCTGTGATACTTCGCAAAATTACGGAGTCCGTCCAAAACAGACCTGAAAACAAAAGCAATAAACTTAATGAAGCAGCTAGTTCCATAAGAAGCTTGAGACACTGATGGCCTCCTGCTTATAAGTGTTTCAATTAATGCTCATAAATGCATTTCACTGCAGCTTTGTTCTGATGATTGGTCTATCGTGATGGACTATAATTGGATTTACGGTGATTACAGATTTTCCATGACCACCTTTCAATCAATCTATTAGAAAAGAAAAGTGTCTTTTTCTTGTCTCACTTAAGATGGACCTGAATTTCAAAAAGGGAAACTGCAGACATTTTATCCATCGTTAACAATAGAGGTGTTAATTTTAAAATCCATGTTGACTCCCACAGTTTTTTGGTTAGTAAAATTAAAAACTGGGACTTATATAGTAACTTCTATCTAGTTATATCCATATGACTTATTAAGAGTAGTTCCTTAATAACTACTCTAGCCCCTAAGGACTTTTCTCTGGTTTATGAATAAGAAAAATTGAACATAGCTAAAGGACTGAAACAGGGCTCAAAATGGCACCTGTATATTACAGTAACAAAAGGACCAGTCACTTCAGTGAGAGCCAGCTTACCTTATGTGATGTAAAAGATGAGAGTAAACACAGCAGTTCAACTCCAAGTACAGAACTAAGTTCCAGATTAAGTCTGAAAATTAGGGCCTCAATTAATTTCCTAAACACAGGCATCTGGCACCAAGTGAACTGCAGGTATGATACAGGAGGAAAAGGTTACATGTGCCTACCTGGACTATAAACTGGAAGTGAGACCAGATGCCATTTACATCTAAATTGGCACAAATACCTATGTTTAGACATCTGAATCAAGCTCTGAGTGTGTACTGCTAGTGAAGAGGGGCATCTCTACAACAGTATTTGGGGATCTAGTCAACATAGGGCAGTCTGGTGAGCTGTTCTGATCATCCTTACATGGACTTTCAGTGACTGAATCATTTTCTGGACTGCTTCAGATACATAGGCACAATTCTCTGGCCTAAATACAGGGATTAATACCATTTTGTCCTAGAGTAAATTAGGTATGAATTTGGAAATGAATTTATGTATGTCCCTCAGAAGATACATATGTTTCTGGAAAAGAAGCTGGAGGCCAAGAATGGTGCCCACAGTGTCTACAATGTCATCAGATGCCTACATTCCAATTGAATCACACACCAAGACACCTTGAAGCAGGTGTCTAGACATATATGGCTGTGTGTGTCCAGGGGCTAACTACATAATTTATGTCTTTTCAGGCCAGGTAATCCTGGGAAATTTAGGTGCTTAAATACATTAGGTGCTTAAAGACTGACTGATTTTTTTTTTTAAAGCCACTAAGGGTTCAGTAAAGATAGTGTGGAAAGAAATCTCATTTCAAGAGATCAGAGAATGGAAAATTTTCCACCTAAAGAAGATAGAAAGGAGGAGCCAAGTACTACAAGCTGAGTCAAATATAGTCCTTTCTATACAGTTGGACAGGTCATCATACCATTAGCACCTGCAAAGCAATAAGGAAATGAACATCAGACAACATGGATTTGCCAACAACAAATCACGTCTAGGTAATCTAATTTCCTTCCACAGCAAGATGGCAGGTTTTGTGGACAGAAAAACATTCTGTCTCATGAAATGCTCATAAACTAGTAATGTAATGTCGGTCTAACTGATAATAGAACTTAGAAACACCCAAAGACTTAAATTATTGAGTTGACTGTTGAGATAGAAGAACATACGAGAAAGAATTTTTCATGAGTCAATTCTATAGTTCTGTTAAATATGTTCATTAAAGAATTGAATGATAGAGCAGTGAATTTAATCATTAAGTTTGCTGCTGATACCATACTGTGAGGGACAGCCAGTACGTTGAAGAGTTTAAAATATATTCAAAACAGGCCTGTTAACTTTGAGGAACGGAATAGATAAAAGGATGTCATTCTGAGCAGACCCACAGAAGTACTACAGTTAAGCAGGAATACTCAAATGCCTAAAGAACATTTGGAAAAGAAACATCTGGGGACCACAAGGCTTCAGTGTCGTGCTACTGTGAAATGGTGACCAACATGAATAGATGTTGAAAGAGAGTATGGCCTCCAAAATAGATGTAATCATCTCACTGCTTATCAGTGCATTGAATATTGAAAATGTACCTCACTGAATTATTGTCTTGGTTTTGGCCAGGGCAGAGCTAATTTTTTCACAGTACCCATAAGGGGGTGAAGCGTGGAGCTCTGTGAGTGTGCCTAGGTTATTAATTAATACCACCTATGTCATCATGGGTGTGGAAATAAGGGGCTATTGCTTCTGGGAAAGAGTGGTGTGGCTTAGGGTTATGGGCAAACTGTGGTAGGTGGAGGATCTGTCTGCCATTGTTTTTCATTGACCCAGGCTTGGTGAGCATTTTTCCATGTAAATTACCCTCTCTTTGTACATTGTTGCTGTTACTGTTTTCTTATCTCATTGCTGTTTCCAGTAAAGTGTTCTTATCTCAATCTGTGATCTCCGCTTTTTGTATCTCCCACCATATGGGGCAGAGGAGCATCTTGTGTTTTGGATTTTCTTAGGGAAAGTACTGTAGTGGGGGATACCATTCCTAAATCACGACAAGTATCATATTCAATTTGGAATACTATCATCAAGAAAAATGTGGATCAGGTTCTTAATCTAGAGGAAAAGAATGACAGTTTTCAGACGACAAATAAATACTCTCGAGGGAAAGGGTTAGAGAGAAGTGCAGCTGGTTAGTCTGGAGAAGAGAAGGTGGAAGGAATGTGTGTCATCATTCCTGCCATCTGTGTTGTGTTGCCTGCTGCAAGGAGAACGCAAACAACCAACGTTGCAAGTTCATGGCAAACAGAACAAACTGTGGGCTTAAACCGAAGCATGGGAGGTTTAGCGTGCTTTAGTGTCTCTTCAGGAACGTCCTAGTAATAACATGGAAAATAAGTACATTCCAGTGGTTTTGGGAAAGAATAGCATAGAAAATTGTATTTTCATACCCGTCTTACATGTAAATGTAAGAAATACAATAATTAAGATGCATAAAAGGAAAAACACTATGCCTATCAATATTATTTTATTCATCAGAAAGAAGAACAGGGAAAATAATGTGTCACAGATGCTATTAGGCTAAGATCTTTTATTTAATTAATATCCAACTTTTGGGTGTGTGTTTAAGGATTTTTTCACATTCTTAATAACCTACAGTGTAGTACTGTATTTCTCCACTCCTGTTCTTACTAAATGCCTGCCCTTCCCACATGGTCCTCCCTTCCCTGCCCCTAGTCCTAACCACTCCCTCAGATTCTCCCTGTTGGTCACTTGCCCGAACTCCGCCCGTGTACCACCCGCTGCCCTGAGACCATTAGTCCATGGCCTCTCTCCACTCCCTTCATCCCCCTATAAAACCACAGGGTATAGACCGTATGGCTTTCTCTGCCACTGGGAATCAGCTTGTGAGCATGTAATAAAGATCCTCTGAGGTCCCCATGTGGGGAGCCTTCTCACCTCCTTTATCGCCACTGTGCCGTGGAGTCGACAGCTAGCCAGAGCAGTGTGGGCCGCCCAGAAGCGCTATGGGAAGCGAGAACAGCCACTTTCCCCAGGAAGCCACGCAGAGCTCTCCGGGAAGGCTGTGGTTTGCCATGCCATTGCAGGAACCTCCAGACCGCAACACTACAGTGTTTAATTAATGTAAACACTTCTATTCAGAAGATATTTTAGTGCTAATTAAATTATTATGGTGGAAGAAATTGAACAGCACCAAATGAACATCTTCAGTGCTCACTGAAGGTTTCAAATGTGCTTTCCCTAGTTGCTGTATTTGATCTGAGAGACAAATGGAGATACCTCAAGTAAGGAGATAATGGATTTTCTTTAAAATGAAAGAATTCTTGCACTTTTTTTTAGAATCTCCATTTAGTTTTAAAATATAGCTACTTCATAGTTGATTACTTTCAGTATTTCTTACATACGTGAAGGCAGTTGGGATTTTTTTCAAAAGTTTTGTTCCAATCCTTTCCAAGCAGATGGAAGCATTTTCTGCCAGCTAAGTTTTGAAAATCTGAACTGTAGCTACTCCTTTGTACATTATTATTGTTTGTCAGATGTTCTGACCAAGATGAAATAAATGTAGAAATATCTACTGTAACAAAAAGAAGAAAGCAAAACATGTCTCCTATACAAGGGGTTACTGTTCTTTTACCATGATAACTATTATCTGTTTTATTCAAATTCGTAATCAGTAGCATTGAAAGCTAACTGACTGCAGACCAAAGATGACTAAACTACAAAGTATATTAGGTATGAAGTTATTAAAAAATCCTTGAAATGTAACATATCTCCAAGACTGAAGTCTTTGAAACCAAATTGGTTCTTTTCTCTCTGTTTTAGCATATAGCTTGATCTGTACTAAACATGATCCATACAAACTGCATTACATACAGTTAACCACTATTCTGAAGATTAGCAAAATAAAGCATAATAAAAAAATATCAACCAGCAGCAGCAAATAAGCCCATTTCCACAGCAGGATGCTGCAAATGTTTCAAGGAATACAGAACGTTTCAGTTATAGGCCAAATGAGTAATATTGTGCTGTGCTAGCCAGGTTGAAATTACCTTCCCATTTTTCATCTCCATCTTCACAACATACAAAAAACTGTCTAATACACTAGGACTTCCTTATGTCATTGTAGAAGTCTGAGAACTTTCCATCCAAAAAAGCTTTGATTTAAATCAAAAGGGCAATTTATACTGTGCAATCTTCTTCTCCTCCATTGATTTTGTACTGTTCAAACGGATAAATTCTGGCTAAAAACAAATTGTGGGAAGTGTTTTTTATGGTCTGTTTTTCTTTTTTTTTTTTTTAATGGAAAAATAAAAATATCTTTTTTGTAAGAATAAGCTTCCCAAAACTTGTGTTGAGTATTTTTTTTCCTTTTTTTTTTTTGTTTTAATGTTTAGTAAAGGTCAATGGGACAAAGCCAGGGTCATGGCTTCCCACATAGCAAATTAAAACACTAAAATACTGCAAAACCCTACAGTCTCCGAGTTTTTCAAAGACTGAAAAATTACATTTAGTTTTCCTCAGGCTTTTTTATTGCAACAAAGAACAGTTTTCACTGTTAGATATGAAGAACATATCTAGCCATTTGAATTATCTTTGTTAGCATATATACATAGAAACATGTTGAGGTTATTTAAAAAAATTATATTCTTTGATTCAGCGTATTTTAATAATCTGGTGTGCAATGTGCAAGGCTGTTTTGTTTGTTTTGCTAAAGAAAATTTTCCAAATGCCTAGGGAAAAATAAGAAAATACTCCTTATGAATACAGCTACTACTAAGAATATAAGAAGAAGCTGGGTTACATTTTAGAGACAAGGATCATTGTAGTGTATCATTCACAGTTTGAGGAAAGCAGCTTTAGTGTTCACTCAGCCTTGCTTCCAGAGTAGAAATAACGAGATGGTGGGAAATGACAAACTCTCAGTATACCCATCATATAGTTAAGTTTTCTACTAGCTGGCTGTCAACACCTACCTTGTGTACCCTTACTAATTTTGAAGACAAACTTTTTACTTGCTGTGACTCCATGAGAAAACTAAGGATCCAGTTTGGAAATCTGGAGCTGGGTCAGTTAAACTGTACCATTTAATGAAATTTAAGCAATTATGCTTAAATTCCAAAGTATCCAAAACATTCTATAAAAGACTTCACTGAAATTCTCACCAAAAGACTAAAAATAGTTCTATCAGTAGAACTAATTTTGAATAATTTTTGTATTGCCACAAAATTTACTGTTAAAGGAAGTTTTTAGAAATCCTGTTTTAACACTTAAACATAGATTATTTTGCACTAGATTCCCAGCCTTACTTATATTATTCTGCATTTGTAGTATTACTGGCTAAAATGTATGGTTAGTTCAAATTTATAAGCATCAGTTAATAGCAGTATTTTTTTGCTACTAACACACTTGCTGCAAGTGATTTCCTGGCATTGATATGCAGCACATATGCTTCTTCTAAGAATAACTAAGAAACAATCTGCCTAGAAATTATCTACCCCAGGCTCTATAAAGGACTGTTCATCTATATTACCAAAACTGACAGCTGGTTCTAGCCTATTTACAAAAAACCCCGAACCCCACTATTTTCATTACTGTTGCTGTTATCATGCAGACACTTAAAAGAATGCAAATTCTATCAAAGAACCAGCTTAGCATAACCATTCCTGTAAAGAAATGTTATCATCCTAAATAATTTTATGCAAACTACATGATGAAACTGTGTAACAAACCCAGTACTTATATCCATTGCTGACTTTAGGAATAAGAAACTTGTACTCATCCCTCACATGCATGCTTTACAATAAAAAAGCCATCTGCCATCCATCACAAAGGACTGTCATATATTTTTGGACACATACTGATACGCAGGTGTCTACCCACCATTAAATTGGCTTTCACATTTTGGACCCACACTGTGGGCCTTGTTAAATATTTGCTACCTTATCTAAAGCACCCAATTTTCCACCAGATAACTTCTCTAATGAGTGAATGTCTGACTCTGGATCTGCATATGCACCAATAATATCATCATCACGTCAGCCTGCTGTCTGCTAGCAAGTCACAAAAACCATAGTTTGATAAGGCGTAAAGCAAAACACCCTGTGGAGAACCCAGTTAATTTTAACTCTCTAGTTACAGTATAAGACAATCCACCTAAATTCCAATTTTGTACTTTCAAAGGAGTGAGGCTGAGAAACATGTCTTTTCCTTTCTCCCACTTGTATCACAAATAAAACAGCATTTATTGGACCAGGGAGACAAATAGAAAACTTTTACATAACAGAATGCACATGTCAGATGTAAGCATCTTGGATATGAGTCCTAACTCCAGGGATAATTAGTTACACGAAAGGAAACCCCTTCCATAGGGAAGAACAAACAGACATTTACTTTATATGTACTCCACTGTTCAGGAGATTGTCTAAAGAGGCAAATTCTAATCTGTTCCCCAAAGCAGGCAAATGAAGATGTGGGCATATGTTTCTGCCACCCTACATAAACATACAGAGAAGCAGACAAAAAAGGCAAAATAAAGGAGCAGGTCTGTGTTTGTCTGTGTTTGACATGAAATGGGACTGACGTGGCTTAGCAGGGAGACTTGTTCCTCTTGGCTGTTTAGGGTCAAAGCATGGACTTGGCTGTGCTATATGGCAATTCAGAGCACTTTACAAAGGCATCTGATCTAAATCACACTCTCTCCTCTTGCTATATAAACCTAAATTAAGCACATAAGGTAATACTGCCCTTAGCTGGGCAATATTGGGCAGCATGACAACTTTGGTGAGCAAAGCAGGAAAAAAAGAGAATACTTTCACCCATGATATCTACTGTCTTTTTCTCTCACATTTTTTTCTATATCTAAATATAGGTATTGTCAATAGATACTTAGCCCCCCTCCCCTTCAAATCAATCTCTGCTGTGGTAAATCTCACATCACCTGAGGAAATTATTTTTGCATAGATTCTCTTGATAAAGATGATCTTCAAGCTAGCCATATAAAGCAGAGAGGATCTATTTCTTTGTCTGTGTGAATTGCTTGCATTATTCACAGAAAAAAATGTTAGTATAAAAGGTGGGACCCAATTTAAGTATCTAAAAGCTATAAACATTGATTTAAGTCATCATCCTAAGCTCCCTTTATAGCTAGAGCCCTTCAGAGTGACCACTACATTGGATGCTCAGGAGAAGACTCACTTGTCAGAATCCAGGTGTCTGCTGTCACTTTTGGCACTTCAGATTACCAGGATGCGTATCACATGGGAATGGGTGTCCCACCTATCTTGCATCCCATCTGACAAGCACATGCGGGTATTTGGATTTCAAGAGGCTCAAGATAACTATTTTGGGGAAACTGATTCTTCATTTTTGCTGACAGTAAGATGAATTGCCTGATAAAGAGGCCTGTTTCCATTGATTATAAAATAAATCTGTGATAATCTGTTTTGAGCTAGATGCCTAACTCTTAGATGTCTCAGTGAGAGCAAAAGAATCTCAACTTCATGGAGCTTTAGTATTAAATAATGAAGTCAAATGAACATAAAGAAATGCTGAACTGTGATTTTATATACATTGATAGGACAAAGTATTATGGTCAATAATGCGGGGGGGTGGGATATTTCATTGCAGATGAATGTCTGATGAAAATGCAGTGTCTACTGCATTTTGAGAGGCTGTAAACATCTCTTTTCCCAAGAGCTTCTACAATCATTTTCAAAGTGCTAGTATGGTGTTTTGTAATGTATTTGACATGACAGCAGTGGAAGTAAATGATTTTTTTCCCCATTATCCCTACTTAAAGTGTAGAAGATGAGGCTACTGTTGTACTTTTTGCATTTGAAAGCAACAGAATACTCAAATAATTTATTCATTAACAGCTGCAAGAAATAACCTCAGATTTATGGATCTTAAAATTCATTCCAGGTGATAAAAAATGCTTTTTTGTGTTGTTTTTTGTCAGTCTCAGGGTTACACATTTCTTAACCTTGGATGGTATCTCAGAAGTATCAACTGCCTTAGTGAATATTTCATTGCCACTTGCATGGATGTTCTGTTCATTATGGCACAGTCTCACATTATAGGTAGGTCAAAGAAATGTATGTTATATATGCACAGATACTGAGAAATAAAGTTGTCAGCATCATTCAGTATGTCACATAAATATTTCTCTTAGGAATTATCTTTGCTTGGTGGAGTTTTGTATTTGTATTCATGTCTCCTTTCCGATAAAATGCAAGATTATATAAATTCTGTTTTTCTCCCAGTGCCTGCAAAATATTCTAATTCTGTTGTGCTTTTTGTACTTCCTCTACTGTGTACTTCCTTCACTGTTTTCTGAATCTCATCAATGTTTATTCCCTGTTTTAAATTACTTTTTACCACTCTGATGAATAAACCTGGTCTTGATGCATACTTTCTGTGGTCTGCTTCTCTTCTTTCAATCTATGCAGAATTTCAATTTCAATTAAAATATTAAAAATAGCACCAATAATTACAAAAATTATCTGAGTTCTGGAGATGTTGATTTCAGGATTTACACCACATTCATTTTTTTAGAGGAAACGAACATTTTAGTTGTTGTTCTGACTCCACATTCTTAAGTATGTAATTCATAGTAATTGGTATTAAAATATCTGATGTTCGTCCATACACAACATGGTTAGACTAGAGAGCAAGGATATCTCTCCAATTATGCAATCAATCCTTTAAAAACACCTTTAAAGTTTTCTGCCGTCTTTACATGGCCAGATGAGTCGGATATAACTCAGACATTTCTTGCAGTTTTTTACCTGGGACATACAATGCTCCTGATGGCATTCTGTTGTCTTCTCTTTATCTCAGAAGAAGGAGGACGATTTAGCTAAAGTTACCCCAATATTCCTGTACTTTTGTCCTTTTCAGAAAACTAAGTTAGGGTGAAAACAATTGGTCAAGCCCTTGTCCATATCTCAGAGAGAGAAAACCACCCCCAAAAAACCCAAACAAGTGTGTGTACTAGGTAGCAGCTGTCTTCTTATTGACCCACCATTCTTCTCAACCTATAGCATAGTCTCCCCCATTGTATTTTAAGTTTGTAAATTAGCACGATCAGTAAACAAACATGTCTCAGTATATTTGAATTTGGTCAAGTTTCATGACACATTGCTTAAATCAGGAAACTTAAATCTGTTACAAAAAAAGTGTCTCTATTTCCCTGTGTATTTTCTAGAGAATAGAAGTTTCAGAAATAACTTTCTGCGCTGGATGAGTCACAAACACCTTGTTTTTAAATGCTATGTCTTCTAGATACTGAGAGGGAATAACAAACTGGGTAACTTTTCCAGTGTAAATGCTTGCCTCTGCATGACAGTAAATTTTTAACCATTTCAGAAGTAGATATCTCTACTGGGAGAAATAAGGATTTTGCTGCCTTTTCTGAGTGATTCTTTTCTTTCATGTTTGCTTGCTTTCTTGCAGGAGTTACTTCCCAGTATTTCAGGAACTTTGATAGATGAAAAAATAATGCCACTGAGACACCCTTTTAATGGAAGACTTCCATGTTTTGCTGGTTTTGCAGCCTACCATTCTAGGCAAGGCTAATTTCTACAGGTGGCTGTGTCGCATAGTTTGTCCTTATCCTTTAGAAACAGAAAAAAAAATGTGTGGCAATTCCTGCATCAGGAATATTAATGGAGAATTGTAGCTAAAAGGTAAGTTGCATTGCTGCAGCAGTAGGGCTTGAACATTGGAAGGCTAAACTGCTCCCAAACTTTCCTGTGGCAGGATATATAATGGTTCTTGAACAAGGATGCTTAAAAATTAAATACCCTACAGCTCAAATAAAGGAAAAGAAAACAAAAAGCCTGATTGGGAGAAGATGGCAAACTGTCTCTGGGATGCTGTGTCTCATCAGTCATATTTATGCCACATCAAGACCCTCTGTCACACAACGAGGTCACACAGACAACTTAATCAAATTGCACTCTTTTGTAAAATAATTTTCTTCTATTATCTGTAAAACAGTGAGATTATGGTGGACAGCCAACCTGATGCTTCCAAATGCTCATGCCACTGGCTGTTTCCAACCACTCCTATCAGAAAAGACTGAATTTCTAGGAATGTAGAAAGGGCATAGCTGAATATCTGCCAGCTACTGACTGAACATTAATTATATTTACTTAATAAATGAGTGCTAGACAATCTAGGCAGCATAAAGGGCAATGCTGGAGCAATTCCGATATGGCAGATGGATAGATTTTCACAGAATCACAGAATAAGCTCAGCTGGAAGAGACCCACAAAGATCATCAGGTCCAACTCAGCCCTGCAGAGCACCATCCCCAAAATCATACCATGTGCCTGAGAGCTTCTTGAACCCTGTCAGGCTTGGTGCTGTGACCACTTCCCTGGGAAGCCTAACCACCAGTTCCAGTGCCCAGCCACTCTCTGGGTGAAGAAGCTTTTTCTAATATTTAGCCTAAACTGCCCCGACACAACTTCAGGCCATTCCCTTGGGTCCCGTCACTGGTCAACACAGAGAAGAAATCAGTGCCTGCCTCTCCTCTTCCCCTCACAAGGAAGTTGTAACTGCAATGAGGTCTCCCCTCAGTCTTCTCTTTTCCAGCCTGAATAGACCAAGAGACTTCAGTGTTCCTCATACAGCTTCACCATCTTTGTTGCCCTGCTTTGGACACTCTCTAATTGCTTTATATCTTTCTTATATTATGGCACCCAAAACTGCCCCCAGCGCTCGAGGTGAGGCTGCCCCAGTGCAGAGCAGAGCAGGACAATCCCCTCTTGCCCAGTGGGCGATGCTGTGCCTGATGCACGCCAGGACACGGGTGGCCCTCCTGGCTGCCAGAGCACTGCTGACTCAGATTCAACTTGCCATCTACCAGGATCCCCAGGTCCCTTTCTGTTGTGCTGCTTTCCAGTATCTCATTCCTCAGTCTGTCCATACATCCAGGGTTGCCCATCCCAGGTGCAGAATCTGGCCCTTTCCCTTGTTTAACTTCATATAATTGGTGATTGTCCTGTTCTTTAATTTGTCGAGGTCTCTCTGCAGGGCCTCCCTGCCTTTGAGAGAGACAACAGCTCCTCCCAGTTTTGTATTGTCCGTGAACTTGCCCGTATCCCTTCCAGTCCTGCGTCTAAGTAATTTATGAAGATGATGAAGAGCACAGGGCTGAAGATGGGGCCCTGTGGAACCCCACTAGTGACAGGTCCCCAGTCTGATGTCATGCCATTCACTATAACCATTTGTGCCTGTCCCACAAGCCAGTTGCTCACCCATCCCACGATGTGTTTATCCAGCTGTGGGATGCATATTTTGTCCAGACAGATCCCATGACAGACAGTATCAAAAGTTTTGCTGAAATCTGAAAGGATTACATCAGCTGTCTTTCCTTGGTCAGCTGCGCGGGTTATCTTGTTATAAAAGGAAATCAGGCTTGATAAGCAGGAATTTCCACTCATGAAGCCATGCTGGCTGTGACCAATGGCTGCATTGTCTTTCAGGTGTTTTTCAATACCTCCCACAATAATCTTCTCCATAATTTTGCCAGGCACTGAAGTGAGACTGACAGGCCTGTAGTCCAGGGTTCTCCTTTTTGTCCTTCTTGAAAACTGGGACAAGGTTTCCGGTCGGCTGGGACTTCTCTGGATTCCCTAGACTGCTTAAAAGTCTTTCAAAGAGGTTTTACAATGACATCAGCAACTCTTTGAGGGTTCTTGGATGAATCCTATCAGGCCCCAGAGATTAGTAGGGATCCAAGCGGAGCAGCAGGTCCTGCACAATTTCAGGGCAACTGGGAGTTGATCATTCTCACAGTCATGGTCCTCCAGCTAAGGGCACTGAGACCCCCTTGGTCCATCATCCATGTTGAAGACTGAGGTAAAGAATGTGTTAAACACCTCTGCCTTGTCCATGTCCCTGTTTGTGAGGTGACCATCCTCATCCTGTAATGGGCTGAGTTTCATTAGGTTACTCTTGGGTTTTCTTCTAACAGTTCTTGCTTGGAGCATAGATATATGCTACCTCTGAGAACAACAAGTTATGACTCTAATACGTAAATCTGGCAGTATAATTTTAAGACCTTCAGACTGAAATACTCACTTGTGTTCTGAGACATTTGGTTTTATTTAAAAAATGGGAATTGGGCACCTCAGAAAAGCAGCAGGGTTTACTGATACATGTAAGCAGCAGGGATTTCCTAAAGCATTGCATGGTATTTGTAGCAGTGTGCTTTGAAAACACATTTCTCTCTAGAGCCAAAGTTCTCTGGAGAAAAAAAAATGCTGAAAGAAACTAGATGGGGGATTTAGAAGACAAAAATGTGGGATTTAGAAGACAAAAATATATTGTTTTTCAATAGCCTATTCATAGCATTATTCTTTCGAAAAGCCTAAGCAGGCAGCCTCCTTTTGTTGAAGGGGATATCATCCACTATTTAGGATAACCTTGTTGTTGGACCATGGGAAGTTTGATTTCCTCCTCCATTTTTCTGAAAGAAAACTTAGCCACAAAAGGTTTTTAGATATTCAAAGCAAGAGGTATGCAATTCTGGCATTTAAAAGATTAATGCTTAAGTGGCCCCACATGTACCTCTTAGGAGTGTCAGGACATCACTGTGGTTGTAAGAGAGCAAAATGGCAAATGATGGCCCCAGACTGGTACAGAATCCTATTTCTTTGGCTAACAGTAGCGAATTACAAGTCTGAGAGGCTTAATAAACTGGTACTGATATCTAATAATTTTTTTCAAATTTGTTTCACTGGGTACAGAAAGATACACATTCTATCAAAAAATATGCAGAAATACCTGAAATACCTTTTAGTATGAGGAAACATTATTAGAATCCACATGTTTAGAAAGACTCAAAGAAGGAATAGACATTAAAACTGCTGGTTATAAAAGGCAATACTGTGCTAAAAAAACGTCGTCAGACTCCATGTTTCAGAACTGGTTTGAAGCGCTTGTGAAGCCACTGAGAAGACGTAGGTCTCTGAAATTTATTTTTCCCTTCCTCTTGAATACGTAAGGCCTTTCTCAAACCATATGTTTATTTTTTAATGATAATGTAATCCCATAAAACCATGATCTTTGTGCACTGTTTCTTGTTAATGGCAACACTGTGATGCCTAAAAGTCCAGACGGCAAGAGGTTGTACAAATACGAGAAACATAAAAAGCCACAGCAGGAAAAGGCTGAATATTCAAAAGCCAGAAAAGATGCTGGCCACGCCTTGGCTCTTTGGCCCCTAAAAATCACTGAAGTCAGAGTCTCCAAGGTGGAATATCTCTCTGAATCAACAGCACAGGCATAGAGGATATCCTGTAGTCCTTCTCTTGAGTCCTCACAGCACACCATATCACATTAATTCAAATTAAAGCATGATACCTGCCAAGACCAAAGGAACACATTCTATGAAGTTCTAAGATTTAATTGATAAACTAGTTCACATTAATGAACTAAAAGCAGAGAACAACTTTTTAGAATCAAGTTGTATTATATATTATTATAAATATTATATTATAATAATAATATAATATATATAATATATATTATATATTATATATATAATGTATATTATATTCATTATATTATAATTATTATAAAAAATCTATATCTACCCAGGATATCCCATTAATCTTTTTATAGAGTAAACTAAGAGTAGAGAGCTCCAGATATGTGACTGCATTTTCCTTGACAACAGCATCTGTCTAAACATCTGCAAGTACAGACCTAAGAAAATATAAAAATGAAAAGCAGAAGTGTGGTTGGTAGTCAATAAAAAATTAAAGCAAAAAATAAAATCAATGTGCAAATCAATACTTTTTATTCTAACATAATCTGCATTATTGAATATCAATATGGACTTGAGGAAAGTAACCCAATGTCCTTCTCAGTTATAAACAAGGATTTACTTTTTTTCTGTAAATCCCCATAGAATATTCCTAAGCAGCTTCCAAGAAAACTTTAAACACTTTGAAAACTCATGCTAAGATACTAATTTTTAACTGAAATCACTTGAAGCATACAATCATTTAAATCACAATATGAGACACCGTATCTATCTACATGTAAATGTAGGTATGTAAAGGAATCCTCAAATTGCCCAGGGTCAATGACACCTGTCCTGCAATATCCCCATCCTTAAGGCTGACAAAGAGAGCAGTCAAAGGAAAAGAGCATGGATCAGAAAATTTTCAGAAGAGCACAAGGGGTCAGACAGCTGGCTAAAGTTACAGCAGCCCTCGAACAACTTTGTATAGTATTTTACTTTTGGTCCAATGATAGAAACCTTCACTGATTACAAGATCTTTTGGCTTTTTACTCTTCCCTCTTCTGGAATAATGAACATTTGTGTAAGTCTAAGATTCATGATGAATATATTCCCTTCTATTATCAGAACTGGCTGAAAAAAGCATCTTTGATTAGCCTGCTGGGTTGGACAATGAAATCTCTGTGAGAATCATTAGAGGCCAGGTAAATGGAGGCTTTTCCTGAGCTGTCTGCCAAGCAAAGAGAGTAAGCATTTCGCTCTTCCAAACTGGAACCTTTTTAATTAAAAATGGTAAAACTCAGAATCTGGTATTTTTCTCAACCATAATCTCTAAAGCAGAATGTGCTTTTCAGTCATGCTTTTAATGTATGGCGTAGTTCAGAGATGGATTTGAATCAAAGCAAAGACAGACTGTAGTTGGTTTTAGACAGGTGAACAAAGGGAAGAGGCAGCCCCTGGGACTTCTCTGCCTTCATGTCATGAATAACACACTGTAATATGGCTTACACTTGTGATTATCAAAATGATCGCATCATTCAACTAGCCAGAACTTCCCTGAGATTTCCTTTGGGACTTAGCCCTTTCTATATCCTCCATATTCTTGCCTTCAGCAGAGTTTTGTGGTTTTAAGGAACAGTGTCAGCTTGCCCTTATAGTTTGTATGCATTTCTGTTGTCCCTGGATGGACAGTGAAAGAAGTAAACAACAAACAAAACAGAATGGCTGAATAATTTCAGTGCTACACCCTTCAAGCCATTTTGTTGTCTGAGAAACTCCTTCCAATCTAAATACTTTTACAACTCACAAAATCTGAGGAGGCTGTGCAGGTGCTGCTAGCTGATAACTGTTTATAGAAATCTAACTAAAGGTGGTATTTCACACCAACAAAAACCAGTTTAGCTTAGCATAGCCCAGATATAGAAAGAAAATGTTCCCAGAAGAAGAATATGTGGGCTGACTGAGAGATGATCTTTATTTATGGCTTTTCCATTTCTCATCTGAGTCACAGAGGCTGTAGTATAATGACTGCACAACAATTTGGAGTAGCACCACCTTTGAATACATGTCTGTGTGTGATTGATACATGTAGTTCTTACTCACATCAAGCATGAGCACACTGATAATTAATAATGTTTAATCAAACAAGGATCACTGACGCATGAAGTTTGTATTTTATAGTACACATTAAAAATACATTTATCTTGTAGTGATAATTTTGAACCCATCACCATTTACCATTTCAGTTAAGTGAGGTAAAAATAATAATGTTTTTATTAATTTCTAACAGCCCAGTTGTATCAGTAATTCAAAGAATTGTTCAGTTACATCATTACAAATTTTTTGTAATTGAACTAACCATAAATCTGTTGACTTCAGAATGATAATTAATTTCAATATTTGTATTTTTTCTTTTTGTCATCTTGGACACTGTTTTTCTTTGCTTGTTTTTATATTTTATTACATAGTCCGCTACATGCTTGTGTTCTGGAATTACCCTTGAAAATTCCATACTGCAAAAATAATTCCTTTAGAGAGGCTTTACACAGAGTCAGTTTGTCCCTGGCCAGAAGAAAACCTGGGTTCCCTGGTGTGGTGCTGGAACCAGAGTGAAGCTAGGTCATGTTTTCATAGCTGAGTGAGTGCATGTGTGCCCGGATGTGTGGGTGGGTATGCTGTTCCCTGCCTACACTACTAAAGGTCATTTCTCATTGCATAAAGAAGGGCAAACTTCAATATTAGGCACTGTATAGGACCAATTTTTCATCTAGGCAGTAAAAATTAAAGAAAAAGAGATTTTCATTAGGAAAAAAAAAATCCTTTGATATCAAAATAATTTCACCTGGAAATTTCCATATGTCTACTTTTAAAAATTTTGATAGAATCATGTTAGAAATTAAAAATTAGAAATAAAATTTTAAAAGAACTGTTTTTTAGTTGAACCTTCCAGAATTGATTCAGATAAAGTAAGAAAAGGAGTATTTCCCAATATTAGAGTTTGATTATTTAATTTTCTAGACTATTTCTTGTGAATTGTGTATATATATCAAGCAATAAAGTATTTTGTATCAATATTACTGATCTCAATAAATATGAAAATTTACCTATTATGAAGACCTGAGGAGATGAAGCAGCAACTTAGATATATCTGCAAAACCATTTCGTTTCTTGTGGCAGAGGTGTTATGAAGATCTATTTTTGTATTCCACAGTAAAGCGGATTTCTGATTCTTTTGGGGAAAAATGCTTCTTTTAGCCACAAATATCAAAAGATTTTTTTTGGCATATGCATGGAGCAAAAGCTACTACCACATGTGAGTAAAGTGACAATGTTGTAGTGATGAGACTGAAGGTAGAGCAAAGAATTACACAATACTGCAAAATTACTGGCAGGAGGAAAAAAATCACTTCCTAAGAGCTGGAAGTCACTGTATCTTTACCCTGTTTTGACCAATTAGCCTCCCATTTGCCCAGGTGATGTAAAAACACATGTTCTATTGGATTTAGGTCTGTGCATAGTCTCTCAACAAATAAGGTTAATTAAAGGCTTCTTGATGAAAGCTTCTTTTACTGTGTGATATCTAATATATTTTTATTAATATATTTATATTAGTACGTTTAATAATTGCATATTAATGCCACTTGAAAACAGAGATATTCTCTTCTGGTTTTGCACCTTTTATTTCAGCTTTGATACAGGTTTATCATCTGACAACATCCACTGTGAAACATTTTCCTTATGTGGTCTTCACATGCTCTTGCCCTCCCTTTCTCCTGCCGTATTGATTTTTGTTCCTGTCCTGGAAGCATAGACCGTCAGGTAATTCTTCCAAATCCTGGTACTGCAGCACTGAGGATATTTTTTTGGCAGTGGCCAGGGAACATGACTTACAAATTCTGACAGGACAGAGATACGTTAAAGAGCCTTTTGAAGCATGGTACTGAGCTCCTAAAATAGAGTACATCCAGTGCATTAATTTCTGAAAGAACACTTGCAGTAAATTAGTCACAAATTCCTCAGCCCATACAGAGGTTTCCAGGTTAGCACCTTCACACCTGGGAGGGACGTTTGGAAACCTAATGTTTGTTAGTATCTAATTAAAAATTTTCACTTGCAGGTCAGAGGCGACTGACACCAGCAGCTTACAGAAATTTCAGTGAGAAAGAAATAGTCCTAAATATCAGCATTTTGTCTTCATCCAACTTGAAATATAGTGAAGTCCCGATAGACTAGTCCTTAATAATCTCTTCAGATCCCAGCTATTGTTAGAATCTGCAGTTTATAATACAGTAAATATCTTATTTTATAATATAAATAAAATAGAGATTTAATATAGATTATATATTTGTATATAGTACCATGTCCCATTAGAAAATTCTAAACATTATTAATTTCACTATATCGTAAATAACATATAGTATATGTGATAGAATAGAATAGAATAGAATAGAATAGAATAGAATAGAATAGAATATATATAATATAGAGTCTGAGGTGACATAGGTTTATCTCCTCTGCCACTTTTGGATAGTGTTGAGTTCAAATTTTTAAATGAAAAGGATGTTGAAATGTCATCAGCCCTTCACATCCACCTGCTGTAGGTATTTCTTTTTCAGTTGTCCTTTAGTAATTTTATAAAAAAAGAAATACTCCTCATTTACGTTTGAAGGGAGCCCTACCAGTAACAGTGATCTTAACCAGAAGCAAGACTAACATCTGCCACCTACTACGGTTTCAGTTCCCAGAGAAACAGCATTTAAAGTGTGAAGTGCTCCGTCATGTACTGCTAAGCCAAGGCAGGAGGATAAGAACCTGCCATCTTCCAGTCCAGTCTGTTTTCCAACCTTTCCAGATGCCAATTTACTATTTGCTGATTCTACTTGCTTAATTGAAATTCAATTCAATGGCTTTCACAGGCCTAT
The DNA here is from genome assembly GCA_013397725.1 of Rhagologus leucostigma. Lineage (NCBI taxonomy): Eukaryota > Metazoa > Chordata > Aves > Passeriformes > Rhagologus > Rhagologus leucostigma. The sequence continues at coordinate 174,330 of VZTD01003148.1, read as the reverse complement.
GCAGTTCTCAGCACTACATAGAAGGTTGAGGAATAATAAGCAAATGAAAGCTTAGAGGATAAGCTCCAGCATACAGTAATGATAGGAGAATGCAGGGGTGTTACTTTTATTAATCTCAAACTTGCCAAGAACTTTAGCTGTACTCAACAATAAATGATATAGTCTTGGTAGGCAGTGTGATTCGTTGGATCACAAAGCTCAAAGATTCAGAAAGAAATCAGTCTATTTTTGAGCCATCAAAACAATGACAACTGCAACTGCAATATTTTAAGGGAGTCTAAAGCTTGATTTACTTTACAATTTTTATACCTGAAATGGGATTGCTTGTATAGTCACATGCAGTGCTGCCACAAGTGTACATATTTCACAATCAAAAATAAACTCTTTGTTTTCTAAGCCTGATTGCATTAAAATGAGTGCTCCTTTGTGAGAAATTACTGGCTGATTTTCTGCTGCTTCTTTCAATTCTAAACAAGGCAATTATTTTTCCTGAAGAAGAAATAAAAGTTTATTTATGGTCTTTAGTGCCATGATATTCTCCCTAGTGGCATATTAAGTGACAGCCTGAAAGATTTTAGCGGAGTCATTGTAAGATTTCATTCTTTTGTGTATTTGTGAAAAAGGTACTCTTGAAACAGATCTCTGAATACGTCTTTGAAAGTATAATATCTCTGAGGGTGCATAAAAAAGAATTCAGAGTATTTAATATGAACAAATGCCTGGCAAGATTTTACATAACACAAGCACAATACGCAAATCCATTAAAGGATGAAATGGAACTAGTTAGATGCAAGTCAAAGCACTTGGGTAAGTCACAGCTAATCAAATAAAAATAAAAATAAGTGCTGAATTTCAAAACAAGATTGAGTTGATTAGAATGGGATCATTCTGTATCATTCAGGAGTAGCAATTTTATGCAAGATGAGCAAACCAGTAGTTTTGATTATTCTTTGTTTTTTTTAAAGTTTACTTGTGTGGGGGTTCAAATTTTTCTTTCTTGTTATTATTCCTGCATTAAAGAGATCAAATATTACAAACTGGAAAACACTGAGTGAACTAAAATAATTTTAAATATAGTTTTGAATATAGAAATGAAGACTTTTTATTATATATGAGGCTGGAAGCAGCCATTAATAAATGGAAAGGCAATGCAGAACAAAATTTAGTCACTACTGCCTTGTGATTGGATTAAATTCTCTCATCTTTCTTGCTAAACCTTCTATTTGACATCACTCCTTTAGTGGAAAGCAAGAGCAAGAACAATTTGCTCAATGGAAGTTAACCTATCTTCCAGACATCTCTTCAGTCTCCTGGCTTTGAATGCTCTGCTTACAGAAGGACCTCTCAGCACACTCTCTAGGATGTATAAAGTTTCATTCCAAGCCTTTAAATTTTCTGCACACGACAGAACATTTCAGTTTGAATGGAGGGTTAGCCTTCACATTTTTCGGAAGTAAAGCTATTTCTTAACTGTGTTTGCCCAATCCCAATTGGTCAATGCACATGTGGATGGTGTAATTAGTGGAACTTAATAAACCAAAATGCAACCTAGATGAAACAAGTGTTTGTTTCTAAAAGTGTATATGCTCCAATTTGTAAGTAATTTGTAACTCTGGTTTTTAAATTAAAGCTGACGCAAAATATGTGTCAAAAATGCCAGTGAGAGATGCCAATTATTCCTAGATTGCAAAATCAGTTGGGAAAATGGCTCAGCAGACCCTACCAGACCTGCATTATCTTCTTTTTCTGTTATTTCCACAATTCATGCTGCTGTTAGACTCCTGCTTTGTCACATGTCCAGGGTTTTTTTCTCCACCTGAACTAAGGTGACAGGGGTTGTTGGCTTGTGAGTGCAAACGGAGCACATTCTTGGACTTAGTTCCTCAGGGGTAACCCTGATGCTGTGTGTTGTACATGGCCTTTCAGACGAGGAAAACATGACACTTGTTAAGTTCTTAGCAATGTGGATCATCCCTTTTTAGTCAAGATCTAAAAGACATACCTCAGTTGAAAGGGAAAAAGTTTTCTTCTTCAAAGAGGTGCCTTTTGGGTAGCTGTTATTAACATCCTCAGCTGCCACCAGAACAGATGTTACACAAATGCTTAGAACTATGCCTTTTGAAGCATAGCAATATGAGAAAAAATACAGTCAGGCCTCCAAGCCCTATTTATAAAGCCTAGAGAAAGAGAGAGTTTGGTCATTTGGCCTGACTGACTGAATGGGTCATGAGGGACCAGTGTCGGCACTGAACAAGAGACACTGGAGCTTCCCAGGATCCCTAAACATTTCAAAAACCAATTTTAATGTAATTGTCAAATCTTTTCCAGTATGGAAGTGTCAAGTAAGATGACAAATACACATTTGATAATGATTTTGTCACCTCTTCTTCTAACTGCCACTTACCAACCTATTAAAAATTGCCGCCTGTTCCAAGGGTACCTCGATGAGCTGCTACATTTTGTGTTCTGAATAGCTGATAAATATGTTGGGCATAAGAAGTGTTTGATCATTATGAATTCACATGCCATTCATTGTAATATAGTGATGAAAGGAATTCATCTTATGTTCATGCAGCTGTCACATGTACTGCCAGGGGTGTTACGTTCTAATTTAGTGCTAATCAATGGGTACAATAAAGGTGTTACTCATCAAATCTTGAGCATGCTATATTTTTGTATCCTGTACTGCAACCAAAGCACAGGGTAGATGTAAATAGCTTCACACTGACATTGATACACTATAATTTCTTGGCATCTCCAATGTCTATGCATCATGAAGATAAACTGGTAGATCAGCTAGAATAAGTAATTAAATTGCATTTTGTTTTTAACAGAAACTGAGGTTGGCTTACACTTTCACCTAAGCTGAATCCATCTGCTTATTGTTATAGAATTAAAGCAGCTATAAGATGAATTGGTTTCATATCTTTAGTTTCTTCATGCTTCTAATATCTGCAATTTTGTTGTACTGCTAGGATACTCTGCCATCTTTTCAAATTGCAATACACACAAACAAAGATTGTTTAACAATTTTTAATAAAATAACTAAGCAAGAAAGATAATAATAAATAAAAATATGTGTACAAGATTCTCAAAGTCCTGTATTTCAGGGCCACCAAAAAAGATGAGATTTGTGACTTGCCCATAATGCACTAAATTCAAACTGTTTAATATTCAAGGGAAGAAAAAGAAATTAATTTCAGGAGTCAGGAAGTCCCTGAAGTGTGCTGCCTCTGTTCTAAACCTCTGGTTCTGCTATATCACCATGTTGTGACTGATCACGAACAAAAGAGCTATTCAAGAGCTGACAGTCCATATGTGACTCGTAAAGTGAAGGTGTGATGGAGCTCAAGAAACCAAGATTAATTAAGAAAATGGCTAAATTCATGGCTAATACAGACTCCTCAGCTCCAAAGAGAATATCAGAAAAATTTCAGCATGGCTTATGCCTATTATAGACATTTAAATTCTGTATAAACCTTATGTATGTACTATTAGTATTATCTATGAAAAATAAATCATTTGTTGTCATGAACTGTAAATCTTGAACAGAAACCAGGTATATATCACTACACTGAAATGTAAAAATGCTTCATTAAAAACATTTTTCACATTTCTGGCATAGGGAAAAAAGTATCCTGCAAAAATTAGTTTTATTTGTTAATTTGGATGGAATAAGCCTCTGAGGGAAAGATATTATCACATTTATGCTATTGTACAGCATTAAATATTTAAATGCAGTTTGGTATGCACGGATACAGAGTGTATCTCCTGAATAGTTCAAAGGCAAAAGTCCCTAGCTTAGTCCAAAACAAAATACATTAGAAAATTAATACAAAAGTTTGGAAATTAATTCTTGAGAGCCCTCAGTTCAAAAAGGAACAAACCCAAAATGTACAGTATTTTAAAGTAAGACAAGTGTTCAAAAAACTTGATCAAAACCTACCTCAATGCACTGGTTAGAGTAAGGGCTGAGATGAAGAAATAAATTGTGGAAACCCAACCAAAACTGGGAAGAATTTAAGTCTCTACATCCATGGGAGCAACCAAAGTGATCAAAAAAAGCTTTTTTTTTTCTAGCTTTTTTTTCCTAGCACTGTCCAGCTGTTAAAGTACCTGTTGAAACTCACTGGGTACCTCCTTGCACAACATGAAAGTTTCTGCTAAGAACTGGTGTACAAGCTGCCTGCTCTGGACTGGGCCACGGGTGATGCCTGCCTCCTCAGAAGAGCCTTTTCCATGTGTATCCATGGCTATCTCAGACCAGGAAGAGTGAAAGAGCAAAATGCACAGGAGGCAAAAAGCTAATTTAGGATAATGGTCTGGGCTCTGCTTCTGATAGATCTTGCCAGAGCTATGAGCTGAAGAGCTGGGTTTTGTTTCCATGCTAGCCTGTAGCTGAAGTTAGAAGGAAATAACTTCCAAATCTGTTCACAGATCACTGCTGGAACAACTAGGCTGCTGGCTAACACCCACAGTGAGTGCTCTCAAAAGTGTGCTACTATGCAGCTAAAAATGCAACTATCCTTGAGCCAAATTCAAGCAACCAAATAGCAGTAGAACTCCATAACCTAAGTTATTACACTTTGCTGTGTGAGATTGTGACCTTTGTGCTGTCACTGTTTGCTCATGCGGAACACAGTAACTCAAAATCAAATAAAAACCAACCCTCCCATTTTCTCCCACTCAACTTTATTTTTCACTTGTGTTTTGGAGTCGGGGCGGGGTAGGGAGTGGTTGGTTGGTTGGTTGGTTGGTTGGTTGGTTGGTTGTTTAAAATAATAATGCTAAGGCACAGAGAGATTTATGTGGGATTGCTGAGACCAGAATCCTTTGTACATAGGAAGTTCTGAACACTCTCCAAATATAAATAATGGTATATCACATCAGACACTTACAGACCCTTTTCTGAAAGCATTTCTTTTCCTCCTGACATAGCAGAGAGTTTCAAATAGTGCAGTCTGAATGCAAAACAAAAAGCTAGGGCCCTCCGACGAGTGGAGATGGGAAAAAGCCATCCTAACTAATGGTGTTACTCATTTGCCTAAAAGCAGCTGGGAATTTAATTAGTTCTGTAACTTGTTAGTTTTGATGGATATCTGCCCTCTGCCACGGAACAGCTGTTATCTCACCTCCAGCTGCTTCTTGCAGATCAGCAGCTCCCAAGCTTTTCAGAGCCAGTCTCTCTGCTGCCTGCCTTGCATTGCACCTCTGGCCAAGCACTGCTTCCTTAGCAGATTTCATCAGTGCTGGATGCTGCTCCTTTCATCCCTGTAGCCTCCTTGCTTGCTGCAGATGTGTGCTGGCACTTCGGTCTCCACAAAAATGGTCCTTCCTCCCTCCTTTTCCCCTGATATTTAATGTCATGGTGTTAACACAGAGAACTGTGCCAACAAGCCCAGCAGAACTTGAGACTGGAGTCAATCTTGTTTTTCACTCATCTCTGCTCTAACCCCTCCTCATGGGTCAACATGGGTCTTGCTGCTGCAAGAGTGGACTCTTCAGAAGATCTAAAGAGTTGTGTGTTATCAGCTCAGGCAAAGTGATTTTCCTTGTGAAAAGAATGGGGGGGGAAAGCATATTTAAATATATATGGAAAAATACACATAAATGGAAAAGTAATTGGAGAAAGTGAATTTCTGGTCAATCTAAAACAGAAAATGTATTTTATCTCACTGGCAGGAAATAAAAAATGTTTCAATTAAGTGCTTAATTCAGTCCAAAACCAAGTTTTAACTTTTTTTGCCTGTGCTGACTTTTTAAACGTATTTGGCCAAACTCAAAACAAACTGTATTTAAATGGTTCTATTTTTATATTTTTAAAAATTTTTGATCTTTCTTTTTGGGACTGTGCCGATTTGGCCAAAATCTAGTAATATAGCCCCTGAGAGAAAACCAGGTTGCAACCAGCCTTCCCCCCACAGGGTTCGGGGAAAAAAAAAAAATTTTTCCTCAAAGGAAAGTGAAAGAGATAAAAACTATTTATTTTAACAAACACACAGGAAAAGGATAATGATGCTAAATAATGGATTAAAACCCCCGCTATAGAGAGAAACCTGGGAAGATTTCAGAGTCCTTCTGTAGGTGGGGTCTCTCTCCTCCTCGGAGCTGGTCGGTGAGGGCGTGGGCCCACCCCCGGGCCTCGGGGAGAAAATTCTCCTGATGTGTTCTGATGTTGTTGAAACAGTTCAGAAGAGAAGAAGGGAAAAACCCAAAGTCCCAGGAAACAAAATTCAGCTCTCCGTCTCATGCCAAGAGGAAGGAAAAACCAGCTGGCTGAAGAAAAAGCAAGCAGGGTGCTCCGTCCGTGCTATCCGCAGCCAGACAACACTGAGGAGTGTAATCTCTGTGTCCTTGAGAAGCTGCTTTGGAAAGTTCATCTGTTTTTTTTTTTTCCCTCAAGCTCAGTTTAAAGGCACAGAAAAGGCACAATATTACTTTTTGGGCATAGGGCATGATAGGGGATACACATGATAGAGTCACCCCAAGACAGGGACCTATCAAATCTCATTTTCTAATGGTTTTGGTACTCTTTAAAGGAAAGTTTTCAGAAAATAAATCATTCACAATAACAATTTTGCCCATCTGTCATTAACCATTTTACCTCCTTCCTTTTGTCTTAGTGGACTCGTAAAATAGATGGTCTTGCAAAACAAAACTTGTTGTATTCTAATTGAATGCCCTGCTAAACTGAGCCATTTCTTTAAGTTTGCATTAGCAATGTCTTTCTCAATAAGAAAGGGGTGGAAATATAACAAAAGGGTTGTAATAAGTTTATATTTCTGTAAATTTAAAAAATCTCCAAGATATTTAATCTACTATTAAACAAGTCTGTGCTTTCTGATCTAGCACTGGATATTGTAATTATTGTATTATTATATCATTTTTTATTATGAATAGCATTAAATTTGGGGTTAATTTGTCTATGTGCTCAATATTTTCATACAATGCTCTTGGGCAAAGCAAAACTTGCTTAAGAATAAAAGAGAATCTTCTCTTAGGACTATTTCCAATATGAACAGAGTTTTCTTTCTTGGATTTTTTAAATGATTTTAAACTTGTCCTTGTCATCCACAGAAGAGAGGAAAAAAGCATTTTTAGATGTTTTACTGGATGGACTCCTTTGTGACTGTGCTCACAAAGTCATTTTTCACAGATTATAGAAGACCACATACTAATAACATATGCATGCTCACTACCAGCTTGTCTGGAACAAATGATAATTTTGACACTCTCTAATGCATCACTTTCACTGTGTTTAAGAATTTATTATCCTGGAAATGGGCACAGGCACTGTAGGGGGATCAGATCGTAGAGACTTTCAGTAATTTTCTGAAATCTCTTGCTTAATCAGCATTTCTGTTCTTGAGCAGTTAAACTGATTCTCAAAGATAAATACACAGAAAAGCCAACCTGTTATATCTGGCCTTTTTGGTTCACATTTTTGCTGAATCTCGTTTTAGGGAATCTCTTTGTAGGCTTGAGTGCATTCCCACATCTCACCTTCAAAAAGGTAGAAATCCACAAAAATCCAAAAGTTGATAGTACGGCCATCTGTGACCCAAAAATAAAATTTTTGGGAGCAATGAAATACTGACTTCAAGTGGCAAAGATGTTGTTATTCATTCATTTAAACATTTCACATTTAGCCTCAGCAAATTTTTATGGTTCTTTAACTAATTGCTAATCAATTTCTTCTAAGTCTTAGTAAGTTTCACATTGGTGAAATCTTCTAGTTGTTTTAAACTGCATCAGTAGAAACAAAATGTTAATTTTTCCCTGTATTTTTGGTGCTTTTTAAAAAATGTACTGTTTATGAGGTAATATTTCAGGCTGGATCAAACCTCTCTGAAACAGGTAGGTTGGCATATTTCCACACAATACGAAGTTCCTCAGTGCTTTTGGACAAATGTCTCTGTGCAGGTGCTGTTTGAGCAGGAACACACACGGCGCACTCAGAGGGGCCAGAAAAGGCCCACAGAAATGCCGGGCTGTGTGACAGAGCACCACAGAACACCACGCAGAGCTACTGCTCCTCTCCAGCTCCAGAAATGTACTCATGTCAAACTTTTTTAGTATCTCGCTCTCCTCTTTTGTTAACTGTTTTTAGTTATTGAGCCCAGGATTATGCCAAGATGATCCACTACAAAAGACCAGGAAAACTCGGTACAGTCTGACCAAGAATTTACATATGACTCACAGGGAAATATACTAGAGGGAGGACTCTCAGCTTGAATGATCATTGAAGATATTGATATGAAGACAGAAACTGTCTTTTTTTTTTTTTTGTCTGATTATCTTGAAGCTCAAGAATATAAAAAGATTTTTTTTCACTCATAAATCCATAGAGTTCTATTAGAGGTATCAGAATCATTATTTTTCTTCTTCCCTCCCTCTGCCCCCAAATTTACAAACACTGAAATAACCTTCAGAACCCAAATTGTAACTTTTTATCAGCCTGAAATGGACTAGCACTATTTCTTCTCATAACATTCAAAATCAGGTTTCACCAAGTAAAAAGAGTGCTGGACACTGAAAATATAGGTCTTGGTCTAAAATTTGTCCTCAGACAAAATGTCAGACATAGTCAAGAATTGGAAATCTGTCATTAAGTCTCATAGATTGCAAAAGCCTCTCAGTTGGCTTAATGTTTTTCACCAAAACAGTTACACAGCAGTCAGGTTTGCAAGTGTGAGAATCTTATAAGTGGATGCTATGGCACAAGCAAGAGGTAAAAAAAAACTCCTGTGAGACCTGACGTAAGACTGTGAAACGAAGTATGATTTAGTTACATGTGTAATGATTTCAAACCTAAAGACCTGAAATGCAGTAGTTTGAAATCTTTCCAGAATTATTTCAGATCTTCGAGATTTCTTTCCCTGCTCTCAGTTCTCCCTCTCTGTTCTGGTACTTGGTCTTGATCTCAAATGCAAGCAGCAATAAAAGGAAAGTAACTTCCTGCTTATACAGAGAATGAGAAAATTTAGGGTGGTGTTTTTACTTGTTCCATTTTAGGAGAAATCCTTGGGACAACTTTCACACTGTCCACATGTCAATGCAAAATGACAGCGAGGAATTGGCAAGCTCTGTAGGTGTAATTGAAAATTGAAGTACTCCCATATTTACATTCCTTTAGACCTTTCATGGCTACCTCCACTGCGTTAAACCAGCTCACAAATTTTATGCATCAAAATTTTTTATTTTCCCTCCTGGACTTAAAATATTACAGATACAAAACTCTGATAATTTTATAATTTTTAAAACAGAGATATTAATGGAGTTTTTTGGAGTCAAATTATTTCCACATCTCTCTTGTAAATATGTATTTTTAAAAAGTAGCCACGTCACTAACAATCAGATAAAAAAGTGAATATTCCACTTAAAATAAAAGGTAAACCCTTCAAAAAATTGAAATATGAAAACAGAATTAAAAAACCAGAAAGCTGAAGAAAACTTGGTCACAAAACAGTGACATTTTTCAGAATGAGACTCTTTGTGCATGTGCATGCATATAGATGTTTCTAATTTTTGTTCATTCATCCTATACTTCTAATTAAAGAAGCATTAGCAAACTCACAGAAATTGTTACTCTGAGTAAAACTCCATTAAAATGTTTATCTTCTTTCATTTTTCTTTTCCTGTCACTGCTGCTTCATGTGTGTCCATCATAAACTTACCTGCAATATTTGATGCTACTGATTTTAAATTATTTTATAAGAATAATTTTATATTATTTTATAAGAACAATATATGCATCTTAAAAAAATATTAGATATATCTATTTTGAGAATTCAAAAGCTGGGACAGAGGTAGAGAGAACTAAGCATGTCTTTCATACTTGGACGTCAAAGCATTTCCTACACGAATATATCAAGGTATGTGAGTAATCTTACGGCTTCCCGCATTGGCAAAGTTTCATTCACTGAAATGTGGAATGCTTTGGAGTTTCAAATACAAAGTCTCACCTCACTTCCAATTTAACATAGTATTTATCTAAGCATATAGATTGTTGCTGGATGTGTGGTAATGTTGGGGTACATTTTTTTCAGGTGAGCATAATGACAATGTGGTTCTTTTCCACTAACAGCAGCAGATTTCACTCTAAAGAACTTCCTTTTGTATATATATATTACTTCCAGGTGTAAGAAAACACATGCTATATAACAGCCTAGTCTAACATAGTGCCTTATATGAATGAAGACCTCACATCCAAAATGAAACATGACATTCATTTAACTGTGTATGCTGACACGTAATGTGTACTGATGCCGAAATTGTAATGAGAAGTGAAATTTCTTATGTGACACAGGGGCAGTTTTGAAAGTGAAGAAATATAATGCTAAATAGTGAAAAATAACCACCTTCTTAAGGAAATAACAGAGAACATGGTTGTCCTAACTATGCAAAATCTTCAATGTAATGACAGCAATTGCACTGTGGGTTTCCCCCATTTTCATTAGGAACACTAATACATTGTGACTTTTTTTATTTTCATTCTTTGTCTACACACGGTTTCTACAAAAGTACAAAAATGTTTCTTCTAGAGAACATCTACCTGCAAAAAGATACAAACAATGATCAGCAACATTGTTCAAAATCACCGTTCTGAGACACTGGAGGAATTTGGAAGAGTTATTTTTTTTCCCTACTTAAGTGTGTTAGCCTCAAATAAATTAGACAGACACGATTAGGTAACAGAAACGGCATAAAAGCTCTTAGGAAAGGAGCAATAAATTAATGTCCAAAATTTTGAATACTCAGCTTATATTAAAGCTGTAAGTGCACGTGAGAAGATCTCTCACTTTTTTCTTTATTTTCTCTACTCTCAAATCCTAACACAGACTACTCCATGTATGACTACAAATACACATGGCATGACGATTTTTTTAGTTATACTGGGACATGAAACTTCCTTTTAATAAATATGGTGTATCAAAGAGTGAATCTCTCTAGAATTACCTATTTTCTAACTGATTATGTGATTTGTCCTGTTGGATACATATGTACTGACTTTTTGTTTCACATTTAAGGTTACAAATGAAATGAAAGGTGAACATTGACAGTGATCTCACCAAGTATTACCTTATAATTCTGTATCAGTTTTAAATTTTTGTTTGCAACAATCACATCTGAGCTTTAGAACGGCACACGGATTTGACAGGATCATTTTTACTGTAAGACATAAGCCAGTTCTGTTCATGGAAATTTAAAAAAAAACACCTTACCCACTGCAGTCTGAGTTCTATTTTATTTAACATGTCAAAGAGCTAAAAGAAGAATGTCAAGCTTGACACTGAAATGTGTGCTTTGCCCAACATAAAGAATGTCTTTAATGCAAAGATAGAAACTCATTCATAATCAAGCTTCAGGAAACTAGCTAGTGTGCTAAACTGGGCTTTCATGGAGCTTTAATTTCCAAAGCAACTAAATGGAGAAAATAAAAACTTTCACTGAAATAACGTGTGCAGGAAATAATGTATTTGTTAATTTCTTTATATATCAGGTATTCTGATATGTGATATTAAGAGCACTACTGAGAGTTATAAAACAGTTCTGAAAACTTTAGATTTAGACATGGCATTTATATTCAAGTTACATGAGATACGTATTGAATGTAATGAAATGTTTGACAATCAGCATTCATCACTATCTGACAGTGAAATTCGTAGTATATGAGACTTTAATGTAGCCTTAGTTCATACAGAATGAATACCAACTGCACTGTAATAGTTAGCTAGGAAAAGATCATAACAGAATAGTGTCAAAAATAGTGATGTTAGAAACTTAAACACTGTAACTATTGCAATTATGAAAGCTACACTGGCAAAAGAAATGCTATAATATACTCGGAAAACATTAGATTGGCACGTATACTGGGGTTTTTTTTAATTTCTAAAAACATGTCTTCTTGTGACAACACTGTCCTTAGCTTTTTCTCCTGGAAGAGGCTCTTCTCTCTCCTTATTTTTATTTGTGAGATATTTATACAAAGCAGTAATTTTCTGTCTTAGTTTTCATTTTATACTTATTTGTCACTCAAAAAACAGAATTAAGGTATTATTTGGTATATGATAACAGCATCAGCTAAAAATGCACCTGTCACTGAAAGTATCATTTACTTTTCATTTGTAACTGGATAAATTTATCATACATATGCTATTTCTTGACCTGAGCAATAAACAACTGGAAGGAAGGAATCTTAAACTGGCCAGACTCTGGAAAAAATATATAGGCATTTTACTGTAATTGACTGTGCTACTGAGATTAGAATTGTTGAAACCAGAATTTAAGCCATCATTTATCAGACAAGAAGCTAGTGAGATGGAAAGGAACTAAGTAATTCATCTGTCAAACCTTTCAAAATTCTTCAACAAGGGTTTACTGAATGGAGACTCCAACACACAACAAAGAGTAATTGCAATATGAAGAAGTGATGCTCATTTTGGTGGACCTGCATTGAACAGGACTGTGTTTTTTTAACTGTCGTTCCAAATTTAGTTTTCCCCATTATCCCGTATTGTCCTCAAGCATCTAATCAAAATAGACTTAGATACCACATGAATTAGAAGTCACTCTAAAACCACTGAGATTATCACTGGCAATCAATGCTGCAGTATAATAACAGCTTAGCAAACTTCTGACCTGCACTTATTTTAAGCCATTTGAAACTATAACCGGGAAGCAAAAATCAAAGGAAACTGGGGTAAAAGATACAGGAACATCTTAAAAATAATTCTTCAAAGGGGTCTCAAATTCAACTATGATATTTTAAAAATATTTAATATTTAATTAGATGGAATCAGAATCCACGCTAATCACAAATTTATCTCTGAACTAGAAAGACTACTTGAGAAGAAGACATTGAAAAGTTCATTTTTCAGATTACAGGCTAAAGATTTAGTGAGAAACTTGGTCCTTCAGATGAGATGTCAGATAATATCAAAGCACCCAAGTCCCAAATTGTGACCTATAAATCCAATTATTTGAATATTACCATACAACTATTACAATTACAGCAAGTAAACTGATATACCATATGCACTGGCCTTTTGAACCTATCCTTATCTTGTGAGCTGAATTGCTATAAAAAAATTCTTCTCAGTGATACCGTAATTTATAGTAACACTTAAATATGAAGTTACCATGCACAAATGCTTTGTTGTTCTCCTGAATTAGTATCAGGCAGGTCAGAGCATTTGCTGGCAACTAGATTAAAATATTAGTGGCTTTGAAACTAAAAGTTTTAAAATGACAGTGACTCAGTGATGTCTGATGCAATGCAGCAAAGAGACAGGGTATAGATTTGGCCAGAACTGAGTTTTGCCAATCAGCTATTAAAATGTAAGTCACTGTCCCAAGTACTGGACTCTCGCTATGTCTCATTAGTGTACAATGCCTCAGCAGCTGGCCATTACGTACTCTCAACTAGCCTTTCAAGTATGGAAAATAAAACTGATTTTTAGTATCCACCTTTACAGTGACACCTGAAAAATTCAGGGCTCTTTAAAATCTTTTTTTTTTCAATATAAAGCAATGAAAGTGATAGATGTAAGGCTCCCAGCAGATGGTCTGGATCATGACTATACTGCCTAAGATCAGAAGAGCATTTATGCTCCAGTACTTTCCAACATTTTTATCTTAACATTTCACAGAAGTCAGACTCTGGGGAAACCAATTTGTCTATCTTGGAGGTCTCAGACAGATTGTCTTTTGAAAATCAATCTTATCCTTTCCTTCTTTTGCTTATTCCCGAACCATATGCTGTCACACTTCTCTACACAACCATGCAAGCAAGGAAAGGCTATAACGTGAGACTATTTTTCTGGAGCTGAAAAAGACAGACAGAATGACCTATCTGTAGACCAAATAGAGTACCAAAAAGTGAATTCTGGCCAGACTGAAACAAAGTAACAAATTTAGTGGGTTTTCTCCCTGTTCTCTAATTTTGCAGGTGCATACTACAGAGGGCTTTCTCTGTGGTGTCAGAGGGTTAGCCTGGCTACTGGAACAGCAGAGAAACATTAATACATGTTCATAATTTTGGAGATAAAAGAGTTATACATTAATACAGAGTAGCACACTTGTAGTACTTTGCTACTGTATTTCTGATGGGCAGAGGACAGCTAAAACAGTTCTACATAAACATTTAAGTTGCATATTTAAACAATTTTGTATATTTAATCAGAGGCATTGTAAGTCTTAAGGCATGAAATATATATAAATTGTTCTGGACAAAGCACTGAACCATCATAAATAAGAGCCAAACAAATTACTTTATTGGACTTTGAATGACTTTGTAACAGTAACTCAAAATAAAATTTTAATTCGTTCATATTTTTAAAAGATATTTGTTCATTTTGTTTTAACCATAAAACAGTTGTGTTGTAAAGAGATTTCTTTCATTTTATGATAGAGAAGGTTATAAAATCTTCATCAAGACTCAAAGATTTATTCTATTATGGCAATCCGTTGTTGTTTGCCCTGAAACTACATTGGCAAAGCTGGTATATGACTGTTAAGAATTTCCACATCTAATAACCAGTATAAATACATAATCTTCTTTTCCAGACTTGAATTCATGACTTCTTTAAATACAATATTCTTTTTTGCAGTTCCATGTAATATGTCAGGAGCCTACCCATATTTTGGTGGTAAAAACAAATTAATTCTGTGCATGGTAAACGTGTAAAAAAATACATCTCTGCATTCATTGTAGGTAATCACTGACCTATTATGTTAATGGCCTCTATAAAATAAATCTAATCCTCCACTGTTACCAGTTTCAACCAAAAAGTAAGATGTGCTGTGCTGAGGTAATTCCTGAAATACACAGTGTTTACAAAGTAATTTGGATTCAGACCGGTGTACACAAGAGACAGATCTTTCTTTAGCTGTAGGAGTATGTAGCTCAGCCTGAGACCTCTTATGCTCCAGAGCACACATCTCTCAAGGAGGCTCCTCCTCAGCATCTCTCTGGTCTGTCTGTGCCTGTCTTCACAACTCTTACTTCAGACTGACAGTACAGCAACTCATCTGCACTGCCCTTACTAGGTGTTTTATTTGTGTATGTGATGTAAGGGCATGCAGGTTTCTACAGCTGAGCTGTAATCATCTCCTACATTAGTAATAATTTAGTAACTTCAGCAGTTTCTCTTTTGAATAAAGGATTTTTTTCCAATAGCCTTATTATTCCTGGCTCTAGTAAGCTCATGTCTGAGAGCTCATCACATACTCCCCAAGGAAGCTCTTCTGCTGTAAGAAAAGGTATTTGTTTCTTTTCTGTTGACTAGTGAGATTTTTCTAATATTTTCCTACCAATATGGCTAAGATCTGATCAAGTCATCATAACAAGCAAAACTCTAATTTAAGAGCATTATTCTCAATGTACCTGGTCCAGAAATCTCCGGAAATACCGAGGTTAAATGAATTGCACAGAGTAATTTTCTGTCTGGGAAAATACAAGAGGATTCTGCTATGCTCAAAGACTGACAATCCTTCTGTCAGGTCTTTTGGAGGGGAAAAAAAAGTCGTTGAGAAAAGCATCTACATACTGTACTTTATATAAATCACTTCCATCAAGAGGATTTTCTTTGAAAGTGGAAAAGATTAATCCTCAAGGAAATTTTCATTCTATTACAAAGAAAACATTTTATTTAGTTCTTAATTTCTGAGATAATGATAGCAGTAATTAAGGTAATAATTCCATGCAATTTATTTCCAAGTAAAATTATGATGTTTACTCTCCAAGCTAATTTTTCTTTTGAGACAAAAATGGTGTTGAGTGTTTCTTCCTACAGAATAACAATTTAATACGAATTGGATCTAATAGAAGACCTGGGCACATGGAGCTTCCCACTTGTACAGGGCTGCAGATATAAACATTTTCTGTAAAGAATGCAACAAATCGTGATGCTGTAGAGTTCAGGGCCCCAACTCACACATACTCTGTGGTGGTGTTCACAGACAACATATTTCCCATCAGACCTACCCACATGTCTCACTACATGAGTTATTTTCCAAGAATTCAAAGCGTGAATACAGTGGAAGGACAAGGCCTTAGGATCTTCTGCCCAGCTACTATGAACATTACAGCAACAAGAACCCTGTAGGAAACATACATTCAAAACATTGCTCCAAATCCAACTGTTCTCCTCAAAATAATTTTATTCTGGTTCAGCTGAGTACCAACAGAGGGGATGACGTCTTACTTTTCCTTTAACAATTTTATTAGGTACATATTTCCTTTACCTGACGCTCCCTATCTGCTGCTGGAACAGGCTCTAAGCTCAGCAGCACTTCATGAAACACCTTGTGGGGAACATCTCCCTCACTTGTCTTGCCATTTTTCCTCACTTGAAGGAAAAAGCCTTTGGTCTCTATGAAACTCATTTGTACACTCTAAAAAAATCTGAATGGTTTTCTATTTTTAAAAATGTTTACCATTCTCAAATAAAAAATTATCTGTGTTTCAGAGTTATGGGGGTGAGCAAGAAGTTTGAGAAAATGAGAATTGTGATCAATTGCTATTTTGTTCCCAAGACCTAGAGTAAGCAGCATGTAGTTGAAACTGATTAAGGCACTGAAGTTGAACTACGGTGTAATTAAGATCGAAACTTGGATCATCACATCTAAGAAAGCTCCACTTTTTAACCTGATGTATCTGCAGAAAAACTGACATCAGTTCGCTGCAGTGAACTGAAATGTGACGAATTAACTATTATACCTTTGCCCATTTCATTATTTTCTTTTCTTGGGTTTGGTTTTCTCCATATTATGGGTTATTCCTTGAACACACCTGTAAGAAAAACGACATGGAAGCCTTTATATATCAAATAGTTGCCGTATAGTTAATTTCTCTTATGCATGGAAATACAGACAGTAATTTATATAATGCTGCATTTAATTAATAGAAACTAGTGAAACTTAGGGCACATATATAACATATACCTTTACAAAAATAATTTGTATTTAAAAATAAGTACTACTGAGAGTTATTGCTGAAGAACAATTAGTTGGCCACAGATGGTTACTCTGTACAATTACTTGTTACTCTTTACCCCCAGCTGCACCAAATAAATATATCAGAAATAAAAGTAATTTTTTTTTTAGAGGTTAAAACCCTCATCGTGTCACCTCTTTTGAAACTCAGCTCTTTTCCTAACAGGTTTGATTTTTAGACAGTTTAATAATCTTTTATTTGCAGACCCCAAAGATTTTAATGGAGAACAGCATTTCTCCAACTGGACAAAATCTTTGGAGAAATACTAGGTGAAAAAAACTCTGCAGGCAATGACAGGAGAGAACAAACACAGCCTAGCGTGGTACCACTGTGTCTCCACCGCCTCCTTCTGCATGGCCATGGTGTGTGACTGTTTGCTGTGGAGATGGGAGGGGGCTGCAGTTGGGGGTGCTGGGAGGAGGGATGGGCTTCAGCTGTGGGGGCAACACCCAAGTCAGCGAAAAATGGCACTGGGTGCTTCTCTCAGCCACCTTTTACTTCCAGGGAGACTTTTCAAGCAGAATACAGCCAATTTAAGAGTACAGTGCAATTATTTATTGGCTGATACAAATGATGTATCTAGGATAAACGAGTTACTGAAATAGGTGTTAATAACCTCCCAACCTTAATGAGACATTCAATGCATCTTCACTGGCCTGGCAGTCATCAGTCATGTCAGAGAGGGCTGGTCTCCACTACTCCTTCAAATGGGCTGATCATCAGGGTTGCTGAGTTTTCGACTAATTTTATACTCTATTCCTGGGATTTTATATACCTCAAGGAAGTGTTTTCCCCATTTAATCCCTTCCTGCTAACTACTGCAGTAGCAAAAATTTAACATGTATGTGTTTCTTTTCTTTTCTTGCACAGTTTGAGCACACATGTTCAAGTCAATTTTCTCGGTGAAACCAAGTCAAAGTTACAGAGATGTGCTGAACCAACCTAGCCCTGGCAACACAGACAGCTGAATCCCTCCACTGTCCAATTATCCTACTTTTTTCCAGGTTGAAACCTACCACTTGCCCCTAAATTTTGACTTGTTAGTATTCCTACTGGGCTGCTTGACTTTTCTTCTCATCTTACGTTCAAACCATGTTGACTCAAAGGCAAAATTTGCTGGGGTCGAGGAACTGGAGGAAGGTATCTTTAAAAGGTCACAGCTGGCAAGATTTCTCCTTATTTTGCATACAGCTTGTGACGTCTGTAGCCCAGGGCCCAGGTAACGGATCTGATCCCCTAAAAATGGCTGGTTTCAGCATATTCTGAAGCAGGCCAGGAAGAATAATCAGTTGATCGAGTGACCTGGCCAGCTTTGTCCTACTTCACCATGAGGAGAGCTGCTTCTATCCAAAGTGTTTAGGTTTTTGGTTTTTCCTGATTGAAGGGAGTACTGTCTCCCACACATTGCTTGTAAGCACTTTCAGGAGTGACCTGGGGCAGTCATTCCCTCCCAGGGAACCCAGACACTCTCTCAGAGAAAAGAGAAACCATCTTGAACAAAAAGTGGTGCAGAATAAAAGGGAGTAAAGAAAAAGGAGAAGGTAGTCTTTTATATTCCATCACTCTTACACTCAACCATGCAATTTTATAAATTACTCCATCTCAGAACTAAGCCAACTCTTACCGTTAACAAAAAGTTAATTTTCCTTAAAATGTTTCACTTAGGGTTATACTTATTCCATAACTTCTTCAAGAAAATTCATCACTGAAGTTCTTATTTAAATCTTTGAAAAGGGCCTTCACGGGTACACAGCAGCGAATAGGATAAGAAACCAAAAGCTAGTATATCTTTCGTCAATTTTATATCATTAATTTACTTTCTTTCATACACAGTAGGGCTGTATTTTGTTTTTGATATAATCTCAGCTTTCTTTTTCAGGCTGACAAGTTTTTGATGACATAAAGGAACAGCATGAAGTATTTTATAGGTCCCTCTGGTACCTCTTTTACTCTTTATTCACTAAGAAAAAACAATATTGAAAACTGACTTTTTACTCTAGTTTTTAACACTGATTTTTTCAAAGAAACAAAATTTCGCTTCCCAAAATCTCATATAGAACTTTTTATTTTGAGGGATCTGCAGCATTTAGACTTGTAAGTAATCCATTTTCAAATAATGTATAGTTTTACTTGACTTCTTTCTGGTTTTAATTATATACATATGGATGAGGAAAAAGAAAAAAAATTGTGGCAGGTTCAATGTTTAAAACATGTATTTTCTAATAAATTTTGCATAGGTTATTAAGGCAATTCAATCTTTATCACAGCATATTTTTCCAATTAATTCTGCTAGGATAGCTTCTTCAATATAAATTGGGAACAATTTCAGTTATTATCTTCTATTCAGGAATATACTATTCCTGAATATGTATCTTCCCATAAGACAGAAACTGGATTATGTTTAAATAGATGTTATGATAATTCAGAATCTGTCACTGTGGCTTGTGAGTGCCAATTTGAGCTCTAATGCTGTTCCCTTAAGTCATATAACTCTCTTTTCCTGTTTTCTACCTTGTTTATGCTGCATTAAGAAGGCAAGACTATCACAGGCTGATACCAAAAACAATTAACAACTGAAAAGATCTGACTGTAGACTGTGCAGTACCTTACCTTCAAGATAAAGCCTATTTTCACCCTTCAAGAGAATGAAGATTGAGGATGAGAAAAATGCTTTAGAAAAATGCAGGACCTGAAAAACAAAGTAGGTTTGGTTAACTTTAAATGGATGGCAGCTTACACAGACTAGTGCAAGCTGATGACTGATAACAGGAGAGCAACCAGTATAAGCACAGCTCACCCTGGGTCAGCCACTCACAACTTTAAACAGTTGGCTGAGATATGCTGCTATTACATCTGTGTGACTAGTGGCATGAAGCTAGCTAGCCCAAAATTGCGTCATGTGTATTTCTGTGAGCTGAAGTCATAATGGGAAAAATAGATGAGATAAAAGAGGCCTATAGATTTTTGCAGCAAAAGGCCCTTTCTAACTGAGGAACAATAGAAAGCTGGGTGTTTTCAAAGTATGTCTATTCCAAAATCCCCTACGCCAGCTGGAGGTGCTGCTTAGGGGAAGCATTGGAAGACAGCAGCCACTGATAGTGATGCTTTCCTAGAACATTTTCTCAGATTGAACAAACTTTGGCTTGGGGGCTTTCTGAAGAAATAAGCAAATTGATGGAAGTTTTAGGACAGGAACTGGAAAAAGAAATGGAGAAAGACATAGTAAAGACTGTATATACATGAAAAAGATCCTGGGCTTTTGTGAAAGGGACAGGTCTCCAGAGAAAGCTCAGGCAAGAAGAGTGGCATGTTGTGAGAGCAAGTTTAACCCTTTGCTGTTCCTAAGCAAGGACACAGTTATGCAATTGCAGTGCATTTGGGCCAGTGTTTTGAGTTTGCATGGCAAAGGTTTTGTAGCAGGGTGCAGCTGCAGCTGTAGCTTCTATGAGAAGAGATCAGGAGCTGCCTCCTTGTCAGACACAGACAGTTTCAGCTGGTTCCAAGACAGACCCACTGCCAGCCAAAACTGAGTCAATTTGTGGTACCACCTCTGTGATAAGATATTTAAGAAAGGGCAAAAATTCTGGAGAGTAGCTGCAGGAGAAACAGCCCTGCAGACACTCAGGTCAGTGAAGAAGGAATGAGGAAAGTGCTGCAGCGCAGGAACACATGTTCCACTGCAGCCTGTGGAGAAGACCTTGTTGGTTGTCTCTCTGCATCCTACAGAGGACCACAGTGGAGCAGATACCCATACTGTGGGCCCTGGAGAACTGCATGCTGGAGAAGGTGGACATGCCCTGCAGGTAGCTGCAGCCTGTGGACAGGAGCTGGAGCATTGTGCTGGTGAGAGCTGCAGTTCGTGGGTGACCTACTGGAACAGGCCGTTCCTGAAGCACCCTGTGGAGAGGACTTATGCTGGAGCAGTTCTTGAAGAAGTGCAGCCTTCGGGAAGGATCTATGCTGGTGAAGTTTGTCAAGGACTGTATCCCATGGGTGAGACCTCATACTGAAGCAGGAGAACAGTGTGAAGAATAAGGAGCAGCAGAAATGAAGCATTATGAACTAACTACAGTACTCATTCCTGAGCCACTCAGGAGAAAGTAGAACTGGAAATGAAGTTGAGCCTGGGAATAAGGTGGTAGGGGGGAATAGTTTTAATCTTTTTTTTTTCTTTTTTCAATATCCTAGTCTATTATGAAGTGGCAATATATTAAATTAATGTTCCTCAAGGTGAGATGTTTTTGCTCATGATGGCAATTGGTGAGTGATCTCCCTGTCTTTATCTTGACCCATGAGCTACTTTTTTGTCTCATTTTCTGCCCCATCTTGCTGAGGAGGAGGAGTGAGTGCAGTGTGGATGTCTGACAGCTGGCTAAGGTTAACACAGCACAACAATTCACTTTCCAAACCAGATATTCATCACCATAGAAGCAATGTTTTGGGACCAACGATTGGCCAGACTTCACGGCTTTAGTGTTCTTACAGAAAGGGCTCAAACACTGCTTGTCACAAAAGTGACAAAATACAAGCAGACTGGAATGCAAGGCCTTTCCATGTGCATCCTGCAGGTGACATTACAAAGGGGTCAGTTGCTGAATCCACTGGATGTCAGATAGTACCAGAGATGAACTTCAGCCTCCACAGACAACTTCTGAGAGTCTACCAACAAATAAGAAATGGTTAGATACAAGATTATGTCACAGGTAACAGGCAACCTCCTACCATCTGCTGTCACCTTTGGTGATCTTC
The DNA here is from genome assembly GCA_013397725.1 of Rhagologus leucostigma. NCBI lineage: Eukaryota > Metazoa > Chordata > Aves > Passeriformes > Rhagologus > Rhagologus leucostigma. The sequence continues at coordinate 152,582 of VZTD01003148.1, read as the reverse complement.
TGTCAGAAAATCTTATTTTCAGTTTCTTTCTCCCCTTGAGTGCTTTTAGATCCATATCTGCAAGGAACATCTCTTACCCACCTGTTTACAGAGCCATCTGAGGGCATAGGAAAGTGCTGTCAGCTCTACCTCTTGACATTCAGTTTCACAGTGCATGAAAACAAACTAAGGTGTTAATCTTCAAACATTAGGTATTTCGTCCAGTCCTTAGAACATGGAATATAAGAGGTTCAAATGTCCTAAGTCACTAGGCAAGAGAATTTTATTTTCCTTTTCTGACATAATGAATCCTGAATCCTTTTCTGTCTGACAGCAAGAAGAGTGGAAATTATCTTCTCCCTCAACAAAACACACAAAAAACTGGCAGCTGATACATACTCCAGAGCACTGGGAGTCACATATCTTTGGCAAGGGTGGAAGTTGCACAAGACTTAGCTGATGGGAGCTGCTGCTGTTCTTGGAAAAGAAAGGATTCCTCCAAGTCTAGCTATGTGACAAAAAAATCTGCTGCTGCTCTAATTCTCAGTTTGGTAAAGCTCTGGTGGAGCTACACTTCTACAGGGACACAGAAAAACCTCTAACTTCAGAGACAAGGGCCAGCCTGGCACTGTATTGCTGTATGCTGTCGAAACTAAGCTGAAGCCTCTTATCAGTCCTGGCTTGGATTGGTAGCAGATAAGAAAGACATCAGGAGCTGCAGTAGTATCCAGAATCACAACGTAGTAGCACCTCAGGATCATCATAACCATATAATGGTACCACACACCATTGCTCCTTGAAATTAAATAGTTACTACTCTGGAAAAAACTGTTACACAAATATTGTAAAGTAAGCAAATTCATTGGATGAATTCAGAGAAATCTGAAATTATTTTGAAAATTTTTGACAATATACTGATTTTTTTATCTTAAAATTACGTCCGCACTGCTGACATCCTATATTTACCACACAGGCAAACATAGTATATGTTCCCATATGATTAGCTATTCAAATACTTGTTCTCAATTTCTTATTGATAGTATAATATGAAATATATGATTGCATGCATTGTGGAAATTTCCTCTCACATTCTGCCACTCACATAAGATATTTTGTAATTTCTGAAGTCACATAGAACACATCATAGCCTAAAACTATACAAATAAAGATGACAGTATTTTCATTAAACTTTAGGGCTTTCCATCTTACTAAAACAAAATATTTTCTGTACCTTACTTTTTTACCACAAGAACAAACAACTAACTTTCCTGCAAATCACCATTACACTGTATTTTTAAAGACATATCTATTTGCAAGCATAATGGCAGTTGCTGAATGGTTTGAATTCCAAATAATAGTTGATATGGCAGCTTTGCACTCAAAACTGCAGTCACTAAATCTGTGTAACAGAGCTCAACAGCAGTAGAGAAAGATGACGGTTGAGAGAAGACTGAAGTTCCCTACCCACAGGAATGTCATCAATACATGTTTGCAGTGTTTGATCCGTGGCAGCCTAAACTGTTGATATCATCTTTCAAACTGTTATTCTGAAAAACATAACATCAAAAAAGGAAACTTAATAGTTACCATGCTACCTTGCAGTGACTAAGCTGACCATATTTCACACGGGTTTGTGTTCTTCTATAACATTTAAGTGGAGGGAAGTCCTATGTGGAGTAAAGAAAACTGATTTTTGGGAAAACTCCCAGTAACTCCACTGGACAAAGAGAGGGAGGTCCTGAACTGCCAGGGTTACAACCTAGGAATCATCTTAGCTGCTTATTTTCTGTAATTTTTTAATATTATATTTGCTTTATATAATATATATATATATATAATATAACTTGGATTGCTACTAATTTTTTAATTGTCTGGAAAATGATGAAATTACAGGCGAGCTGCCAAATGCTATGCTCCAAAATCCATATTGACCTATTAATAGTTGACCCCTGCTCTTCAATTGAGGGGCATCTGGATGATGAGAGAGAGATTTTGCAAAGTCTCTACACATAGATAGTAGGATTCTAGCATGGTTGCTAGAATTTTAATGCAATGATACAGCATCATTCAGCTGGTTGCCATTCCTTGGTGAGTGCTGTAAAAAACTCAGACTGAAAAAGGATACAAAGGAAAGCTAATTTTCCTGTGATGTCTTTTTCACTAAATTATTTCCTTTAATGTTTATATTTTTCTCACTGGAAGCCTTAGAATTCTATTGATGGTTAAAACCCTACGAGGTCAGGCATTCGAGCTCTGAAGATAATTTTCTGGGATGGCAAGCTTATGTTTCCTCCAGAGGTGATTTCATTAGTGATGTCATGACATAACGCATTTAAGACTGCTTCAACTACTTAAATATATCATTGGTGGATGCACCGAGACAAACATGGAGACTGACCCAAAGCAGCAGAGCTCAAACATACATCTTTTACAGATATGTGTTAGATTTCTAGCATCCAGGCAGGGAGAGAAAACGTTATGTCATTTATTAAATTAAAAGGATAATATAATTTTTACTAAATGTCAGACATACCACAAGAAATAATCCTCTTATGAAGTCTATGCTTTTTGGGGGATGCTTGTTTACTTGTCCTGTTACTAACCTAATTTCATCAGATTTTCTCAATCTAATCTTGTTGATTGATACTAGAGCTGATTTAAGAAATTTCAAAGGGAGAATAAATACAAGAAATTTAAAACAACCAATTGCATCACATTTCTTGATGTTAATTTAGGAACAATGCTTTGATTATATCAAGTTTTATCAATCCAGAATTATTCTTTGTACCATAACAGAAAATTATGAACACAAACATTTGACAAAACTCCTAATCACAGCATAAGCTTCCACATAGTAAAAAAAAAATGTCATTTATTTGTTGCTTGCTGTTACTACTGAGAACAAATTCTAATTTCAGGTAAGCTGAAACTAACCACAGTGGAGGTACTCTATTTTGCCAGCAGAAAGAATCACCATTCACATTTCTAGATAGGAAAATGGAATTTGGCCAGTATTGCTTAAAATGCAATTACAGTGCCACAGGACAACAAGAAGATAAAGGAAGGTGGATCCATCTTGCATGGTATATTGCTCTTTCTATCCTCTTGAACCCTGAACTTCCATCCATGTACATTTCCTATTTTCTCTGTCTCCAGCTGAGAAAGGATTGAGCTGCTGGATGACTTAAGCAGCTGGTGCCTTTTCATACCAGCTGACAGCTCCTCAGTGACACTGAAAAGTAAGTAGCAACACTGAAAGCCCCAGAACTTGCCTGGACTTGAAATGCAGCTGACTTCAGCTTCTTTATCCGAAATCAGTTTCTGAAAGCTTCCTGAAACACTTAATTATGAGGTCATTAATTCATTAATGACCACGGTAATTTTTTTTTTAAATCCAGTTTAAATCAAATTATTTTGACAATTATTCCTTTCTTAAGCAAGAAAGCTAAAGTAAAAATTTCGAAATGGAGCCAGGTGTTATATTTCTGATCATGTCTACTTTTAAAATATTTTTTCCTAGCTGTCTTTATTGCCATGTTATGTTACCAATTTTTTGCTCTTACAAATGTCATTGTGAAAAATGAATTGTTAGCTTGTCACAGTGAATCAGAAGGTTCCTTCCTGTATCCCTCACCTTGGACATAGCATCATAATATCAGCATGCATATTTTTAATATTTTGTGGCCCTTTTTCAGAGGGGAAATCCAACCATGAACCCAAGGTGAAGGTCTNGGTGGTCTTCAATGTGTTTATTTTGTTTCTCTTCATTTTCAGAAATATCCCTCTTCACCTAATGCCCAACCCCTTCCTAAATGCCTTTTCCTGTCTCAGGGGAAGCCTCATCCATATCTGATCGATGGCACTAGACAACTCTGGCTCCTTCTGTGGTCAGATTTCATGTCATCCACAGCTGTCTGTTCCTTCTTCTGGATGCGATCCCCGCTTTGCCTGGTCCCTGCTGTCATCGCCACTGCCCTCTGCTGCTGGCTGCTGGCCGTGGTGGCCGGTGGCCCTGCGGGGGCACTGGCTGGGTGGGCAGAGCTGCCATGAGCCTGTGACAGACAGAGGCCCCTAGGACTGAGATCAAAGGTTAAATGGCTTTTTGCTGCCATCTCTTGATAAACAGGAGGAAAAGGCAGCAGAAGCTGATAGCGTGCCTGGGCAACACCCCCCGGGCTGGGGCAGCGTTTAGCGCAGGCTGATGAGGATGGATTTACCTTCTGGGTGGACAGAGCACTAAGGACTTGTCACGAGTGATGACGGATGAGCATCAGTGCTGCGCGGGGAGAGAGGTTCATTATAAATACACTTCATCCTCATTCCCTTGACTCAGGACTGCAGGAGGCTGGGAGGGAAAAATGGTTTCTGCCTTTGAAGGAATGAGTAATCTCCTAATGGCACAGTCTATGTGTACTGTACAAGTTTTTTTACAGTTGAAAGAGAGCTTCCAACTGTAAAAACAGGCTTGAGATGTAGGCTCTGTCATTGTAAGAGATGCTAGGTGTGGACCACGGGGTGGCTGCAGAGCTCATAAGAACCTGAGTCCCTGTCAAATTTCAGTGATGGGGACATTCTGTGGCTAGAATTCAACTGGTTCCCCAATATTTCACATGGCCCACACCTTCCCACACAACTCCCATTTTGTTGGCTAGCTAAATCTTCTGTGTTGACACATTTGGATCATCCACCACTGCAGATCAAGCAAATCATAGGTTAGCAATGAATTCTAATGAAATCTAAGCATACTTTCCTTTCTAAAATTTAATTGAGAGAAAAAATAGAAACGAAGATTTTAAAAATAAAAAAATGTTAATTCTCAGTTAAATTCTCAGTCTTTCAAGTAGGCTGTCTTGAAAACTTTGGCCCACAAATACTCTTCTTATGACTCTAAGGCTGCCATCATTTCTGCTTAGCCAATGTGCTTCCCTATGATACGGAAAAAGTTAAAGCAGAATAAATTCAAATCAGCAGAGAATTTATGGAGTAATTCCTTTAAGCAAGCATTGCATAAAATACAGCTGTGGTCCCTGAATAGAACCCAGAATCCCTGCAGAAAGCTCAGTCCTGAGAGACCAAGTCACATTCCTCCCTGCCTCCTCTGCCTCCAAGTTAAGAGACTGCTGATACTTTGGTACTCTCCTGGGTGAAGTGGGATTGAGGAGGCAACTAAATGAATCCTCATTACCTGGGGGCTTCTGAAATGTGTTAGTCACACAACTACTCCATAAAATAATTTTCTTATAGGAAGTCTTCCAGTGAGACCTTGAGTGAATTATGCCTCCATCATTAGGTGGCAGCTGAGCAAAGGCGGATTTCAGAAAGAAGTTTTTGTCTTAGATAGCTTCATCTTACCTAAGATGAAGAGATACAGGGGTTTTATTGGACTTGACCCTGAGAGAAAAGAGTGAAGTGGCAGGGAGAGATTAGAAATAAATTCACAGAACAACAAGTGGGTTAAGGTTGTGATAAACTTAAAACAGTAAAGAAACAATAGAGGAATTTTTTTCTTTTTACTTCAATTATTTGTCCTTAACTTTTCTCTAGAACTCATTTCCCACTATTAAAGACTGCTTGGAAAGTTTAAATTACTTTAAATATTTTTATTGACAGTCATAATGGAATTAAAACTAGATTATACCAGCAAGAATCAATGCTCCCTTAATCTTTAAAATGTGAAATGGTATCACCATGAACATGCACACAGCATATATATACTTTTCATTTAGTTAGACTAACATTCCTGTACAGCATTTGCATTACCCAGTAAATGGAGAAGGAATGTAACACTATTGTGTCTGCTCTAAACCCATTAGTCAAAGAAACACAGTTGCATCTTGAAAAATAAGAACCAAAACACTAAAATACTTGTTATCTCTTTGGTGGTGGCCTAGGTATATTCCTGACTGCTAACTGAACAACCTTTACAATTAAACATGGAATTTACCTTGTTAAGCCTATGAATGTCTATGACGATCTCTTTTTTAACAGAGCTCTGCACCCTATCCAGGCTAAAAACAATGTTTATTTTGATGGATAGAAGAAAGTTTCAGTCCCTTCTTTCAAAAAATGGCTAATCAAAATACAGTAAAGGGTAGTGCACACTTACTAAAAATAGAAGAGGACTGGAAGACCCAAGAGGTTCCTCTCTCTTCCATTAGTCACACATTGTATAGGAAGTAAGTCAGTTTTAATAGTGTTAGAAAAATATCTCTCTTTCCTAATTTTAAATTTTAAATGTCCTGTTGTGCCGGTTTGGCCAAAATCTAGTAATATAGCCCCTGAGAGAAAACCAGGTTACAACCAGCCTTCCCCCCACAGGGTTCGGGAAAAAAGGAACTTTTTCCTCGAAGGAAAGTGAAAGAGATAAAAACTATTTATTTTAACAAACACACAGGAAAAGGATAATGATGCTAAATAATGAATTAAAACCCCCGCTATAGAGAGAAACCTGGGAAGATTTCAGAGTCCTTCTGTAGGTGTGGTCTCTCTCCTCCTCGGAGCTGGTCGGTGAGGGCGTGGGCCCACCCCTGGGCCTCGGGGAGAAAATTCTCCTGATGTGTTCTGATGTTGTTGAAACAGTTCCGAAGAGAAGAAGGGTAAAAAACCAAAGTCCCAGGAAACAAAATTCAGCTCTCTGTCTCACACCAAGAGGGAAAAAAACCAGCTGGCTGAAGAAAAAGCAAGCAGGGTGCTCCCCTCGTGCCTTCCGCAGTCAGACAACACTGAGGAGTGTAATCTCTGTGTCCTTGAGAAGCTGCTTTGGAAAGTTCATCTGGGTTGTTTTTGGTTTTTTTTTTCAAGCTCAGTTTAAAGGCACAGAAAAGGCACAATATTACTTTTTGGGCATAGAGCATGAAAGGGGATACACATGATAGGGTCACCCCATGACACCTGTCCATAATATTTCAAAGTTGTGGCCTCAACCATAATAACTTTGAATTGTCCTAGACCACCTAGTAACACTCCTGGTTGCACAGGGAGTTAGACCAAAGGCTTTCTAGTATGAATTGCTTAATCTCTGCAGGACACTTGGAGAAAAGAATCTTTTCAAAGAGGAATATGTTTCCTGTATATATATGTGAAGCCATACTCCAGTGCCCTGCTATTTCCTCTAGGAAATTCTAATTGTGTTTAGCTGTCATCTTAAGTTCTTATGTGATTTAATGATATGGGATAAGAAGATTATTCTGATAGGATATTAAGGGGAAATATAAAATTGATTTAATCCCATGTTTCTGGATCAGCATCCTCAAATGACCTGTGCTGCTGAGCCACTGTAATTCCTAATGAGAACTAAGCTTTCTGTCATCATGGTTCCTGTAAAACTTCCAACTGGAAACACCAGTTCAAGAACTGTATTTAATTGAGGCCTGAGACAGACAGGCAGATAAATGCATAAATACAAAAGCTTCCATTAAAGAAAACCCCACCAAAACAAAACCCAAAATCGCACTAAGAGATTCAAGACAAAAATGGGTTTTGCTAGTGAGCTGTCCAACCTCATGACCCACAAGTAATCATAACTGAAGTAATCATATTGATGATCAGACAGTACAAGCTTTCTAAGGTAGGAATTATATTGTCTCCATATGGTGGCATACATTGCAAAATGATGCTACATTACTGTTCAGCTGCTCCCAATTTTCTTCAAGAGCCATCTAGAAAATGAGTCCTATTGAATCTTGGGAATATACACACAGCTAAAAAGAAGCCTAATAATGGAAGAACAAACTAGAACTCCTACCTCCTGCTCCTAATTGTCTAGATGACCTCAGTCAAATTACTTTATTATAGGCCAAAGTAATTTTATATTCAATACCAAAACCTCATATTTTCTTTACTTTTGGTCACATCATGCTATTGATAACCCAACATAAATTCATAGGCTTATAAATATATGCTTACTGGACACGATTAAAGCAAAGGCCAGTGCTCTGATTCTGACATAAGTTTGTCCTCTCCATGCACATCTCCAAAGAACAGCTTTGGTTTAGGATAGACATAAAAAGAAGTGAAAATTTCCTTCAGAGTACATCTAGTGTCCTACAAATCTACAGGTTACTTTTCCAACAATTAAAGAGGCAGCTAGCTGAGTATATAAAAATACATTATCAGGCTCCATTAATTAAGATCAATATGTGAATTGGTAGTAGGTTTAGCCGTAAATCTGTACGTACTGTTAGCCATTATTTGCTTTTACATGCTAGATTATTTCAATGTCGTCATGTTGCATGATAGCATGTTACAATGCAAAAGGACATAAATCTCTGGCATGAACCCTGTAAAAAGATGGACTTTTATTCCAGGCTGCATCCGGCGCAGACTGGGTTTTCTGCAGCGGTTAATGCCAAAGCAGATGGAGCTATTTTGAGGACTTTTACATTGCTATACTGATATTCTCATATTTAAAGATGTGTTAGAGAAAGCTAATATAGCCATTACTTTGCTATAATAAAGGAGTTTAAAAGATAAGCTATTTTTAAAGAGGTTTTTCTCTGTTGAATCTGTTCATTTGCCAGCTTGGAGACAGTATGATCAGAGTGGGAACTAGAAGTTACTGACACAATGAAGCCTCTGCTGAATGGGATTGTCCATCAGGAGCTTATGGAACTCACAGGCTGACTTTTCCTGTATACAAAATATATAAAAATGAGAACTATCTAGCCTTGAAGACTCTGACTCTGTGGATTAAAATAAGGATTCCTTTAAAAAAAATCCAACTTTTCAGTATATAGAACAAAATGGTGTCCAATATCTCATGAAATTTTAAATTTTTGGGACCAAAATACACTGAAAAACAATCATTTTACTGGTACATGTTTTGGAAGAAAGGACAATTACATAATTATGAATAATCTGGTAACACCTAAATGATAATATCTATAAATGTAGGCCTGGCTGCAATTATTCTACTACCCTAAAAATCTCAACATGAAGAGTTCACCAACCAGCAGAACTATGGACAATATAGAGGATTGTGGAATTCTTGAGTCAGAAAGCAATTCTTCCTTTCTAATTTTGTTCATTTCAAGAACTTTTCACCAAATCTCTTTTTATTATATGACTATCAATGTATCCGACTAAAGATTAGCCTGATGTACAAACTACCCTAAACTAAGTATTGCCTACTGAACTTGCATGTTGAACTTCTTGAGTGTTCTAGTGTTTCTCTCTTTATTGTCTTCGGTGTATGTATAATCCCCTTGAAAACCTCTATTAATTCCACTGAGATAGTTCTACTCCATCCCGAAACAGATCCTAGCATAACATAACAGCCAAAGCAAAGAAACCTGCTTATGGGTTCACATGCCTAATTCTATAAAAATAACACGAGGCGTGCAACTAAGATTTGATTCATCACAATGTTTAACTGGAATCCAAATGTGTTTCCACAGAAAACTCAGAAAATTTAATCCTTTAATTAAAAAAAGTATCAGAAATTTGTAAAATAATGCCTACAGATGCAAGGTAACGCATGATTAAGTAATGTAGTGTAGCATATGTCCTACATACTTAGGTACAGTGGGGGGCAGCCCTAGTATTAGAGCACCAATCTATGTATTGCAGACCATATGGCACATTTGTAGACCACTTGGATGCTGCAGCTGGTGCAAAATGAAGTTCCTATTTGCTTGGCAGATCTGGCAGTAGGAGAATACCTTATGCTAGTGTTATTTTTACTATATGTTCCCACAGTACAACTTTACACTTGCTGAAGTGTGCTAAGCGTGCACAGGATTGCTGAACCTGTGTATGCTATTGATGTTTGTTATCTGAGAAGCTCCTTTTTCTTCATGGTAAATGTCTTTTGATTTACCATGAAGTAAATCAGTATTTACTCCAGTAAATACTGAAGTATTACCTCTGGTTTCCTTTATATCTTACCTCTCTTAATTTTAGGACAATTATGTTGCTAAAATTTTTTTTCACCTTGTTGCTATTCACTTTCATTCTTCATAGCCATTTTTTCAAATTTCTTTTCTCATCTCACCAAATATTTCATTAAAAAATCCCACTACATTTTTCCAGGAAATGTTTCTCCAAGACCTACCATCTAGAATGCCATTAATTACTGGAAGATTAGGAAATATTGATTATATATGTTTCTCAGTTACTAAGAGCTAGGTCTGAAAATGTGTCACACCTTACTTAAACAAATTGCTCCATCCTACATCACTCTCTAAAGCCAAGAAAAAAATTGTCTTCTTTTAGATCTTGTTCCTCTCTACAGTCAATTTTTTTTCCCCTATGGGGCTATTTTTTTCATTTTTCACTAGAAGATGTGTGACAAGCTTCCCCAGCCCACCACCAAACACAGTACACCAAAACGTCCTAATATGCTCAGGTGAATAATTAATTTCTTTTACCTGTCTCCATCACAGTATGCCCTGTGATCGATCAATCTTATTATGATACAGTATCACAGCTATACAGGCTTGATTAATTACCCAGTTTTTTAGGGGTATCATTTACTATTAGAGAAAAAGAAAGGTTTCCTCCTCCAGAAAATCCCTCTAGAATGCACAAAGTATTTCGTTTTTCCAGTTTTAGAGGAAGACTGATGAGCTGGGTTGATGACAACTGACAGTACTGGTCCATGTTCCTCAAGATACCAAGCTCCATCTTTAGCTTGTGTAAGTCCACTGAATGTGCCTAACTCTTGACCCGCATCAAGTGAATTTCTGGTTCATTCTCTAGTTCTCCTCCCCTGATTCTGATGCATGTCTTATAAAACAGAGGATTCTTTTTCTGTTTTCAGAAAAATGGGATGATCCTGAACACCTGTCAGAACTGCATCTAACAATTTTTCATAGAAAATTCATTTAAGAAAGCTATTACAACTGCCTCTATTAGAACCAACCTTCATAATCACATAATGATCAAGAATAACACTAAAATATATTAAAGACACATTTTTTTTTCTGAGATGAAGTAGGGAATCTCAGGTTCTCCTGGTATCCTTCTTTCTCATATTGAAAACTGTCCTATTAACATTTTGAATGTTGGGAAGAAAACTTTCCTTTCACTTGTTGTATTACTGTCGTACTTCCACAGTGAAACCTATGGGATGTGCATTTATGCAGGCATTCAGTGCTCCCATCAGATTGGCCTGTAAAATACTAAACTCAGTTGGTAACACTCCTCTCAGGACCAGAACATTCTCTTGTCAAGATGGAGGTGCAAGCCCAGAGCTGGCATTTCTGTGCCTTCCTGCTCCCAAATGCAGCAAAGCCCTTACAGACATATTTAGCCTTAAGCATCTGCCTAAGCCCCTCCTGTTTCTGGAAAACATTGAAGCTTTTCCTTTAGCAATTTGCCAGTTCAGACTGCTGCTTAGGTGCCAGCTTTTGACTGAGATGTCAAATTAAAACTTTCTGGCTGGTTCCTTTGACCTGCAGCTGGCAAAGAACAGTCCATGTAATTAAAAAAAGAAAAATAGAATAATAATATTTGAGAGGGCTGTGCTTGCCATCGAGGCCTTTTTTTTTGTGTTGGAGTTTTCCTGGTAATAGTCCTGACATGGAATTTTATGAAGAGGTCTTTGTTGATTTGCTTACTGTTCGGTGTGTGCCTTTGCAGGAAGTTGTGAAGGTTTTCAGACGGNAAAAAAAAAAAAAAGTTAACATCACATGGTGTTCTATTACATCATTTTCAAGTACCTCACTCTTTGTTTCCTCTAACATGTGGCTTTCAACTTCCCAGAAAAGCACTCTCAGTGATTGACACAGCAATCCCACGTCTGCCTTATCTCCAGAGAGATGCAGCTTTGTGCAGGACGATTTTCACCACATATTTGGCACATTCTTAACATTTTTTTTAAGCGTAGAAAACAGCTAGGGAGGTCTCACGTTAGTCTTTGCTGGAATTTCTCCCAAGGCGTTCACGGCTGCTGCCACCTCACGCCCGATGGGTTGCACCAGCATGTTCGGTGCCGCACAGCATCGTGTGAGCCGCAGCTCCAATCATCCCCAGCCCCGGGCGGCGGCGAGGCGGGGACAGGAGCTGCCGGGGATGGAGACAGGGGAGGCAGCCGGGCGGAGGGATCGCCGGGGATGGAAGGGAGCTGCCAGTGGTGGGAGGGAGCAGGCAGGGATGGAAAGGAGCCGCCAGTGGTGGGAAGGAGCAGCCGGGATCGGAGGGAGCCGGCAGAATGGGAAGTAGCCTCCAGTGGTAGGAGGGAGCAAGCGAGACAGGAAAGAGCCGCCAGTGGTGGGAGGGAGCAGGCGGGATGGGAAGGAGCCGATAGTGGTAGGAGGGGGAGGCCGGGCTGGGAAGGGGCCGCCCGTGGTGGGAGGGAGCAGGCGGGCTGGGAAGGGGCCGCCCGTGGAGGGCAGGAGGCGGGCGGGCCGGGGGGGCAGGAGCCGGGCGGGAGCGGCGCTCAGGGGCGGCCGCGCTGAGCCTGTGTTGCGGCGCCCTCTGGTGGAGGCGGCGCGCAGGCGCACCCCGCGCTCAGGGCGCGGGCAGGGGCTGCGGTGTGAGCACCCCCAGCATCCGCCGCCCCACGGCAGCTCCGAGCTCTTTCCCAGCGCCAGATGCTCGTTGTTGGAAAGGCTCTACCTGTCTGCTCTCTTAGAAATAGTCAAGCTCGACTCTTACATAAAGCACAACAAATTGAAAGGAACACATCACCTTCAGATCATATGTCTCTATGTATGCAGATGTTACTTAGCTTACGGCTCTGTGTTGCAAAGCTGTTGTTTTGCTTTGTTTATAGAAATGACATGCCATATACCATTATTATGATATTGCTGCAGCTCTAAGGAAGAGTGACACTGACAGTATTGAAATTAAAGGTGCCAATAACACCACCATATCTGTAACGATGTGGGCTGCTTTGGCCCTCTTCACCTAACCCTTTCAGGCTTGTATATTTTTTACTCCCTAGTCCTTCTCTTAGAGCAACATGGTGATATTTAGAGGGTATCTCTAATAATGGGAATAGAGTAGAGAGGAAGGAAAATAACGTTTCGTCCCTGGTGAAACTTTTCTTTAATAAATGCTGTATCAGATATGGGGTAAAGGAGCATCATGGAGTTCCAAAGGGAAAAGAATGAGGCAGGGAGCAATGAAGATGCAGATCGCCCATGGGGAGATTACCAGGGAGAGATTCTGACATACTACATTGTGGAGGACTTAGTAAAGGGAGAGATTCTCACATTAGCCCCCTTGGAAATCCCTTTGGCGCACGGTTAGAGGCAGGAGTAATCAAGGTAATGTCAGTGAAGCTTCTTCCTCTGACTTCTCCATCAGTACATCTGCTTAAATGCTTTATCTGATTATTGATAGCCTGCAATCACAACTATCACTCCTCTCAAGTTAGAATAAAGAAACATATTAATCCAGAGCCTGGTACATAATGCAGACCAGTTTATTACAAATTAAAGACTGAATTCAGACAGTTCTACTTTTGTGAGCACTAGAAACTGTTTCCCAACAGACAGCAAGTTGCTGCTTGCTTAGAACATGCATCAAATAGATGTACAAAACAAACCGATGGTAGGCTGTGAACCTTTGCCTCGGGGAAGTATTAGATTGTTGAACATCCACCATTTTTTAGGCCGGTTGTATTTATTGAATGCATTCGAACTGCACTGTTCAAATGCATTCAACAACTGTGGCACATCGACTGTGTAGAGCTTGAACAGACAGGAGAGGAGGCTGGGAGGGAGGGAGAAACTAAAGAAAGCAAGGCAGCAAGCTGACCTCCCTGTATGCTTGTTTCTTCTGCTTTCCTGCGCTCCACTGACAGCCAGTCCCACATGATGTATGGTGATTGCTGAAACCTGCTACCTGCTGTGTGAGTCTGATACTTTCCAAAGGCTGATTGTAGCTGAGAAATGGATGACCCTTGCTCTCACACATCTACACACAATACGAATAATATTTTGTGCGCAGGAACAAGATGAGGGTTTCTTTCCCCTCTTCTTCACCACTCCACATGGGAAAGGCACTGCCTGTTATTGACTAACCTCAGTTATGGACTCAGGACTAGTTTTATACAACAAAGAGCATTTTGTGGTCTGTCATATCTGTTTTTATGCTCCTTGTTTTTCCCTTGATGCGGTTGCCTGACATGGTAATGCCTGTAGTTCTACTCATAGTAGCATCTCAAGTGGTACTTTCATTGGCTTCACTTTTACTTCCTGTAATATGATTTATTTTTCTGGCAGTCGGGATAGTTCCTGCTGTGAAGCTCATGTGCTCTCTCTCTGGGGCTCATGTTCCCCTTCTCTTATATGCCCTCAACAGATGTGTGAAAGAATAAGGAGACGTGATGCAAATATCTTACAGAGGGCATGAACTCAACATGCTTCACAGGTTGCTCAGGTAAAATATGAGCTGTCATTAGGTGTTACAAATCATGCTGTGGGTCAAGATATTTAATAACTTATGAAAGACAAACATTTATGAACAGCAAACACACTAGGACTAATGAATGAGAGTTCATTTTCAGCAGCAGGTGTGATTTAAGAGTTGCGTTTCCCCCTCACCTTGGAGATGCTCATTTCTCATTTATTGCAAGAGATCACTATTCTTTAGTTGTGCTCTTTGATGGCATGACTGCACCATCTACCAGATCTTTGCATGGCTCTTTCCCAAGAAACAACAAGATTTTTTTGAAAATTTTTTGAAAAGCGTAGTTTCCCAGATCACAAAAACTGTGCAATTGGCACAAAGAAGGGATGTGTGTGATAGCCTCTTGGAGCAGAACCAGAAACAACTGTGAGTGAAATCCACAGTGAGTGGGAAATTGGTTAAGAAGTCTTACATCAGATATGCTGCAAGCAGAATAATAGTATTGAAACATATTCTTGTACTGTGGTAATGCCCAAAACACATCGTGTGCTAAGAAAGCATAACCCTGTAAGAGACATGCAAAATCCACCCAGAACACACAATCTCAGGAGAACAAGAGATGATGAGAAGAGAAATTCTGTTTACAATTAATCAAGCCATTGATAATATATTATGTTTTATGAGATGCAAAATGATTTTAATGCTATCCTAAATATATTTAAAGGATGCAGTAGCAATCATCTTCTCACCTACCCTCTTTTCTTCAGCACCATTCACAGAAATTCTACAACAATATTCCGTAAGTTGCAAAGTTTCACAGTTTTTCCTTAAAACTAAGTGCATCTAAGACTAAAGGAATTTTGTAAAATTATCAACACAGACTTGGGAAATTAAAGAAATTATGTAATTGTTCCATGTTCCACAGTTTCTAATAAGATTTGATTACATGTTTGAGTGGAGAAGAAATCTATCAAAAAGTTACACAAGTTTAAAGTCTGGGTGTTTTTAACTACTATTTTGAGGCAAGTCAAATCTTGAGTTTATAAAATGATGAACATTTCAACAAGAAAGTATATATTTGCATAAAGGAAATTATATATAAATTAAAAGTTCATAAAATATTACTTGTAATGTTTCCAAACACACAAGGAGCAAACCACAGCTCTCTGATCTTGGCATTAGCCCTGCTGTTTTCACAAATCATAACTCAAGAGTTATTTTTGCATTGCTGTGAGAGAAGGAGCCATCTAATTCAGGCCACAGGAGGCCCCCACAGAGCAGGCAAAACAGCAAACTTCCACAGCCTCCCTGGATTTTATATGAATAGATGTGCAGAATATCTGCTCTATGGTCTTAGCATGCAGAGGAGACTCACAGCTGACAAGATGAACAGAGCAGCAGCAGTTCTGTTACTGAGTAGACTCAGAGTCTATACTTTTGATACTGGTGAACAACAAAGCTCAGTGAAATAGTCACTTTAGATTAGTTATTAGAACACCAAGTACAGTACCTTTCACACTTAGAAATAATTTTTACAGTAATAAAAGTCACTGTGACAGTGTAGTGCTATTGTGGCAAATTTCATCTCTTCCCCTCTTGTTTATAAGCTCCTCTGTAATAATACTTTACCCATCAGAATTCATCGAAATGCATTTCATTATCCCAATCAGTCCCCGGAGTCACAGCTTTATTGTACTGCATTTTCTTTCTACTGTATTTGAACTTTCTTCTAATACTAAAGCTGATTCCAAGCCCATTACAACCAGTTGCAAATTAGCTTTTATTCTGCTCTGACTGCTGAAGTGTGTTTTAATAAATTCATGCCAAAAAATTTATAACATAATATGAATACACTTCATCTTTTAATTATTTTATCCCAAATTAATGCAGTTATTTCTGATTTATTTCATAGTTTTTCTTGGTCCTAGAATGGGCTAGCATCTTGCCCACTCTCATGAGCATGGGTAGTTGCAGTACTATGTTCCTCCTGATTTTAGGATTAGAAATTAGCATCATGTACCAACATTTTATAAAGGAAAAGGAATACACCATATTTTATGTGCATGTTTTTTTTGGAACAGACTTTTAGAATAACCTGAAAAACCTCTGCAAGTGTGAGATAGATAGATAGATAGATAGAGAGATAGATAGATAGATAGATAGATAGATAGATATACTTGTGTATATATACACAAGTAGAAAACATTCTTACAGCCAATTTGTTGAGAGCAAGAAGGATGGTCTTGCTCCCTGATTGGCACCAACTACATGCACTTGGGGAAGTTAAGTCTCTAGTTCTCTAATTCCCCTTCATCATCATTCAGCTCTTGCAGTGAATACCAGCATAGATACACTCACTGAATTTCCACAGCTCAGGATTATGTTTTCAGTGTCTATACACATTTCACAGATTTGAAGTATGCTCATAAAAAAACCTGTGCCTTTAAAGCAGTGAGTGGCAGGGCCAGAGAATATATAGAACTGCTTTAGCAATATCATTAGAATAATTTCAATTCTACACTTTCCAGTAGTGTTTTTTCTTTCAAAAAAATTCACTCATGTTACGATATTCTTTGTTGGTGGAAGCCCTGTCTTGGATAAGAAGGCAATGAAATGAAGTGCTAGGTTCTTCTGCAAGTGTCTGTTCAATATTAATGTATGAAGACATACAGATATGACTTCATCTAGTCAGAGACCCATTAAGAGAGAAACAAGAGGAGGGGAGTCAGCAACTCCTGTCTTTCAGCTGACTGACACTTTCCACTGTGAAATATTTTGGGGAATATTTTCTTTGAGAAGTTCCCACACCTCTAAGCCTGTCAGCAGTGATGAGACTTACTTGACAGGGTCATGCTGTTAGATTGAGGAGTACACTTTTTCTCACAAAATTCTCAATATGTTTGCTGAGATTAAAGCCACTGGCATAACTTTTGTTGTGTCTTTGCCTGCATTTTTCAGGCCAACTTTGTAGCATGTTAAAAGCAATGAAACTGACCTTGCTGCTGAAGTTGCAGCAGCCACACATATAATGAATACACATGGATGTTTAAAGTGGGAACAGTTAGGGCCCACTCTTGTTTTATTGGACCTTTTTTTTGGCCTTTTTTTTTTCTCTGAGTCATTGAAAAGGCTTGAGATTTTTCAACAGAAGGAGATAAATATATGTATTGTTTATGGGGCTATTTCTCCTAGCCAATATCTTTTATCTAAGACTCAAGCACGCAAAGGCATAGGGAATGTGAAGTTTGACACACCGGTATCTTACCCAAAATTTCATTTGTGGGGATCTTAGTTCACTCTGCTTTAATCAGCAACAAGTTTTTGCCTGTCTGGTCTCAGAACAAAAGTTTTAGCTGCAGGTTAACTTTCCTCCAAGCACATGATGCCATGTCCAGCTCCATGGAGGGGACTTCCCTGGACTTATTCCATGTGTTTCTAGTACAGTAAGAACTGCTGCTATGACTTAAGTGTTGAGAAAAAGTTGGTTCAGAAAAGCATCTGTGAAGATGAATACTGTAGGAATTATTTGGTAGGTGATACAGTCAAACCAGTTCTGCAGTCACAAACATACTATAAACTACAGGAAAATTAAGCTAAGGGAGGGAGAGTGGATCTGCAAAAACAGCTGTAAGCAGCTCCTGAAGAGGGGAAAGACTGAAGAAAGACAGAAGTTGTAGCAGATATATTCTACAACAAGAGAAAAAAAAAGAGAGAAAATAGATCTCTAGAGCAGACTAGTTGGAGAGAGACAGCAAAATAAAAGGAGAAAAACCCCATGAAGCCTGTTTTTTTTTAAAATCATGAAATAATTCTTAGTATAATTTGCTATATTTACTTCCACTGATTTATTTTACATTTGCATTTCAGACAGCAGGAAAATTGATATCAATTCTAAGAATTGCTTTTACTACTTTCTTCAAATTCTGAGTTCCACATGTACTTGTCTATTTTTATCTTTTATCTTTCTTGTTCTCCAGATTGCCTTCATGAAATCAAGACTAATCACTAGAATAACAAAAAAAAGTCCTTTTGTCCCTCAGACAATATTGATTTCTATGCAGTTAAAGATTCAAAATTGTTTATTTATACTGGAAATAATTTTAATACTAATTCCAAACTGTCAAATGTTATCTCTCTCCACTTACTTGTAAAATATCTGCACTTGACAGTATGTTGCTCTTCAGAATAAAAGACTCCCTTTTTCCTTAGTATTTTTTTTTTCATTTCATTTTCCATTGTAAACCCTCCTAGCTCAGGTTGACAGTATCTTTTAAGGTTGACCTTTTCCACTAGATGGCACATGGGGCCATATGAGTGTCAGGAGAGACACAGGTTGCTGGACTGTGTTGTAAGAATGCGTGTAATGCTTAAAAACCAAATATTCAATTTAAGACCAATATATTTCTTAACTACAGTTAACTGGAATAACTCCATTGGCTTCACTGGGATATGCTGATCTATAATAGCCAAAACTTAATGTGTATTGGATATAAAATTGTTTTCTAAGCTGCTGTATTACACGTCTTGGAAACGGAGAATTTCTATGTTTAATATGAAAACTGTATTATAAGAAACTATTTTATTATATCCTAATATCTCATTCTTCATAGGTCCTTAGAGACCACTGGTATGAAGATTTGAGTGTCAGATGGAATTTACCTGGTTACCATATCAAAATGCTACTAGGAGTGTACAGGCACAGTACAATGAATAAAAATATGCAGAAGATTTCAGTGAAAAGGTATAAAAATGAAACACATCATTAATTATTCAAAGATTTGATAGCTCTTTAAGATTTGCCAGAATTATGGTCCTTGCTTTTAGCCTCCTCAGTGATAATTACTGATGTTTATACTTTATCTAATAATTTCTGAGTCAGAATATGTATATCCCTCTTTGCTGCCAGAGGACTGCTTGGCCAACAGCCTTTGACTGCCCATCTGCTGTTGGAAGAGGCAGTTATTCAATCCTATTTGTCAGGTCAATTTAAAAAATCTAGGCAGACCTGGAAAGTGGAGGTGGAACATTGGAGGTGAAACTTCTGGGTGAATCTCAAGCTTTTTATTTGTCTAGGAGCTACAGAAACACCCCTTTAAAGACCCCCTTGTTGCTCTAATGGCTCAGCCTACATTTGGCTTATACCAAATATAGCAACTTCTTTCTTTTGGTTTTTGTCTCAGGCCACACTGGAATTGCTGATAGCTGGGAAGCCATCCAGCTCACCAAATGAAGTCCATGACTACATTCTGCAGGGTCCATGACACTTACCCTAGTCTCCCAGATGACATTTTCCTCATATGGAAAGTCTTTAAAGAGATTTACACTTGAAAGCTTTAATGCGACTGGTGCAATCACATAACACTTGTGCTGCAGAGTGATCTCCAGCTCTTTTTTTTCTAGAAGGGAACTTGAAACTGTCTCTAAAAATAGGCTTTCAGTTTTGTTTTCTTAGTGTCACACTGACTATTGCACTGTTTACAACTTCTGCAGTTATCAAGACTCCAGAATAACCTGTATCAAAAACTGGCACAAACCAAACCTGTCTGGTGCTATCTTTCTTTCTTCTATGGCTGTTTGCCCAGGCTAGCTCTAAGGAAGACGTAGAGTAAGTAAATGTGACTTTAATCTAAGCTAAAAAAATCTGAGCTACAGAGGAGGTGACAATTCCCATGGCAAGGACTTTCCATGAGAAATGTTCAGTTACTTCGTCCCCAAATAAAAGACCTGACGGAAGTGGTCAATAAGCTATTTGATTTCAAATACTACGCAGAAACAAAGATACATGGCATGGAGACAGTGGTCATGCCAGCCATTCCCACATAAAAAGCAAGAGCTGTTTTAGATAAATTTGATCTTTTAAGTGGTCTCTAAAATACATCTGGAGAACAGACCATTGCAACTGACTACCTTTGTGATATGAAGGCAAATAACCAGTTCTGTCCTGTATATATGAATCTGCCCAACAACATGAATCTGCCCTATAATATGAAATACATGAACATGGTATGGTCATCTCCTGAAGACAATACACACAGAATCTCTCCAGTACTCTTCCCTATGCCACCAGTGCCTGCTGTGATTCATCAAGACCCTCAGTCTTACATCCCTAAAGTTGGCCACACCAACCATACCCTAGCTTTTCTTGCCTGAAGACTCCAGATGGGTGTCCAGGACTGAACAGGAGGGGACGAAGAACATCAGCATCAGCAATGCTCTTATTGATCATGAAGAAAAAGTCAACCAGGAAGTTTCCTGAACAAGAGTGAGAATATCTGCTGGGTAGAAGAGGTGAAACACCCTGAGCTGTACATGTCTATGAACCACCATCCATTTTTGTATTCACAAATGTGTCATGTCGGTTTACTTGTTCTTTAAAAAATTTTGAGCTATGAGATATTATATAAGTCGAAGCTGTGAAATACATGAAAGATAAAAAAACCACTGATAGAAATGAAATTGTTGACATGCTAGAAGTTAGTTACTGAAGGTCTCAAGAGAAAAATGTTACCATTATTTAAACTGTGATCCAAGCTAGAAAGCAGTAGAAATCTTGGAGACCTCAGAAAGATCAAAGAATAGATTATTACAACTTCTCTTGTCTGACTGGTGGCCACCTGTCCAGGAAGCAGTCTGTCTTTCTGGGTGTCTGCACTGGGGTGGTAAGCATGTTAATGCTTAAGCTAGCGGCATGTGAATCCCATCTAGCTACACCTCCTCTGGTTATTACCCAGGAGAAAAATTGCAAACTACTCTAGAATTTATTTGTCTTGCACACTTTACAGTTCCAACTCAGCAAATGCTTCAGTCCATGCTGTTACTGGGTGTTATGGACACAGCCTGAGCCTTCTCTGTTCAGAAGGTGTCTGTCTGAAAAGGGAGTCCAGAGGAGATGGTTTGAAAAGAGAATAGAAGTAACCAAACTCAGAGGCTGTGTGTTTTCTAACACACATCATGCTAGGAGCACTTCCATAGCTCTGGGTGTTAACTCCTGCTCCACTGGCTTAGTCAGAGCTAGAAGTTAAAATAGCCATTGGCCTAGAGAGAAACATACCTCTTCATCATTGCTAACATGGATACACAAGAGCTAGTCTGATAACATGGCTCCATGTAGTTATCACCAACTCACAATGTTCCTGAATTTTCCCTGCAGAAGACCAAACATGTCGAGAAGGAGACAATAGCAAAAAGTCACCCTAAAGGACTGTTAGGACATCCTTGAACTGCACGAGCCATGGTGTACCACTGTGTTTTCCATCTCTCCAGCAGGTGTGAAATAAGCCCCTAAAAATCAATTCCTACCACTGCTGCTAGACCCTGAAAATGAATTAGCTGCAGCTTGTAATCATCTGTGTAAACGACTGCCAAAAAAGCTAATGAAACTGGCATGAGCACATGATCACAGTCCAACAGCAAAGTATATCAACAACGTAAACACATTTAGTCCCCGCACTAGGTATGGTAGAAGACCTTGTTAAAAATGATACTGGGAATCATATAAAGTTAAATATTATTGGAACTAGAACAGTTCTTCCTGTTCCCTAGAGCTTAAAAGGAACAAAAAACTTGATAGGCACAAACGACAGATAACCTAGGAATATTAGCCTAGACCTAAACCACCGCAACTTTTGACACTTTAATAATCATAGTAATTATCAGTGGAGTATTTCATAAAAAATAACACAAAAGAGCCACTTTAATTGGTCAAACACTGTTTATTCAGCATGTCCTGAATCTTTCTCTGTGAGCATGAATGACATGCGAACCAGTGGTTTATTTTTTATCCCTGACTGCTGTCACTCTTTCAGTGGAGCCCAACTAACTGCAGTGTTGTAGGTCTGAAGAGAGATGGTTAGCACCTTCAGCATTTTCTTCCTGGAAAATTACTTTTAAATAAGATTAGCTACATAGGGGCATGTACATTTGGTAAACCTCTTTTGAAATACAGGCAACATTTCAATCTAAAGCTACCTTGTTTTCTAGAAGTTTGTTTTGGAGCTTGCTAAGGACCAGAAAAAGCTAGTGAGCCTTTAGCCTAAGGAGACCAAGGGTTGCAAGGGCTACACGGACAGTAATGGCATTTCTATCTGTCTAAGGAGCCTTATTTACCATCTCTACAACTGGAGCCCCGCACTTCTCAAGTCCTTACTGTGCAGCAAAAGCCCAAAAACCCAGGGAGACAGAACAAGCAGCTCAAATTCTCAGAAATTGTAGGTATCCTTTTTGACACCATGTTCTTTGTTTTTTATCCAGTTTACATAACCTGGCAGATTTATAACTGTCATGGCAGACAGCTGCTGTATTTTCTTCAAGTGAGGGAAAAATCAGTGTCACTGAAGACACATGCTTTACTATTTTTTGCGGAGGTAGAGTTCCTGTAGGTCAGGCTTTACATGAAAGCTTTGAAAATTTCAAAATTTCCCTCAAAACAGACATGCAAAATTGCATCCAAAGGAATCTAAAATTCTGACAGACTTTTAAAATTTCTTTTAAAGTGGATGGAAAATGTGCTAAAAAAGGTCATGTATCACTTTTTTAATGAGTTTAAAATATATCCCATTGGAATTATAACCTTGTTAAAACTATAACAGCATTGTTCTACAGCTTAAAGTTCCTTGGTTATACAATAGGTATATTATAAATATCAAAAGTGTGTTATGGTATGTTGTAAAGGTCCTTTACATAAGCACTAAATCCCAAATATTCCTGGGCTAAGGAAGTTCTCATTTATAAAGCTTTTTGTTGCTATTCAACTGTCAGTGAATGTTTGCTTGTAATTTTCTCTCATTTTGAAGAGTAATGATGAGTCCTGAGAGATTCCTCTGGAAACACTGTCCTCAGATGCTTGGAGTGAGAACTCTCCCTTTAGTTGCACAGCAGTTGTTGCCTGCCACAGATGGAGGTGTAAATTTATGTTGCTTATTTGCTCCAGTAATCTCTTATTATTAAGATCAACAAACTAAAACTACAGGCACATGTAATGTGAACAGCATTAGGGCAAATGCAAAGCCATATTCTTCTACCTGGCTTCTCATAAATGTGAGGTCATTTTTACTTGCTAAATTGTTAGGTTTCATGCTCACTTTTTCATGTTGTTGACCTTGAAAGTTTCCAACGACTTTACTTGACACATTTCCTCAGTATTGACTTGACTTCCATTTATGTCTCTCCCTCTCCATATGTCTTTTATTCAGTGAATGGGGCATGAATCATAAAAATAGAACTACAATGGTGAATTTCATGCATTTTGGTAGAAATTTCATCTCAAATTATGGAGCAAATGAGCAGGAGTTTTATTATCATTTATACCAGTGTATCAGAGAGGACCAATTAAGCTATCTCCCTGCGTTCCCAGCAGTCACTGGTAAGCGACTGAAAGCAGGAGCCTATTTCAGCTGCTATGTCCCCTGAAGGAAGCTATTTCTCTCCAGTGCACAGGGGTTAAAGACTGATTTTGTGAATGCCTCTTCCTTATCCTATTTGTTGCAGTTTCAGAGTGCTGGAACTGGTCCAGCCCAGCGGGCACCCCCTGGGCACCTCCAAACATCGCCCACTTCCAAGCAGAAGAGCAAAGAACTGAGCAACTCTTCCACCTGTTAAAACATATGGACAGTATAGCAGGGATTCCCAGCTGGCCAAATCTGACCCTTTCGAAGCTTCTTTGAACAGGCAGACCAATCTGGTGAACTCAGAGCATACCAGAAATGTAGAGTCATTCGCTTAGTCTTTCTTCCATGTTTCCTGGAATTCCACAACCTAGGACCTATGATTCCTAATGATGGTTTTCAAGATAACTTCAAAGAAAATGAAGTTTTATGAGATTAAGTAATGTTACGATAAATAGGGTTTGTGATGCTATAAATTGTTCACATATTTTCACATACATATCCTTATATTATAAAATATATTACTATATCATAAAAGACTTCAGTGGCCCTGAAGAGCAGAGGATCATATGAGTTTCAAAACCTAACTTGAAAATAGTATATTTTAAGGTCTGTTTTCAGGATTTTTAGTAAGAAATTGCTTGTGGTGTTAGAAAACTTCCACCACAGTAGCAGATGGTGCCCAGCAAAGAGTTGGATGGCTTGATCTGAAGGAGCTGTATGTAGTAGCTGTATGGCAATGACAATACACATGGCCATAGCACTATGCCATAAAACCACACTGTGAACATTCTACTGCTTATCTGCAATGCTGCTGTCAGTAAACCTACAGCATCCAAGAGCACACAATCTAGTGATATGCAGGTAAAGCAGTTTTTCTCACATGGTCTATAACAAATTTCCTCAAGACAAAACTCCCACCAAGAGAAGATATGCTACTGCCAAAACTGTAGATCTCATAACTGTGAGATGTGGCAAATTATGTTCTTATCCTCAGTAAGAAGACCATATATGTGTCCACTCCCTAATCCTTTATTTAAATACCTACAAATTCCAAGTGAACAACTGAACTTGCAAATAACTTCACAATCTTCTATACATTTATAATAACATCCTATCCATAATTTTTTAAATGTTATTATATATGTATAATCATCTAGAATTAATATTCTACTCAGAAATAAGGAGAAGGACCTAATGAGTCACCATTTTGAGTCATGTTTTCTATTACATGATGCTGTCCCGCAGAAAAGTCAGTGCAGCTCTCAAATATGGGGCAAAATCCTTGATAGACATCAATTTTAGCTTTTGAACAAGGCAATTACCTTAGTCCCCACAGGAACCCCCTGGGTTTACTCACTGGCTTATAGGGATGAATTACACTGTGTATCTGCTGTGTCACTGGTGGAGGACAGGTCCTAACCACTAATTTCAACCTACAACTTCCAGAAGTCTAACACTTTAGACTCCTCACTTAGCTTTGTCAAAGAGATCCTGTCACTTCCTTTGTCATATAAATCTAACTGAGGTTTCCAGTGTTTACATACTGCTAAGCAAGCAAAGAAATCTGAGTATACATCTTCAAACAATCTGATAATATGAAATCTGATGGATTATGGAAAATAGTACTTGTGAAAGACACAAGAAGGTAAGGAAGATTTCTCCAGGAAAAAAAAGACAAGAACAGTGAGTAATATCTTTGTTAATAGCTACTGGGCACATAACAAACCAAGTGAACCTGCTTGCAGTTTAAGATCAACCCTGAGAATTTAAATGAGTTTTTCTCCAGAAATGTGAACATGCCTAAAAAGGTTTTCAGTTTTTAAATTTGCAGTGCACAAAGTGCTGGCCTGCTCTGGAGTTATAGGTATCTGGGTGTCTAAGTCTGTTACGTGCTATGGCCTCCAGGGTCTGGGTAGTTATGACTACCTTAGAAAAGTATGAAGGGCAGAGGGTTTATGATGCTCTCTTGTGTGTCTTTTCAAATGTACATTCGACATAATCAGTTTTAATCCAATCGACCCTCTCCTGAAACCCGAAAATGGAGGATTCAACAAGTTCGAGGGGAATTCAAGGGGAGAGGAGAACAGAAGCTGAACTGAAGGTGATGTCTAACACTTCAAAAGTTTTGCCTTCAGCTGCATACTCGGGGGTGGTAGTGACAGAGGTACTGGCTCTTTGTTACCTTGCTGGGGTCCCACTGCCCTCCACTGCACCCCTGCTCTCCCAGCACACACACTGTGGACTGAAGCCCAGCTGTGGCCTGCCACCAGACCAAGCCAATGTTCAGTGGATGGCTGACGAGGCCAGTTTAATTCATTAAAGCTGAAGAAAAAAAAATCTAGCAAAAACCCCTCAAAAATACTAATTTTTTGCAAGGTTAGCATATTGACCCAGTTTACTGTGTGATCAGATGAGTGTAAGAGTTGTGCCAAGGAAGAAAACATCAAGCATCTGGGAGCAGACATAGAAGTGGAAGGAACAGAGTAGGTGGGAAACGGACTGACACCTCCTGCTTTTACTGGAAGCAAGCCCTTAGTTGAGTTTGACTGTAATGTGAAACTGTACCCTGGGTGTATATTTACCCCGACTAAGTGCTCTGCTACATAAGGAAGGTGCTCAGGGCACTTCTCGCAGAGAATGAACAATCTGCTTCTCATAAGACCAATTTTTCAGGCCCTCTGCTGATTCAAATAGGCAGCACTGCACCAAACTCTGCTCATAGGTGATTTATAAAGCCATGTTTTTAAAGTCATGCCCAGCAGAGTAAGAATTGAAAATGACTATCAGAAAGGAGGGTACTGAAGGAGATCACTGTCATTCTCTGTACACCTAGACAGGCCTCATGGCCCTGTGTGTGAAAAACACCGCTCTAGGAAAAAAAAATGTATTTGGGAACAATTTTTGCTGACATACTATGGGAGACCCTTGCTTATTTTCTACTGGAGTCCAATAACAATTGGAAAAATCTGAACTCCATGCCTAAGGATAATGATGTCAGATCACGATGATCCTTTCTGTTATTGTCTTTCAGATCAATAGACAAAATAAAGGCTGGAGACGGTGAAGTCATCATGAGGCCTGTGCCTGCCGGGTTGCAGGATCTGTCCATATGTTTCACAGGCTGGGAAATGTTAACATCATGACAATGACACAGGTGAGAAATCTGAAGTGTAAATCTGGTAGCATAGGCTGCATTCGACACAACTCACAGGATCACAGTAGTTGGTGATGCTAAATATATTTCCCCTTCATAATCTGAAAACTTCATATTCTTTCAGAAGCAAAAGAAAGCGTACAGCTGGATGCGAGAAGGGTCAAGTTATATGACTGTAATATGCATGTTGAAAATGAAGCGGTTTATATGTTTTAATATAGCTCTGTAATCAAGAAAAAGAAATGGTTATACCAGTGAGTTCTACTTTCACAAAATATTTGTTAAAAGCTGCACACATACCAAATATTTCTGAATGTAAAAATCCATGGCATTTGTTTTCAGGTCCATACTTAACTTCACTCCAAACCTTGGACCATAAACTTATGCTGATTGAAATTATGGGCATATGTAGTAATTAAATAAACCCCTGATTTTTCCTCATCTTTATATCTTGTACAGGTGCTGAGGATTAAATCTGCAAGAGGACAAAGGAGCCACAGCACCAGGTGTCGCAATGCTCAGCCTGTATAAGCCCTGCACTGTAGTGGTCAATTAGGTTCCAGGTTTCTGTGGCACATGGGAGAGGTAAGCTGGGAAAAATGAAATAACCCACTGCCAATAGGCAGGGTAGGAACAGTGTAAACTGCCCAGCAGAAAATGCTGGTTTTAATCAATATTCATTGACCCATAGGAAATGACAATAAGCTGGTAATACAGTGTCTGGGAACTCAGCTGAGGCCTTTGCGCTAATTAATAGCTATTTTATATGGACAGTTATAACACTAGTAGATATTGGAGGTCTCTGCTCCAGGGTACCCAACAGCCTGGGAGTTCTGAGAAGCAGAAGTGCAGCAGAGTGAAGAAGGAACTTCTGTCACTGACCTTCAAGTAAATGACTTCATATATTGTATTATGTACTTTGAAAACATTGGGTGGTTTTGTTGTTTTAATGTATGTTAGTTTGGTTTTCTATACTGTAGATCAATCACAACTTGTTAGTGTGACCTGGAGGAAGTCAAAAGCAGAATTTTCCTAACTCATCTTTCATGACTGTGTTAACAATGACCCAAGAACATCCCAGCCATTTCCCTGTCTTCTTCACTGCTTTGGTAATGCCCATCTTCTGTATTTATCAATTCTATCAATTTATACATGACACTGTGCCTAATTTATTACCTCCTCTTGAATGAGATCTATCATGTTTCCTTTGTTTATAAAATTTATTTTCTGATAAAAGTAAAATACCAGGCATTTTCTGCTAAAAGTAAAATACTACAGTGATGATCCTGGAAAATCCATATTGCATCATATTACATTTTCTGTTTACTTACAAGTCTTTAATTATCAACATCTGTCTATTTATTGTAGTACTGCTGTGTAATCTTAAGATCAGGCTACAATTTCTTCAGGTATTCATTTTTTTTTTTCTCTGAAATCATAGAATCATAGAATGGTTGGGGTTGTAAGGGACTATTATTTTCATCATTTGATTCACGAATTAACTGGTAGATTGGGGTCTTTCTGGGAATACTGCATGGCCCTCCCTTTGTTTCTGAAGTGCAAAAACAATTGTTCCATCTCTTTATCACACAAGGTGAACAGAAATGGAGAAACCTGGTAGAACCGTTCAGCTTTGAAATGTATGCAGTGGTTTTGTGGGGAAAATCAGCAACAAATCTAGATTGGTCTTTCTCAATCATTCACTCAAAATTGAACCCATGCTCCTATCCAAACCTAAATGTCAGAGACAAAAAATAATGAACATGAGAATAAATTTCAAAAACTCACGCTTTATTTTATGCTTTCCTACAGCACCATTTTGAATTAGAAACAGACTTTAAACCATTAACCTATTTCATGTTGTAAAGATAGTTCTATAATACACTGAAAACATTACGGAAATATTTCTTAAATTTTTAAAACTAATTTCCAAGCTAATATGAAAGTTATTACTTGAAGCTTAATATTATCATATGCACCTGTAAAGGTTGGTCAATTACAAGTTACCCATAAACCCTTTTTTGTTATTTTAACATCATAAATAGTAATCTGGCATTAAATATTTGTGATCTGGGCCAGTAACCTTTTTCAGTCTCACAGGACTTTTTTTAATTAAACTATATCTTTGTCCCATGTCTATAATCCTCTCTTTGACATTTTATATACAAGACACCTTGCTGCAAAAAGGTCAAGCAGTACAGTTATAAATGGAAAAGAGATTAAAAGTATTCTCAAGCCACAGTGATCTAAAAGAGAGTTAAATATGGAGTGTTCTTCACAGGCTTCCTTAGATGAGTTAAGAGGAAACCCTGTTGGCAGATTTTTATTATAAGAACACCAAAGCAAATGAAAATTATTTGACAAAAATGAATAATGCACAATTTTAATTTGCATATTGGAATAATTATCTCCAAAAGAACCCTATAGGGTTTTGTCTCCATAAAAGTTTTATGTACACCATTGCCAAATGCGGTTTATGTGTTTATATAATTTTTCCTTTTAAAATAGTTTTGTTGTAAAAATAAAACCCCAAAACAACTACAGTAACATCTTGCTATAGTTAATAACATCTTTTTTTTTTCCTTCTTTTTTTCCTGCAAAAGAAACATGATGGACATAAACTACTCCTTCCTGGAAAGTATGTGAGAAATTTAAGAATGGGAAATGGCAAGAGATATTGCAGGAGCCAGGGTAAGTCAGAGAAGACTAGTCATAATGTAGTGTAAGTAAACATATCCACAGTACCAGTGAGTGGCTTCTTTATTTTTATCAGAACATTAAGCAGAAATTGAAGGAACATTTTTCCCTAATATTCTCCAGCTGGCATATTTTGACCTCAACTTGCTCACTCTATGCCACACTGGAATAGCTTTAATGGTGTACAAGAGTACAACTAAACAATACATTACTTGTAATGTCTTATGTAACCTAGCAAAGCATGGTACCCAATTGCTGAAATGCTGTTCTGTATCTTTCAGAATCTACTTTGTTACCCCCAAGAGGCCAAACCCTGATCTGGAAACTCTTTACTGCTAATTTCTTTCCATCAATTTTATGTAGTCCAGTGAAATACGTGTATTTATTCTAAGTCTGTGTCATCAGAGTGCCTGCTGTTTAGATGCAAATGCTG
The DNA here is from genome assembly GCA_013397725.1 of Rhagologus leucostigma. NCBI lineage: Eukaryota > Metazoa > Chordata > Aves > Passeriformes > Rhagologus > Rhagologus leucostigma. The sequence continues at coordinate 122,635 of VZTD01003148.1, read as the reverse complement.
GAAACAGCATGGTTTGCAATGACCCCGAGTTCTCTTTTGCAGATTTGTAGAGTCTGTTAGTGTGTGTGTTTTCAAATGCTCCACTGACTGACTTACATAGAAAAGAAAGGTTTTACACCATCTGTTTAAAACTGAGGCATCTAACCGAGGTGTGGTGCAGAGGATCTAAGTTTAGGGGCTGTTTCCTTTAGTCTGTCTTCACAGATAGCTGATCAATGTGTCTAAAGCAGCAGAATTAGTGGGGATACCCAGAAGATCCCAGTGCAGCCATAGCATTTGTGGGGACAGCAAAGCCAGGGTTGGTATACTTTCATTACAGACCTAAATTTACATCAGAGGGATACTATTAAAAATCTTAGGTGTAATATGAGCTTCAGTCCTGTTGTTTATTTCTTCCTTTCTGTCACTTTAATCTTTGTTTGCTCTAATTGAAAGGCTACTTACTGTTTCCAATTTCTTTCAGCTGTTAGGAGATTGAATAAAGTAACCAAACTGTTACTGGTATCCAACAAATCCAGCTCCTGTCCAAAGAAACTAGACAGCCTGTTTGTAGAACATCATATCTGACAGGACTAGATTAGCAGCTCCAAGCCTGTTGACTCAGTCTTATTAGATCTGTGTGCTAATGAAATAAACATGTGAAAGAGAATCCACAGCAATTTATAAGGTAAAAACTTGCCAGTAGTGCAAATTGTAACAAATGTGAAGCTGAACTACACATTAGCGTGAAGATGCAGTGTGATGAACAGGACACCCTCCCCACACACACACAGCCTCATTACACATGTGAAACCCTATCTGCTTACTTGGGTACAGGGTTTGCTGTTTGCAGCTGTTCAAAATAAAAGCAAGCTTGTGACGGTCACACTCCACATACCTCTGAGGCAGGATGAGGGAGCTCCATTACAAAGGGCACACTGCAGAGCTTGGGCTTTGGGCTTGGCAGACTGTGAGACTCCCCATCTCGTCTATCACTTATATGACAGTCTGATGAGTCTGGCATTATGACTCAGGATTTTCATCAGTTTTCATAAAGCACCATACATTAGAAATCTGTAAGAGGAAAACAAATAGCTTTAATTTTTTTATTATTCAAAGCATTTTTCCACTGGAAAAGATAACTCAACATATTTTAGGCATATCGTGAATGTTGCAAGGGTCCAGAATTGTTTTGAAATCAACAGGTCCATCCACCTGAGACTATGGTTATATGTGACACTTTAGTCCACCTAAAAGCAAGCTGCTGTGAAAAGTGTCTCATTTTTACCATTCTTCCAGTCTTCTACATTTGTGCTGGCTTTGCCACACACCCACCTCTAGAGTGAACTGGTTCAAATCAATAAATTGGCAGAAAAATGTCCGATTATCTCTTTGCAAATGTTAGTTTTCTGCCGATTTAACCTACTAAATCTGGTTTCCTTGGGATTGGATTAGTCCCAAAGACAGTGCCAGGAAGTAGCAGGAGCATGTGGCTGGGACCAGGGACAAAGGGGACACAGGCTGCTACTCTAGTGGCTCAATAGTGGCACAAAACATTTTGCTCAGTCTCTCTTCTGCCCATGGGAATTCTCATGAGATGTGGTTTGCCTTGACACTTCTAGGTTTTACTCTTTCTTGTTGCCCTTGCAGAGGGTATGGTTAAAGAACAAAAAACATAATCAGGTTTAAATCTCTTTCCTAGTTTTCTGGGAGTTCATGGCTTCCGTGGGCCTGAAATTTGCCCCAGCAACCTATGGCATTGCACTTACGTTTCAATCTCTGTAAAGAGGCCAAATATGTCTTGTTTTTTTTTCTGAACATATATTTGGCAATACTGTGATTAGCAACACCACATTTATGAGAATTGAGAAAACATAGAACATCAAAATGATATAATGTGTAATTTGCTAGTTTCTGTGAAAACACTGAAATTATGTTTTAGGGAAACGGTATTATTTTTGTATTCACTGAATACCAGATAGCAATCAGTATTTATCTGACTAAATAAACTTAGGTGTTGGCATTTCCAATGCATAAGGAGACCCACCTGGCCTCATCTACTCCTAAAGGTCTCAGGACTGTGTCACTTCTTCCAGCCCCACACGGATGTCTCAGATAAGCCCAAGAGTATCTCAAATCGCACTATGTTTTGGCAACTTATTTTATGACCTTTTACTGGGATTTACATACTCAGGTCATGTGCCAACAGCTACACATAGATGTTTACATCCAGGTGTCCAAATCTCAAACCAAATCCCATCCTGAAAGCTCAGCTCATTTCTTAAACATAGGTGTCTAGTGCCATTTTAGAGGTTCCAGAGTATCTCAGATATCTATATGGTGGTGCCAGATATAACACAGGTTATATGAAAGATATCTGTGCCCTCTTGCAATGACAGCTGGAATCAAAGGACCTCTGAGATGTCAATTGCTCTTATGTTTTGTCAAGTGAATTGAGTCCTGAGCTGTCCAGAGTCAAAAGTAGTCTCTCTGAAAGGAATTGTCTCAAAATGTAACAGCCTAAACAGCATTCACAGGTTGGGGTTTTTGCTTGTTTGGTTGGTTGGTTAGTTGGTTGGGGGTTTTTTGTCCGGACCCAATTTCTTCAATTAAATAATTTAGTCTTTTTTTTTCTCCTAGCTCCATGCACACGAATGGGTGAATACCCACACTTTTCCCATCAGCTTCAAATTCATGCAGCCCCAGCCTACATTCCCTCATATTCCCTTGCAGGAAAAGGCTGCTCAAGGCTTATCTATCTCTTGGTGGGCTGTGGTCAAAGAGCTGGCAGGAAAATGCCCTCACACCTCCAGAAAATGTGTTACTAAACTTGCTTTCTTATGGTTCCTTAAAGAAACTATTCTGTTTTCACATGGCTTTAAAAGCAGACATGGAGAAAATGGAAGGGAAAAGGAAAGACATAGGTCAAGCTGACCTATTCAGAGATGCTTCAAGGACGTACTGCACACACCCCTGAGGTTGTCCACCTTGACAGTTAAGAATCTGCCATCTGGAACTAGAAATATAGAAACGCTGCAGGAAGCAGAATAGAGGAAACAAAGAGTATATTACTTCCTTAATCACTGCTGTCTCTTATTTGAAATTAAGGCATGTATGAAACTGCATATACATTTTTCCCTCCATGGAATTCAAACTATATTGCGTATGTGATAAAAATTACTTTCCTATAATAATTTACTTTCCCATTCACATCAATATTCATACCCTAGTGTACAGCTTTAAACAGATTTTTCCATTGCATCTGTCCACAGAGCAAACAAATCTTTATGCATGTTCTTCAATTAACTTTACTGAAGCAGACTCCATTAACATGTAAATGAAAAAGTCACTCTGGCCTGGTCTACAATGCCTTAGAAAGTTTCACTGGTCTATTTGGTTACAACATGAAGAAATCATACATTTAATAAACACAATTAAACTGACAAAAGCCTTAGCATGGTGTGGTTATATTAAGAACTAATTTAATTTACTATTGTCTCCTCTCTTTGAAAGTAGGAACATCACAGTTATACAAGTAGAAGAAAACATTAAAGCTTAGTTATACTTTGATAGCTTAGCAACAAGAATAGTCCATAAATGTAACAAAGCCACAATTCTTTCTAAAGATTAGCAAAAGCTATAAAAGTTCACTTTAAGCTAGCATTGAGGTTGTTATGATGGCAAAAGTTATGTTGTTCTAACTCCACTGTTGTCAATAATCAGTGGGAACTATAGTTACTGTTTTACTAAACACTATTATAGACTTAACTGTGATTACAGTAAGCAAGTTACCACCTGCCAAAACTTATCCTTCTGCTAATGGAAAGAAGATCACGGAAAATGCTGGATTCAGCTGCAAATCACTTTTCAGGATCAATCTACTGCTTTCACAGGTGACCATACATTATGAAAGAACTTGGAATGTAAAATTATATTTGAAATATTTTCCATCTAGTAATTCACTGTGTATAGTTTTTGCATATTATTCCTAATGATTTAAGGTGCTACACAATAAGCCTGTCTCCATTTTTCATCATTATTTTCACAATCTTTCTTTCTGCAATATTCTCCAACAATATAATATCACTAGCAAAGTAAATATCCTCCCCAAAAGGGTTATTACTTTCATGAAAAAAGGCCAGAGTCAGAGTCTTTAGCTAACTGCAATGAGGTAAAGCATAAGAACATCCCGAGTGTTTGGCTTGAAGATGTTTGCTGGTATTTTTGCCTTCTTTTTTGGTACAAACCTATCTCCACTCAAATTTTTCAAAAACCTGGCCTATGCCCTCCTTCAGTAGTTGTGTTCCTGCAGGTTGCAGTTTATTTTTCAAAGGTGAGCCCACACCTCTGTTGCCCTTTAGCGCAGTACATCCCACTGGATGTGATGAGGAGTGAGTATTCATCTTGTATTCTCCAGACACGCAGGCACTCCACAGCTCAAGGGTTCACCTGGGAAGTGCTGGCCTCTCCTGAAGATTGCTGCAGGTGTTGCCAATGGTTTGGGGGTTTTTTTAAGTGATAGAGCTCTCCTGGCAAAACAAGAATTTGCCTGGAAATAATTACTATCCTTCCTGCAGACCATTTGTGATTTTAAAGCATGTTAAATCTTGAGTAACTCAGGCTGGCTGATGACTACTCACAAACCTTATCCCATCCACCAACCTGTTTTTGGTACAATACAGTATTTTTTTTCTCAATGTGCTGTCATTAATATTTGCCAACAGTCCTTAGTGAGGGACATTGTTAGAAGAATTTGCAAGTCAAAATACATTATACCTACTTGGATTCCTTGCCAAATATCTGTGGTTTCCTTCCTGAATTTTTGTGAGGTTGGAAAAGTAAAAATTACACCCAGAGAAAATGTAAAGATCAATTAAAAACGTACCATACATTTATAGCACTAATACCTAGGTAGTTTTAAAAAGGTTCTTTAATGGCTGGTTATGAAAATGGTTTTGGACAATTTCAGTGGTTATAAAGCACTGTTCCTTTTTCTGTAATTCCCAAGGTCATCCTTTGTTCTTTCTTTCCTTAGATAAAAATCAATCCTCAGGAATGGATCCTGCTATTAGAGGTTTATTGCCTATTTTAGTTAGTAGTTCAGCTACTTTTTGTTTTTCCCTTTTAAAACTCTCAAATGAATATTATCCAGCCCCAGGGATTTTCTACCATTAACTTTATCTAGTTGCTAAAATGTCTCATATTCAGAGGCCACTTTCTCTGACAATGCCTCATCTGTAAAAATTAACCTTGAGTTAGAAATGTCTGCCTCATACTCATTAGTGAAGACTGATTACAAAGAATTCATATAATTTCTCCACAATCTCTTCATCCATTTTAATTACAAATTTAGTGGTCCGGTTGACCTAGGCACTTATTTAGGCTATTCTTCCTGATACAGTTAAATAATTTCTTACTGTTTGTTTTAATGTGTCTTTAAAAAGATTTGTCATCAAAAATTATAATTCACTCTATCAAAAGATGATTTTTGTTCTCATGAGAAGTCCAGCTGTTTACAAGAAGATTGATATCCATTTTTCCTTTTATGTAACTTTCTTAAGAGAAGTGTTAAGCAGGCAACCCAGCAGATACTAAGGGACACTACCCACCATGACATTTTTTGTTAAAATCACTACTAGGATGAATTTTGGGGACTGAAAACACAATCATTACTTGGAAGAAAGGGATCCTTTATGTCCACACTATCCAGCAAGATGCATCAGCATCAGGAAATATGCTGAATCCCATCCGGATCCAAGTACTACCTGCAGAATATTCTATGAAAGCTGTCTTTGTCTAAGTGCGCAAGTCATGTCTCCATTTGATTAGCCTTCTTGTTTTCCCTTTCCTTATTAATTTTTTTTTTACAGCTTAAGAATCAACTCTTTCCTCTTGAGTTTGTGTATTATGACTGAAGAGACAAATGTTTGCTGCATTTGGTCAGTGCATATTCTATAGTTTCTTTTAAATACTTTGCCAAAAGAGGTAGTCTGAGTGGTCCCTGTACACACCCAGTAATGTCTTCAAGTCTGAAAGGTTTTGAGAGAGAAATTCTGAATTGTTAACAGAGATTGCATAAAAACCCCCATCTTTCTTGTAAACTTAACCATTGCAGAATACCCTGAATAAAGTTGTCTTTTTTTTAATTTTCTGCATGAAATTGTATCTTAGTCAGCATTTCTGAGAAATCCATATTCCCAAGCCATTCCTACTTTGTCATAATTGCACACCATTGAGTAAGGTTGCATAATAGTTTATGACACTTAATTGTGCAATATAATTATACAGTTTAAGGTATTCTAATATTTTTTTCTTTTCAATATTAGAAAGCTGAGACATTCATATTTCCAGAACTGCTTTTCATGTCTCTAAACATAGATACATAACACATAAATATAATAGCACAATGCCTACACTACCCATTCAAGAAAACATCATCCTTAGATATACAAGGACTGTTTTTATTTAAAAATATTCGCCCTGCAGCTCTTGATGTTTTTTTTCTTCATGCAGCACACATAACTTCATTATGTTGAGGTTTTAATGTGTCTCAAGGTGGTTGTCAGTTTTAAGAAGAAATTTTTGAGATACTCAAGGTCAATGCTTATCATTTTAATCTTATTCTGGTTATTTGGTCTCTATTGTGTGACAGCAGGAGACATCTCTGTATTTGGGATTTGAGTATTCATGCTCTCATGCTTACATGTGAAGACGGTTTATGTATTAAAAGAAAACAGCTCAATGAAATAATTTAAATTTTATTTAAGAACTGCATCTTAATTGTTAGCTACTGAGATGCCAAGACCTATAATTTTAAACCTAAGAGTGAGTCTGGCTTAGCTGCTTAAAGGAATTGGTATGGGAGCCATACTTCAGCAGAAGCTAAAGACTGTGGTGGCTGAGCTGTCTTTCTACATCCCCAGGTGCAAGAACAGGCACCAAGTGTTTGAATGAGCCTCAGAGGCACAAAAAGCCTTTTCAGGGCTAGCTCTTTTCTGGACTGGCTTCTCACCGAGAAGGTGAAAATGTGAATTGGTATCTTATCCATCCTTTTAGACCATCAGTCTCAAATCTGTTGTTAGTTGGGGTCCAATTCTGCCACCCCTTTGAGCAGTACCTTAGTGCACACAGAACCGTTGAACTCAATGTGACTAATTGTGTAGTAAAGTACTAATCAGGTTGAATAATGGCAGCAGAATAGGGCTCTCGGTAATAAGAATTAATCATACCAGATCTTTGAAACTGATTTTTTCATTGTACAGCTGAGCTGAGAGAACAGATGAAAGTAAAAGAGACAATACTCAGGAGCATAGTTACTGATAAATAATTACAACAAGGACATTATAATTATTTAATTAAAATTTGTGCATGGGGAGAGATTATGAGTCTTTCAGCTTGCTGCCTCATTTAGATGATACTAGTCATTAACCAATTTTGCTGTAGTCAGCTACTAAATGTCCACACAGCCTGCCTTATTTTTTAAAACTCTTCAATCAGCAAAACTGGCTGCATGCACTGTGTAATTCTACCGAAGAACAAAGTGCCACACTTACTAATATAATTAAAGGCAGTCTCGACTTTTTAAAGGAAACTTGTACTTTAATTAATCAAGATCATCAAATAAACAGGAATAAAAGAGTGTTTATCTCTGCTTTTGAAGTTATTAATTAGCAAACCACACAGAGAGCACTGTGGAATTGACAATGGGCCTGTAATTCTTCCTACTGAATTTATTTTGTTCCTTCCCTTAATACCATTTTCTACTGGCTTTTTTTTTCTGGGAATATAAACATCACAGACACATAATGTGTTGGAAAAGTGGTGGCTACAGCACAATAAAAAACTTGTTTTCAAGATCATCTTCCCCAGCAATTTCTTTAGATCTATTAATTTTCTAGTTCAAGGCTGTCTTTAGGAGCTAATTCCCAGCATGTCTTTCTGTAGCTTGCTGCCTGAATTTGCACCCTTAAAGCAGGCATTTTGCAACCAGCTGTATCTTTCTTCCAACTGGCAGATATTTTATTTCTTCTTATGTTTTCCCTCAGTTTCCAGCTGGTAGGTATTCTAACACCTCTAATGTTTTCCCTCAGTTTTTAGCTTCCCATTGCCAAACAGATGGCATGTTCTCACATTTACACAACGAATCCTAATGTTCTTTCAGTTCTACCAATACACAATAGGAGTGACACTTCTGCAGCTGAGAGATCCCGGCTGTGTAGAATAGGTATTTGCAGTGGAAAAACTGAGGCCCACAAACATAAGATAAGAATATACAAAATACATAGAATTTAATATGACTCACAGAATTTAACTTGCCTTAAAGAAAAGAACTTCAGAAATTATTGTGTAACTGTTGTAGAATAGTGTCACCATTCTGTGAGCTTTTCCAAAGAGTCTGTTGTGGGTTTAGCACTACTTTGACACTTTACCTTATATTCTAGAAGACTTCCCAATATGAACTTATATACTCTATTAATCCAGTAACGTGGAAGTGGAACTGTTTAAGTCTGTGGAGCAAAAGATTGCTGAAAGTAGATGTGTAGGATTATTTCAGATTTTCAGGGGAAACAGCACATCCAGAACAAAACCAACAGATACCCTTAGTCACCTGACTGGAAAATATTTTATGGAATCATCCCACATGGGCAACTTCAGTTTCCTGAGTGGAAAGACTAATATGCTAAGATAAAAAGCAAGAAAAAATGAGAATGTGAACAACAAAAGAATCCATTTAAATCTCACAGATCAGGTTCCTCTTAAAAATGCTTAACATGTAAGCATGAACTATACTGTTTCAAATCTAAAATGAGCAGGATGAGAAATAAAGCAAAAAAGCATCGAGAAATTTCAATGTCTGGTTATTCACCAGGAAAACAGAAAAAAAACCCTCTCAAATTCTTCTGTATTTCAGTAATAGTTGATCCATGATAGTCAAATATCAGAACAATTGTTTGATAGCAATCAAGGATAATTGTACTTATTCAATTGATATTAAAGAGACAAAAACCTCTTCAGGTATTTGCTGTTTTCTCCAAGTATTTTTTTGGTTGGGATGCTTGCAAAATTGAAGCTACACTTTCCCTTTCCAGGCATGAAGAAATTAGGCTACTTATAAAAAACCATTGATTTTAACATATCACAGGATCACAGAATTGTTTAGGTTGGAAAGATCACTGAGTCCAACCTTTAATCCAGCACTGCCAAGTCAATCACTAAACCATGGCCCTATCCATGGGCCTTATCCACAAGCCTTTGAAATACCAGTGCCCAAATTCTTTTTTAACCTCCTTAAAAATTAAGGGGCTTTGTACTCAGCAGTGCTCTAGAATAATGTATGAACCATATCCTCTAACATGCTCAGTATTAAGTGCAAGTGTTGAAGAGAACCCTCATTTACTCTGACATCACTGTTCTCAAGAACTTTCTTTAATACCTTCTGAACCAACAAAAAAGTCATGTCTGGTTTCTCCTAAAACAATTTTTCAAATTAGCTATTAATTGTTCTAAATCAGTACTTATAATTTTGGTTTTAACACTGCCAACAAAATTGATCAAACTTGAGAATTTCCTCTATAAATAAAACCAACTCATATATTATGAGCACTGGGCTGCTAAAGGAGGAGAGAGTTCTGCAGTTGTACAATTTGGCACATCTAAACTCAAATTTGTTCCATGATGCCTCAATTTCTTGAACATCTTGTTTCATAACTGTAGAGGACTTAGTACCAATAAATTTGACAGTCATTTGGGTTTTTTCCTGATGAGTTTTACTAGTTCCTTTGTGTGCAAATCTTCCCTGTATAGAGGTCATTTGAAGGTGTGCCCTTGTTGCGGTGTGTGGTTTCCCGTGGTGGCATGGCATGCCACAGCCTTTCCGGAGAGCGCTGCGGGGGTCTCTTGGGGAGAGCAGCTCTGCCGCATCCCGTAGCCTCTTCCAGGCTGCCCCTCGCTTGCTCTGGCTACCTGTAGGCCCCACAACACGGTGACGATAAAGGAGGCGAGAAGGCTCCCGGCATGGGGACTGCAGAGGACCTTTATTCCATGGTGACAGGCTGATCTCCAGAGGCAGAGAGCCAGCACACAGCTGAGTCCCCCAAGGCAGAGACGGTCACAGGGTATATAGCCCAGGGTCTTATCTGGGGATGAGGGAGGCAGAGAGAGAACATGGACCAATGGTCTCAGGGCATAGGGGTGGTACATGGGTGGAGCTGGGGTAACAGAACCAATGGGAGAAACCTGAGGGAGGGGTTAGGACTAGGGCCGGGGAAGGGGGGACCATGTGTGGGAAGGGCAGACAGGAATGGAGAAATACGGTGCTACACGCCCTAAATAAATGTCTTTGATTTATCCTGTCTGAGCTATATAATTACTTCTCTACTGAAATCTGTCTTTTTTTTTTTCAGAGCACAGTTTTTGTTACCTGAACTAAATGCACTCAGTTTCAATCTTATTATCGCATACCATCCAGTCTTCTCATGAGTGATTTTTAATGCAGCAAGAGCTCTTCTGAGAGCAGAGAATGCACCTGTGTATGAACTTGCATGAACAATATTTGTCTGGGAGATCTAACACTCTCCTTGGACATGTGCTTGATTTGAAGGATATCATGAGCCCAATTACAAAATCTTCAAGATCCTCTAGGGAAATGCTGAAGGAGGGGGACAGTGTTTCAGGCTGTGCATTCATCATGTACTGAACACTATTGACAGAAGATGCCATTACTCTTCAAAATGCAGTTTTCAGAACCTTTTTTGAGGTATATAAGTCCTCAGAAACTAAGATAAGTCTCACTTCCAAAACACCATAGGAAACAATAGTGACACAAGCCTTCTCTTTTCTTTTTTTTTTAAACTCAGGCATTCATAGTTTAAATTCACGTCATGTCCTAGGGAAACATATTATTTAAGTTATGATAGAGGGCAATGGAACATTTTGATTCCATCTGTGTAGACTGGTTATACATTCTTGGAGCCAGAGAAAGCGTGACTTCATATATGTATGACTTAGTGGTTGGGACACTAAGTGCCCAAGGACATTAGAAGCTGACATTAGAGGTGGAGAAAACTGTTATGATGAGTGTTTCACTTAAAGATATCTGACAATCCAGTGGTTACGAAAGTGTCTTGGAAAATGAAATTCCACATCCCCTTAGACAAATCTGAGTGTATGTTTCCCACAAGGCAAATGACTACAGAAACCACTGAGCTTTTGGGAAGACCATTTCAAGCAGGATTTTTTTTCAGTCATATTCATTAGATTTAATCTAGCAGTGTCTAATAAATCATGCTGTGAAGAGGAGCTGACTAGAGAATCTTTCATGGGCCAGGCATGAAAGACATGTCAACAACTGCACTACAGCTGGTCATGGTTGGAAGCAGAACAGTAAACATACAGGAAATTCTACTGGAGAAACTGATAGTATTTATGATTCTCATACTTCCCAGGTTATTGAGCAGGCTAGAGGAAAAAGAGAAAGGGGACCTAGAGCTTCATTTTGGCTTTAGGTTTTTAGCCCTACACAAAATACTTTTTCTGATCTGGCCATTAAAACTTTGCCTTAAAGAAATAAATATGTGTAATAACATTGGTGAGAAACTTGACCGGAAAACAAACAAACCAAAATCTTGTTTAGGAAAACTGTCACTCTTGCATGAAAGCTGAGATAGTCACAGAAGTAATCAGCCAGTGCTGCTGCTAGTAGGGTAATTGGCAGAGAAGTGTTTTATTGAGTTTATTTTGATTTAGAAATACATCACATTTAATTTAGGATCACAAAGGCCATGAGTTATTTCTTTTTATAATAGACTAGCTGCTAACAAATCGTTGGTGATGATGCGTTAATGACTCACTGATGACATGCTACAATATCTGCCAGTTCCCCAGCTATTCCAAACCTCTAAGACTTACATGCCTAGAAGTCCTCTCCATTTTACTGTAGTGAAATCACTCTTGCATGTTCTGCTTTTCTCAATAGGTATGTTTTAGTTCTCACGATTACTAATGCTTCCTGTGTAGAGATTCCAATTTCTTTTCCAGTTTTCTCTCTGAAGACATTGTGCTTCAGAGACATTTCCTGCTCTTAATGTGAAGTATCTATTGGAATGCTTGAGAAATATGCTAAGATAAATAAAAATTATATTTTTAACTTCAGATGCTACTCAGATGTCTTTTTCCTTTGTGGTGAATTCCTAATTTATTTCCTCTTTCGCCAGCTGGCAGTCTAGACTACATGTCCATCCAAGTCAATCACATGCCAGCAAGCCATCTCTGCTGTGTGAACTAGTTTGTCTCCTTTGCAACAGCAGTCACAGCTGCCTGTTCTGGAGACACAGACGATAGACAAAAAGTGCCGTGCTGTGAGGATCCGGCATCCCATGGCACAGGGCAGCTAAGAGCTGAATAACCAGAAGCTGGACTGTGTAACACCACAGACATGTGACAATATGCTTGAGCAGAACCAGCTCATGGGCCACACTGAATTTGTTCCACTTCATCTGATCTACCTTCACCATGCAGAGCACAGACAAAGTTTCACATCCTGCCTGCATCTTGTGTGAGAAAAGCAAGGGGCACTCTTCCCCTCCAGTTTATTGCATTCCTGAGGTGGGTTTGCTTCACAATATTGCTAATGTTCTCCTGTCTTATTTGAAAATACACAAGTGGCCAATGAAAGTGCAGCCATTTTGGGCAGCAATCCAAAGCAATATCAAGCCTCCTGTTCACTTCCCAGAGGGGAATGCCAGAGTAATTAAAATTAGTCACACATACAAGATGAGTGGATAAGAGTGAGCAAAAAGCTAAAGAAAATGAATTAATGGAAAGAAAAGTGAATCTAGACAGTGAAAATTAAACAGAGAGAAAAATGGTCGTTTTTATGCAGCTTGGCGGTGTCAGTGACCAGAAAACACACAGTTATGTGAGTGACATTCAAGCACTACAACTAGAGGATGGTAGTGCTAGTGATCAACTGGATGTCCTTGACCAGCTGGTTTCAAGAGCCTCTGCACTCCAGGCAGAGAACTTTTCCAAGGCTATGTAAATTGAGAGAAAGATGAATGAACATTATTGAAAATAGATTCTCCAATGTAATTGTCTCTGCCTTAACACCTGCGTGGTCAAAGTTCACGAAAAATGATGGATGCTTGAGACAGGATTCTTCTACTACTGATTACTGATATTGGACTTCATGGTCTTTCTTTACTGTGCTTGAGTATATAACAGTTTACAACTAGTTTTTATCAGTCCCACTTTTCGTAACAATTTCTGAAGGGGACAAATACACAGGAGTTAGTAGACGTAAGGGAGTATTTCTTGGCAGTCTAGGAGGATGCTGAAGTTTTGCAAGTAGGATTTTTGCAGATATGTGAGGAAGTCTATGACATGGGAGTGCTCAATATGTTGCAATGGGAACTGGATAAGCTAATTAAAAAAAAAATTTAATCACCTCTTCCCAGTGGAGGGCTGGATTTATGCTGGAATAGACCACTTCCATTGCTATCTTTGTTTTTTTAATGGTTCTTTTTTTCACCAATATTTAATTTGTGTTGCTTTTGACCTCTTCGTAATCACCAAATCTTGTATCATTCCTATTGAATAATCCATATTGGTGACCAAATTTGAAATTTTCCTGGGTATTTCCGGTGTGTCTTCTCTGCATTACACTGCAGACACCCTCTTGCTTCTGTACACCTGTAGAAAGGGAAGGAACTGCTTTGTTGTTAGAGAAAAGCCTTTGAACTTCTTCCACTGTATAAAGTGGAAAATGTCAGATGGATAGAAGATCCCCAGAAGAAATAGCTCTTTGCCACTGCTCAATGGTATGTAGAGGAGCATTTGCAGAGAGAATATTTGTACTATGTCAGTAAACTCTCTAGTCAGAAATGCCCCATTACTTTTTTTCTGAATGCACAAGGTTGGAATTAGTCAGTTCATGGGACTGAACTTTACACATGGCAGATTCTTCACAGTAAAGATCCATGCATGGGTACTTCATCAGGAAAGGTTAGTCTGCCAGGTACATGAGAGTTGTGTCAGTTAAACTCCTAGTGACTTCACACTCAACATCCTGTGTCCCTTCTAATAAAATTTTGTGCTGTCACACAATGACAGGCCTGAAGAGAAGAAGATAGAGCCTACTAAGGGCAAAGAGCATCAGTGATTCTAGAAATGCTTTTCCTTTTCATTTTCTACCTTTTTCATTATTAATTTTATGAAGCTTGCATAGTTATTGGAACCTTCATTTCCTCAAGGTAAACTGTGACAATGACTGCATAGACAGTGTAGAACACCCCAGGACATGAGAAAAGCATATGAAAGCAAAGGAAAACAAAGCATCATAGCAATTGCTCCAAGTGTCTGGGTAGTCCAGGGAGGAAGCACGTGCTTCTTAGAGGGGAATGTGGCCAGGGCCTTCATCTGAGTCATCTCCAGCACGAAGTTATCATCACTGGGCAATGGCAACTAAGCTTTGTTCACAGACTGGCAAGACAGTTGCTTAGGATTCTTATTTCCGTTTTCTACGTGATTACTGTATTACCCATTATACTTGGAGCCTAGATTTACACAGTCTTCGAGCATGCATGGAAGCTTATTAAAATTAATTTTGTCTCTAAGGATTTCTTCATTCTGCTTTTTCACACACACTCTTCATGAGAGAAATGGCTCTTCAAAACTCATGCTCTTTGTCATAATAATTGGTTTACACCTCTTGGCAACTTTTCACACCATGTGTAAAGTACTGTTTCATTAGAATTCATTAAGAGACAATATTTTCATTACAGTAAAAATCGTAAAAATCATAAAAATGCCTTAAAATTTTTTTGATGTTAATCATGTTGTCTCATGGAGAAGCATATGGAGAAGCATAACTGTATATTCAATTACACACAGACACAAAAACAACTTTTGCAGAGCACTCATGGAACTTAAGTGATAAGGTAACAATTATTAAATGAAATATTTAATTCTGATTGACAATAGGGCACAATAAAATAACTTATATAGCATATCTAGAAAAGAAAATTATTTTTTAAAGAAACCTTAAATTGCTGTGAGAAGTTCATTGTAAAGTGGAATAAAATCGTACAACACAATTTATTAGACCTGCACATTCCTGAATTATGATACAATACTTCTTTCTGTTTAAATGAATATTTCATTTCTTCTTTTAGGAAAAATGAGAACTCAAGAGTTAAATTGCTAACATAAAGCTCTTGTTTTGATTACACAGGATGTATTTATAGGCTACTAAATAGAACAGTAACAGAAAGATCTACTGGGCAGTTCCTGCTTTTTTTCAGGTGGGGAGCCTGTTCTGTGATCAAACCTCATCTACAAATAGTGAGAAGCATCTAGAATTTTGCCTCCAGAACATCCTAATGACTAATGTACCTCCAAACTTTTCAATTTCTTTGTGACTGAAATAGTTTTTTTCACAATTACCACCCTCAGTACACATTACAAGAGGGTTCAGCAAATGAGGTGTTACATGTTCTTGCTTGTATTGTAGTTAAGAGATGCCAAAACACAGTGCTCAAAACCAGGAAGTGCTATTGACCAGTGAAGGTTGTACACAGCAAATGGCTTCCACGTGCGGCTCTGGATGTGTGACTGTTATCACCAGGAGCTGTTACCTAGGAAACGAAGTGTGCTTACGGACAATGTATGAGTTCCTTCAGGGTTTCCTTTTTCACTAATACTCTCAGACATTTGAACACCTTGGTCCGATACTTACGATATACCCTTGTCTGAATATCATCAAAACCACAGTCATGCAACCCGTCAGATTGGCTAGACTGGTCTTATTCAGACAAAAAATAATTTTTGTTAAGATGAACCATCTTTTATCCATTTTTTTTTTCTTGAGAGGGTGAGTGTGCTGCTTACATACTTGTAGGAAGCAGTTACCAGTAAAAAGATATAATGGAAAAGATTAAAATATGTAGCCATCATTAAATTCAGCATTCTTTTGCCCAGCAATGATACCAAAATCTGAAATTTGGTAAATTAGAAATAAAAAAATTATACTTTTAAAAAAAATTTTATTAGAAATAAAATTATAATATTTATTATAATTATAATTATAATTATAAAATTATAATTACATTATAAATTAAAAAAAGAATATTGAATCACACATCTGATTTTCTTATTTCAGTCCTGAGATTACGGACTTTTTGGACAAGTATCCCAAGATTTTACCTGTCATGTGAGCATTCCTGCTTTGGCATATGTACATAATTCAGCTGCAATTTGCTATGGAGGTAGTGGTCCTTACATGCTTGTTTTCCCTTGCACGTTACATGTTGGTAGCAAAGACAGCACTGAGTTTTCAAAATATTCAACTCTAGAAAGACAAATATTGAGGGTTATCTTTACATCTAAAGTTAGCAGGAAAGTTGCCTTAGAACTGAAGAAGGATAGTAAATCTGTAATTTGGGACATACAGATACAAAACTGTACATAAATATGTAAAGCCACATGTGAAATGAAGTTGCTAAAAATTGCTGTATCTCATGGCCACTAACCCTGAGGGTTTACTGGCATCTAGAAAGTAAATTTTGAGGGTTCCTGAGTATATCCTGGGTGGCATCCCTGTCCATGGGAGGGTAGTTGGAAGTAAATTATTTTTAAGGTTGTTTCCAATCCTAACCGTTCTATGATTCTATGATTCTTCATCTCATGCATATGAAGTTGTTAACAAATGAGTGTTGAGATGCTATGACCAAATGATTCAGAATAAATCCGGACCTGATCACTGTCTTTGCTGGGCCTTTCATAAACCATTAAATGCAGTAAACTGGCTGGTTTTTAACACAAGATAGTTTCTGAGAGAGAAGGAAGGTATCAGACATCTATCACTACAACAAAAAGACAAAGGAAGGTCTGAAACAAAAATACGAGATGAAGCTGAGAGCATATGCCAGTGCATGTCAATAACCTAAGGTTTAGAAATCCTCACAAGAACTGTTTGTATTAAAAATAGGAAAAATGTCAGAAAATTTAGCTCTAAATATAAAAACCATTACAGTGATGCCCAGAATGAGACTTTCTGCTCACATTTCTCTCCTTTAAGAAGTTTTATATTATTAGCTGTAGCAAACAGCTCTTCAGAGTATGTTTGTTGTGTAAATTGGCTTATTTTTCTTTGTGGTCATTCCATACAAGAAAAAAGCCACATTTTTTTGACTCTTTAGTCAATTAGGCATTGTTTTTCTCCTTTCATCTGTAATGAACCAATTCTGCAACCAAGCATTATAATTCTGTAAAAAATCAACCACCTAGTTATCATTAGGCAAGTCTCAAATATACATGTCTTTGGACTAGAGTCCTTTTGTTTACATGAAAAGGGGCTGGACAACTTGCCAGGAAGATACAACATTTCTTGTATGGCTCTGTACAGTGACGTGCTGTAAGAGCAATGTTCTGGAGCATACCTTTTGTAGGAAAAGAGAAGAGGAAAAATCTGAAGGCAGCATGGTTAGGAAAGTCTGTATAACTTTGGCTGTCAATGGTCAGAGACCTACAATTAACCTATTGAATGAAATTGGGGTTTTATGCTTAGAAATTATGGTATTTGTCATGATTTTGTAAGAAATGAACAGTTATTAATTTACTGACTTGAATTTTCCATTTTCTGTACTTTTGCAGAGATTTTTTGTTGGGAAACAATGCACAGAAATCAATCCAGTGACTTCCAGATCACCGAAATACTCCAGACTCTGGGGGTTATGATCCCTGCAGCAGAAGGAACCTCTTGTTTTGCTTTGTCTTGTTTTGTTTTAGCTGCTCACCTCTGGCAGAACCAGAAGTATTTATTTTCTGTCTTCATACTGTGAGTTCAGCAGGAGCTTAATTACCAGCCAGCATATTGTGATTGTCCAAGGAGTATCAGAAATGAGCAAATATATCAAGGTTTGCACCACAGCTCAGGAGTAACAGCTGCAGTCACTCAGCAGCCTCAACTGTCAGCTCCATCTTCCTCCTGCATAAAAATAAACATTTCCCCCACAATAAAGTCTTTTTATAAAAGCAATAAAACAACTCAAGGGAGCATTGTTATCATGAGCTAATCACCCCCTTAGGGAATTAGAGGCACTTAGCTGCATCTAGAGCTTCAACACCTGAGGGGCTGTGATTATTTCATGATAACCAACAAGGCATGACAGACTGGGAGGTTAATTAGATAATATTCAAACTTGGTAATATTGAGTTTGAAGATTTCTTTTGAAGTTGTACAAGCAAAGCTCTGCTTATAAAACAGCAGTGGGACATCAGCACAGAAAGGATAATTAACATTTCCTACAAACCAACCAAGGTTTTGAATAGCTAAAGGAAAAAATAATAAAGTCAAAGTACTAAACCCTGAGGCACTCCTTTAACAATGAGTAATCCTGATGAGTTCACTCCCTGGAATCTTGGGCAGAAATTGACTCAAATTATATAATGCCGTTTAGTTGCTAACCCCTAAATGGTGGAGGCACTTCAGTCAGCCTCACACTACTTAATGGTCCATTGTCTCAAAGAATTTAGTGGGATAGTAAATGCAGTATTAATAATAAATATTCATCTGAGCTGCCATCGTAGCCATTGGTTATGTGCCACTGCACTGCAAGAGATTAAAGTCAAAAGACGCTTCCAACACCTAAAATTGTACAAGCAGTAATTGTTTTGTGGAATACCATTTTATTTTTGTGGACAGTGGCAGTGAAGTTTCAGAAGTAACTGTATGCGTATGCAGGGCTGGAGCCATGCTGCACACATGTATTAGTGGTTAGCTGCCTTGCGAGGACCTGGCCCAGTAGTCCTTGGGCTCTTTCCTACTCTCCTGATCCACCAGATGGGGACTGTGGGGTGAAGCAGCCCATCTGGCTGAAATTACACTACCAAACCAACCAAATGGACTCTGCATCAGCTCGCTGATCTGAGACATGCTGAGGCCACATGAGATGTGAATACCACACAAGGTGTGTTGAAGAGCTGCGGGTTACTGAGAGGAGTAGGATGTTCCTCTTGGTGGACAGCTGACTGTAACATCAGATTGTAACTCTTAGCTGCAATGAAGTTTCTAGAAACAACCTGATATTTTTAAAGGGTTTGGGTTTTTTTTATTGACCATTAGTTAAAAAAAAACCAACCAAATTTGGCTATCTCTGACCTGTTTACTTGTGAAATGGAAAATGAAGATGACTGTTGGTGTATCAATCTCTGATTTGGATAGCTTTCTTTTTAAACTGACTTTTATTGAGTTGGCATTGAATTAAAGCAGATAGTCAAGCACTTCTGGGACTAAACTGTATATATTCTGCAGGACACATCACTACAATGAAACTATGAAACTGAGATTGTTGGTCAGTCAGAAATTTGCCAGTAGGAGCCATTCTGATGTAATTCTGATTTAATAGAATCAAAATATTTAGCTGGAACCTGTTGATTCCATCAAAACCTTTGACAGGGAATTGAGTAATTTTGTGTCCTTTCTCACCAGCCTTTCAGTGTGCCAGTCAGGTTCTGGCAGCTTGCCTGGCTCCGCAGGCTGGCTCCTTCGCTGGCTCCCGCTGCTCCATGGGCTTCCAGGCTGCCTGCCTCCCTGGGCACTCACAGCTAAACACTCTGCTGCTCCTGCAACAGGCCCCGTGTCAGTGCTCACCTGGCGTACATTCAAGATTTCCTGCCTTATAAAAAGAAGATAAAAACCCCCTACATATAATTCAACAGGTAGTACAGATTTTTTACACGGTCTTTCCCAAAATCCTTTATAAATCATCACTTTTCATTTCCACTCTAAAACACATATTAAAAAAATTTGACCTCTGGAATCCTGCACAGAAATTAAAATTTAATAGAAAAAAAAATTTCATGTATGAAGGAAAAATTACATATTTAGATGCCAATGAAACAAGGATATATGGCCACTAGAAAAATATTAGGAAGAAGAAAATACAGGAAGGACTCACATAATTTTTCTCAGAAGCTTAAGAGTTTGCAAATCATTCTTCTTTTCAGATATGAAACAACAGGCAATTACAAGGATGCCCCAAAATTTCTTCTGTACGTCTGAGAAGTGTACCAGTTGGATGAGCCAGCTTCTGAAGGTGCCTGTTGCAGTGGCTAAAGAGGACAGTCTGACAGCCACTTTGTACTAAATTTTTGAGAACAGATTGTTCAAGTTGGCAGAGAAGTATTCCATGCAAAAAGATGAAAAATAGAAATGGAGAGCAAAGGATAAAAGCTACATGAAAATACTTAAACTACATCTTCCTCCATATCATATGCACTAATCATTATCTAGGGAGCAGACTACTCTTTCCAAAGTTCTGTTTCTTATATAATTTGCCTCCTTCACCAATATCATCTTTAAATGCTTCCTTTTATATTTACTTAATTATTTATTCCTTTATGTGTTTATATATTTTTATCACTAAGACATCAGATATTTAAGTCTCTAGGAACACATCACACTATTAAAGTATTTCAGATCACTTGTCCTTTAATTTATACTTATGAAATACCTAGTGATACTTGTGGTATAAAGCACATGAATGTTCAATTAAGTGAATACACTTAAAGTACCAGTGCAATTGCACCTTAGGAAAAAAAAAAAGGAATTGAAAACTTCTCCCACTGGATATAATCTAGCATCCTCTAAATCAGAGGAAAGAGCCTCTGCAGTCATTGGATCTCTTAAGACTTTTTTGAGGAAATGTATCTTCAAGTCTAAAGCTCTGGAAAAAGATAGACCAGGGTGTCGTGTGGGTTCACTGGTGTTCCCTGAGGCTGCTGATCAATATAGCCTTTGTTGTTTCTGCTGCTGTTATCTGAAATGTCTTTGAGTTCAATAAATCAGTGCCAAGGTTTCAAGAAACTCAGTGCCAGCAGGGGTACAAGGAAGAAGTCTTAGCACCAGGCTTGCTTGAGAGAGTGATCAGGGGCTGGGTTCTGTGGCAAAAAGTTGGTGAATCTACAGCACAAACATGGTCCTAACACAGTTTAAACAGGGACAATCAGAGTAAGAACTGAAGTCCAACCTGCCTGTGTCAAGGTGAATGGCATCCCCAGAAGCCTTCCCTTGGAGCACATGCTCCGCTCTGTGTTTCCACTCTTATCTCTACCATGCTACTTCCATACTTGCATTGCACCAAGTCTTTGTTGAATGTTCAGGAGTGCTGGATGTTTTCGTTTCAACAGCCTTTCTTTCATCCTGCATCTAGCACAATTTATGATTTCTCCATCCTAGTAAGTTTGCACACTTGGCACCTAAGCATCCTTATCATAGAGGCAGTTTTGCAGCTTCTTATTAGGTAATGATTTAATGTATCAGGTATACCAGCTATACCTTCTAAGCCTTTTTGTAAGCAATTTACATGGACTGTGATTTTGGTGAGATTGACATAGAGCATACATGTGCACATGGAACTGCTTTCTGTCAGCAGGTGCACCAGCAAAACAAGAACCTAACAGTGTCCTGCTTCCACTGCTATTAAGCTCATTTGGTATTCATAAAAGCCATAAGAATGTTAAGCTTATAATGGTAGAAACACTTAGCTACAATTTTTCTTAACATTGACTCCCATGGGGCTGCCAGAAGAGAAAAGAATATATGTGTCTATACAATAATTTATATTGTGCCTGTAGCTTTCAGTGTCATCTATACTGTACACATAAACTTTCTGGTCAGAGCAGTGAATCAGGATCTATGCATGAATACAGATATTTATGTAGATTGCATGTTATCAGCTTATTGATATGTAGTAAAATTCTCCTACTTTTACTCACAGCGCATAGCAATTTACTCCTGAGAGGAACATGCTGTTCCTTCCTGTGCTTGCACTGCAACTCCCTGGAAATCTCAATTTCTTTTTTTAGTGAAGAAAAGGAAATGATTTGTTTTGGATACTTCATTTGGCATCTTCTTTTTGCCCAGCTGAAATTTTTTTGAAAAAAAAAGGTCAGTCACAAAGTATGCTGTTTAACAATGAGAAATTGATTAGCCATAAAGCCCTCAGCCATAAATGGATGCTTTAGGTCTGGTCCTGATCTCTTCTGTCAAACAACTGCTGCTGAAATACTGTCTAAACACTGAGAGTAGATGGGAAGGACAAGAGGAGAACAAGTAACAGAGAATCATCTCATAGAAGTCAAGGACTTTCCATCTGAGTAAAGTTACTCACAAATATCAAGAGTCAGCATTTTATGCTGTAATTCAACATAACTTGAGAGAAAAAGATTAACACTTATTCTGCTTCTCCTTTGCTCGTGTTTTAGGTAAAACTTTCTCCTTACTGTTTCTTTCTTTGATAATTATGGCACATATCAAACTCCATAGCTGAGAAGTTTTCAAGTGCTTTCATAGAACACAACTTAACAGATGCAGCTTTCCAAGGTGGCTTTCTCCCCACTTGACATTTTGTGGGCAAGCTCCCTTCCCATTAATGAGTGAATAACATCCCTGTGACAACTGCAGTACTGGCTCACATGGAAAATTAATACTAGGAAAGTATTTAACATATGTGCAGCTGTCTGTTGTGTCACTCTAGCTGGTGGAAATAAACTCTAGAGATCAACCAGTTATTTGGGAAACACCACTGGTTGATAGGCCACAGTTAGTTGTCATCTATGTGTTTATACAGCTTACCAAGAACATAAATGTCAGAAGGAAATCTCTTGAGAGGGTCCTCCCAGCTCCGAAGTGTACATCCTCACCCACAAATATCCTGTATCCTCAGTTCATGTTTTGATTTAAGGGTATGTCAACTAGCTCTAATCCAAAGTTCCTGTCAAACATTTGTAAGTTTTAAAACAAAATTTTTATTCTTTTGGCATTTTTGTGTATTTTTATAAGACTCTGCATTTCCTCTTTCTTACCAGCAGAAGAATTGCAAGTGGCACTCTCTATGATTCACAAAAAGGCTGAAAAAATTGTTGCAAACCTTCCAATCTAATTGATCAAGCTGGTTATAATACAGTGGAAAATGGACAAAGTATAAATCAGAAGGCAGGAAGTGAACTGAAGAGGGAATCTAAAGGTACTAGGAAAAGATAGTAAGTCCAAGTTACTAAGACCAACAAAGAGGAATAAAATGGAATACTAAAGAATCATTTTCTGTTTTCAAAGAAGAAGGCTATTGAATTCATATTTTAGTTCATTTAATGTACTATGCATTTTTTCCCCTCATTCCCTGGGGAGGTGTGCCGGTTTGGCCAAAATCTAGTAATATAGCCCCTGAGAGAAAACCAGGTTGCAACCAGCCTTCCCCCCACAGGGTTCGGGAAAAAAGGAAATTTTTCCTCGAAGGAAAGTGAAAGAGATAAAAACTATTTATTTTAACAAACACACAGGAAAAGGATAATGATGCTAAATAACGAATTAAAACCCTCGCTATAGAGAGAAACCTGGGAAGATTTCAGAGTCCTTCTGTAGGTGTGGTCTCTCTCCTCCTCGGAGCTGGTCGGTGAGGGCGTGGGCCCACCCCCGGGCCTCGGGGAGAAAATTCTCCTGATGTGTTCTGATGTTGTTGAAACAGTTCCGAAGAGAAGAAGGGAAAAAAACCCAAAGTCCCAGGAAACAAAATTCAGCTCTCCGTCTCACGCCAAGAGGGAAAAAAAACCAGCTGGCTGAAGAAAAAGTAAGCAGGGTGCTCCCCTCGTGTCTTCCGCAGTCAGACAACACTGAGGAGAGTGTAATCTCTGTGTCCTTGAGAAGCTGCTTTGGAAAGTTCATCTGGGTTTTTTTTCTCAAGTTCAGTTTAAAGGCACAGAAAAGGCACAATATTACTTTTTGGGCATAGAGCATGATAGGGGATACACATGATAGAGTCACCCCAAGACAGGAGGACATTAAACAACACAAACAACACACAGTCTCCGTATCTTTGGGGCCAGAAAACTGTACTCAGGAATGCTAAAAGAAATGGCTTTAGAAAGAAGTGTAAACCTAAGGCTTCCGTAAACAACACAGAAAGGTACTGGCATGTTCAAATTAGCTGAGGTATCAAAATCCGTGGAACAGCCTTCTGGTAGGTTTGTTAAATCACCTGAGAAACAGCCGAATATTGTGCCATGGATCATCAGATCAGCACTGCACAGATGAAATCAGAAGACCCAAGACATTAGTGGAAAACCTATACTTTAAGAACTGAATGATCCATTAGCTATACAGTTAGCATAGGTAAGATTGTACATAGGGTGTGGTTGCAATTGAGGATTATTTAAATATAGTATCAAAATCTCCTTTTGTTTATAATGAAAAAGTCCACTGGCTAATAAATTCTTCAAGCACATCCACACTCACAGACACAGACTCTTGCTAAGTTTCTTCAACCCAACTTGGCACAACATGCTTTGACCTGGAAGCTGTGCAGTTATTGCAAACACTATCTTGCAAAGAGGAAAGTATCACTCATTGGCACAAGATCTCTGTCTCCCAAGTTTCTTTTGTAGGCTAATACTTATGTCACGAGACAAAGCCAGTTTTCCCAGTCTTTGGTAGGCACGCAGGCAGTCCCAAGGTCTGTCGGTGCAGGAACATTTCTCGTGTCACTGCTTCGGCTCTGACACTCAACACTGCCCTTGAGCAGGGAACTGCCACCGAGGTGAGAGCCGTGGGCTCTGTCCCACAGCCAGCAGAGCAAAGGCAAGGCCAGGAAGAGGGGACGCCTGGTAGAAACGAGGATTTAAGTGAATTTTTGGACCTCTGGAAAGGCAGTTTCCCTGCCTGTGCCTGGCAGCTACACAAGCAGCAGAAAGATCGGGGCAAGCCGCCCTCCGTGTCCCGGAGCACGCGGCGACAGTTCACCCGGCATCCACGAGATGGCGCCTGGGGCCCGGCAACCGCCGCCCTGGGCAGGCGCCCTCCGCTCCCCGCGGGCCGCAGCTGCTTCGCCAGTCTCCGGGAGAGCAAAAGGAAAACCGGCCCCTCATCCGTGGATTTTTCACTGCCGCGGATCTCTAGTTAAAATTAGTGACCTTCCCTTTCGCAAAATATTCCCCAAAACTGCCGTGATCTCTCTGGTGCTCCAGCTGCTGCCTTCGTTCTTCTCCGCTCAGCTTTGCTTTGCTGCACCTTTGCCTAAACCACTGCTCCTGTGGGGCGGGGATACCCGCTGGGGACATCGTGTTAAGAACTACAAGGAAGGAGAATTATGTTAGTCACCGCTGTCCAGTGCAGCAGTGCTCGTTCTGGATGCTTGACTTTGACGCTGAGCTCACTTCCAGGAAAATTCCCAACAGCGTTAATGTGAAGGATACAGGAGGGGTGTGTGTAGGTTTGTAGGCATACACACATTTAAATATATTAAGACATGTGAATTCCCATTTTTTAGGTTACTTGGAGTGTTATTTTTCTCTTATCTTAGTTTTTTTTTTTCCAAAACATTCTTTCCACAAATTTCTCTTCAGTGCAGTGGCTCACTGTTTTTCACAGTGATACCTGATTATCTGTAAGACTGAATCTATACTCGTTTTTATGGATGAATTTCTGGGTTCATTGGGAGCCATTCCCTCGAATTCCATGGAGAGGCACTGGAATAAATGCAGGTTTCTTGATTGCAAAGGGTCACAGTGTTGGAATTTACCTCTCTTCTGCTTTTGGCAACAACAACCTCTGTGTAAATCTGATAATATGGGTGGCAAATACATGTTAGGTTAGAAAACGGTACAGCAGCTGCTGTGCTACTGGTAGTAACTTAGTCAAATAGATTCAGTAATGTTCAATATTTAGACATGTACTCTTGCAAATACAATGGGCCTTTGGGGTTCAGGAAAACCTGATAAAGCAGCTCCCTGATTCTGGACACTAAATGTAATAAGGCTAATCACAATAATCCTTTTAAAAATAAAATTTCCGGCCCTTCCTATTATATTAGACCCTAGAAACTGAAAACAATATTTAAGGCAAAAAGCTTATCAAAGCCAGGTTTTAGGTATTTTGATGGTTTGGTTTTGCGGTTTTTTCCTCCTGGGGAGTGCGGAAGAGGGTGGGTTTTTTCCTCAAAAATTAAAATTCTGCAGTGTTTTCCTTCTCTGCTCTGCAGGGCAGTTTTCTCCTTTGAAAGATCTTGAGGTGTCCAGCTGTTTCAGTGATGGAGAACACTGAAGTACCTTCATATGAGTATTAGGAGAGCAATGCTCTGGGTTAGGTGCTCTGTTGGAATTAAAATCAAATATAAGTGCAGGAACACCTCTGTTGCATTCCAATTCAATTTCTGTTCTGATTAAATCACTTATTGCTGCAGTTAATATTTGTTACATTAGCGTCTATAAACCAAATATTGCAAGAGACCCCATTGTGTTACGCACCATGAAAGAAGAGGGCAGACAGTGTGCTCTCAGCTGTTGTTTCCCCATCTGTCAAGTGAGGACAATGTGCTTGCTCTCTACGAGTACATGAGCACTAATTAATTAATATTTGTAAAAGGATATGTAAATGCTAAGTATTATTTATGAATTATATTATAAATGAAGATTTGTGGAGAGGCCATGGAGAGAAGACACAGATGGCATTAGAGGGCAGAAAGAGCAACACAGAGTGCCAAGATTAGCCTGGAAGAAGGAAAAAGGAAGCAAAGCAAAGTAAATTGTTAAAGAAGAAGAGTTGTTTTTGCTTAACAAAAATAAAGTGAGAGTGCAAGGGATATGAGCAATATAAAAATGAGTTAAAAAAAAAAAGCCCAGCACAGTAGTGGTCTGAAACTGGATGGAACATGCTGGAAGTAAAAATGGTAATAAAACAAGAATTTGAAATAGACAAGAAGAGCCCTACTAATGTGCATAACACAGTGATTTATATAGGCTCTTTATTTTAAAGTAGCTCCTGTACCCTTAGAATGTTAAAGCTTTGCTCAGCACAACAAAGGAAGTGGTAAGAGATCCTGCTCTCCTCAGGTAAGTGAGCATGTAGATGTTCATAGGATTGTGGCCCCAACATTGACCAGAAGGCAAGTGATGAAAATGTTATAGACACATAGTACTGTATGATACTGTGTTATATGAGCTCTTCTGAATTTCATGAATAGCTCCATCAGGGGACACCCAGCAAATTAGAGAGAGTGGTTCTGGACAGAGCAATCACCTCTTCTTTCAATCACTTCCAATGTCCACGTGGGCATTTCAGGTTTTTTCTACACTGTATAGGCCAGGCACGTGCTTAACTTTCCTAGTTAGAAAAGTGTATTTTGGAAAAACGGAAGAATATTACGGGATCACAATTTTTCCCAAATACTGGGAAAAAATATTTATAAATATTCATATTAGAGTTCCAAACTAAATTTTAGTTTGACTTCACTCTCACCAATCTTTTATTTCCTTTCCAGGAACGTTCAAGACCACAGCGTTTACTGAAATACATATTTATAAAGTGCAGGCTTTGGAGATGAACTGCTGCACTAGTTCTACAAAATCAGCTTCAAAATTGCACTGTGAGGTGTAACTCTTGCAATTTTCTATTCAAGTTGTAGCTGAAAAAAATTCAAGAGTACAATGTCACCTATGCAGAAAACCAAAACAATGCATAGTACTTATTTCAAGAACATGCAGTAAAGTGTTTGTGAACGGTCCCACACCAAGATTAACTAAATGAGGAAGTAACCAAATATTCAAAAGGAATGGAGAAATCCAAGAATTGAATGCTCTGTTCAGACACTTCACAAACAGACCCAACAGGCAACATTTTCTCAAGAGATTGCTCATGGAAATTATTTGCTTCATTTCAGTTGTTAACAAGCATGAGCAGCTGAGCTCCACCTCCTCTATGGCACAGAAGTGATCTCCAAGGTTTTTTCCTACCAGCATTACCAGAAAATGAATTAATTAGGTTTGGACAGGTCCTCCTCTGTTATTTCACTGACCCTCAAATCTGTCTGGATGCTTGGAGTAAATGTGGAGAAAAAACATGAAAAATATATATCCTGGGTTTACTTTGATCTCTAAAAATGAGGATGATTTTATTTTAGGTATATAATAATATTGCTAACCTCTGTTCACTAAGCAATCCTTCCTTTTCCCTTGGCTCTCAGTTTGACACATCTCCAGCATGAAATGGACTAAGATTGCCATGAAACTGAAAGCTCTGAGTGTGAAAATTGAGGAATGTAGAGACAGATTCTTTTTTCCTTTTTAAACATATGCCAATGAATAAGTCGGTTTTTTTTTTCCCTCATCAGTTTTCTGAATTTCTTGGTAAATATCACTACAAACCTCAGCTAGAAATCCCAAAGCAAATTCCCTTAGAGGACTTCTGTTAGAGGCACAGATTATCAGAGGGCAAAAACCAGGGATTGATTCAACCCTGAAATGGTACACTGGTCCTGGTGAAAACTGCCACGAGGATCAGGTCACTTTTCGACATGAGCTTTGCCAATGGGAAAGCAAGAGAAAAGCAGATCACTGCAGAGCACTAAAAAGAGCCAGGAAGCAGCTGCAAATGTTCTGATACTGATATATATGTTTGGCCACCATGAGGGGTTTAAAGGAGCAAGCATTGATGTAGAGGTAAATTTCAGAAAGGATGGGCATGTTAAACTATAGTTGTTAGGTGCATTGTCTGGTCAAAGTTGTAAGATAGCTTTCCTGCCTGTTAAACATTGTTCAGAAAATTTTAAAATCTAAACATGTAAAATAAAATACGAACGTGAAACACTTTGATTCACAATATTTCTAGTTCCTTTTGTGCACAGTAAACTTCTGTAGCATTTTTACCTGAGGCATACATGATGTAAAGATGCATTTTAGGAAGAGACAATTGTTAAAATATTGGCAGAGTATTCTTTGCAATCTTTATGGCATATCACTTGTACCAATCTGCTGCATGTGATGTCTGGACAGAGCACATTTAAGATGGGTAAGAAGAATTCCTGCTTCCAATACTTGTACTGAAATAAACCCTTCCTTACCTGAGCAGGCCATCCCAACCTGGATGGGAAGGTTTCACAGGAAAGGCAAGAAGCATTTAGTTGTCAGCTTACACACATATGGTGAAGGGCAGGACACTTGTAAAACTTCCACAAACCCATAGCTGGGGATCTGCCTCTTTAATGGCCAAATAGCCACCGAATATTTCATACTAACCATACTTCCAGGAAACAGAAACCCTGAATGACACAGAACCTACTACTTTAGTTGTCATACACTCTGTTACCCAAATCTTGCCATATACAATTTCAGGACTCCTAAGATCTGTGATATATTTAATAGTTTTTACAGTGGAAGCAGAAGCTTTGTCTAAACACATGGAGGAGGGAGTCAAAAGCAAAATGGGTATTGAGGGTTATGATATATTTGTCTGCAACCAAGACTAGCCCTAGTGATGGCCACACAAAGTTTGGGCAGCCAACTGTTGATTGCCTCAACTAAAAGGCATTCAAAATCTAAGGCTGCTCAGCTGTCTTAAGAGTATCTGAAAAAATTGTCCATAAACTGAAGGTATTTGCATAAATGTGTTTAAATATTATCGATGTTATGGAGAAAAAACAAAGTCTTTCAAATTATATTTCAGTTATGTTAGTTTTAATTGAAGGAGTTTGGAGATAAATACCTGTTAAAGATTTTACCGAGATTCAGCTACCAATGGCAGAGCAATTTCTTGCTTAATGTCATTAAGTTAATTACATGAACAGGAATTGAGAAACACAGTAATTTCTAAAAATAATGAATACTTCTGTTCTTCTGCTTCCACCATGCTTAACTTAAAAGCAAGTCAGCCTATCTGACTATCCTTGAATGAAATTTTCTGTCGAAGTAGTTGCATATTACCTAGTAATTAAACATCCAAAATACTTACGGAACATATATTTTTGTGAAATACATGTTTTCATTAGTTAGCATCTATATGTTGTAGTTGTTTTGCTACATGTGACAGCATTTTAAAATTTGTCTCACCTTTTAAAAGATCTCAAATATTAAAATATCTCAAATATTTAATTTTAACTTATTAATGTTGTAATTTGTTGTAATTTGGAAATAAGACTGTGACAAGCTCAGGTAAAACATGCTAATAAAGGACTAATATGTAGCAGAAAAGAATAAGTGCATTAATACATCTCCACATGCTAGTGACTAGTAGCTGTTTTTAAACTTAATCTTCTAATTTTTTTTCTCCATAATTCACCTACTTATTCTCATGATATCTCCTTTTTAAAAGTCTTTCTTCACTGTGGCAGTTCGTGAAGACAAATCTAATGCAAGAAAGATATTTACATATTAAATAGGTAGAAAACTATTACTCTGTTTTGCAACTGAGAATGTCAAACCAAAGGACTTCACTGTACTTTTCCTTTTATAATCTCTTTTTATGAGTTCAGTATGAGAAATATGACCATGATTTGGAACATTGTTGGTTCATTTAATTTGCATCCAAGAGCCACAGAACCATCTACTTACCTGCTTTTATATGTGCTGGTAGGAATATTAGAGAAGAATGGCATATTCCTTGCTGTGACATATGCTTTCCAGGCAGGTTTAGTTGAATCACTTAGTGCAAGATCCACAGAGACATCCAGACCCAGAGCCAACCTACTTAATTTGAAATTTGAATATAAAATGAAGTGAGTGTCCCCAGAAAGGGCTTTGATAATCTGATAGTCAGGATTTGCCTAAAAGGTAGGAAAAAGTGTATCTGATTTCCTTGAAGTAGAAAAAGCAACTGAGCCTTGCTCTTCCTCATTAGATCCCTACATTAAAGAATAGGTAACCTTTTTTTTTTTCTTTTTTTTTTTAACGAGATGGATATCCATCACAAGTTATGGATTTTTTTTTAAAGCTTAGTTCTGTCTGTGTGTTTAGGGATGCCCTGAGCAGATTGGATTGAACTGCTCACTCTAGGTGAGGAAATACAGTATTTGAGGTTCTCAACAGCACTTAGACGAAGGTAGGAACCGATCTATTCAGGACTTTCAAGACATCGAAGGCTCTCCTTTTATCTAAGGACTTCAAAGCACTTGATAAATAAAATAAGTATAGTTTCCTCATTTCACTGACTGAAAACCCACAGAGATGTAGTATTTACACAGGGCACTTCACCTGTCTTCACACAGCCATGAGGCAATCTTAGTCCTAGTGCTGCCTTCCCAGCATTCCCCAGGTTGTACTAACTTTACTGTGTTCAGGGTTGCTAGTTCAAACACCTCAACTCATAGGAACTGTTAAAATCAACTAAGATAATGTTTAAATTAGGCATGCCAAACCCTTTGAGATCCTAAGATTTCTCTGCTGCACAGGTTTTGTAAAGAGAAAATAGAAATATTTTTCTTTGCAGGCTTGATTGAAGACTTTTGACACTATTTGTTTCAAAACTTCTCTTGGAGAAAACAGAAGGAAAACATTGCCTCTCTTTATAGCAGCAGTTAATCTAAAGAATCCAGTTCCAAATCTGAAACACAAGCTATATAAATATATATGTGTATGTATATATATACATATAACTCTACATAGACATGAAGGGATGCTGCTGTGTAGTGCTGTAAGGAGAAATACCTGAGATGG
This sequence comes from Rhagologus leucostigma, assembly GCA_013397725.1. Classification (NCBI taxonomy): domain Eukaryota; kingdom Metazoa; phylum Chordata; class Aves; order Passeriformes; genus Rhagologus; species Rhagologus leucostigma. The sequence goes on along the minus strand of VZTD01003148.1, from coordinate 91,183 downwards.
ATGAAAGAACCAAACACCAGCATTAGAAGTAGGAAGCCTTAGGAGTCAGACCTTTGGGAGCATTACTGATAAAACAGACTGATGTGCCAAGGTGTTTGGTCAGGTGTGCAAGCAAAGAAAGGTTCTCTGGTTGTCTGGGTTTCCATGTATTTAAAAAAAAATCTGAAAAAAAAAACCCCAAACAAACAAAGCAGGATTAGGTACAAGATTGTAAATAAGCAACTAAGAAACCTGACTGTTGCTGATCTCTTATCATTGCTAAATTAGCCCACATCTGAATTAATAAATGGCCAGTTTAGCAGGTAAACAGAAAATTGATCAGAAGTGTTCCAATGTAAGGGTGGTAGCATAAGTTGCTTTTGCCAATCTAAGCACAGCCATGGCCTTTTTCAGAAGCAATCCTGCCAGGGAAGTTTTAGGCTCCCACATTCATGCGAAACCCATGTGCAAGCAGTCAAGAACCCGATATCTTCCAGCTCCCTAGCATTACTCACTGGAATGATCCACACTTTTATTCTTATATTGAGAAGCTCAAGTCCACAAAAATCCTTGGAAAAGCTCTCTCTAAAGGACTCTCTAAACAGGGTTGAACACTGAAGTCCTCTCAAGGAAACTTGAATTTTTGCAAATGACACTCTAGAGCCAGAGTTTGCTGACTCCATCTGCTGCAGTTCTGTCAAGAAGTCCTGGCTCCAGCCGGTATTCAGCTTTTGTGTTTAATGCTGGGTCCAAAAGCCAAGGCTAAGAGAGACGTTAAGGAGCAAACCACTTTTAGTTTTCTTTAGAAATGTCTAATTTCCATGCCCAGGAAAATAATGTTGAAAGACCTTTATTTGCAATTCCATAATTCTTTGAAAAATTCTTTTTCTGACTTCTGGTCACTCTGGCTCATGGTGATATCTGTCTTCAAGATCTGACAATGGTTTGGAAAAAAGAGATAGGGCAGAGACCACAGAGCAGGATCTTGAAGAACTTTTACAGTTCTTCATAACTGAACTAAGAAAAACAATTGTGAGCAGGGAGAAATATCTGTTTGCAGTAAATGTCATGCTGAGTTATAACATAGAATCAAAATCAGTTTCTATCAAGCCCAGCACTCATGGAGAGGCAACTGAAGAGCTTTTGTCTCTCCTCCCTCTACCCCACCATGCTTTCCTTGGCACTGGAGTTGCAGCAGGAGTGAGAGAATGCCAGTCTTGTAGCCCCTGGTCAGCAATAAGGTCAGCCCACACACATGGTCTGCCCCATGGGGAGGGCACTGCACCGCCCCACAGGGACTGGCCTTCAGGGAACACATTCTGGGCCCTGGCAGGACTGCCAGCTCGGGACCAGGACAGAATGGTCAGAGTGCTCCCTCCTGTTTCTGCCACTCAATTGCTTTTACTTAATCAGGCCCATTTCTGTAACTTCTGCACACACATGTGCTTGTGTCTGGAGATGATTTGGGATTGTCCACAGCATGAAAACAGAATCTGGAAGAGGTGATCAAACATGGCATGATCAACAACCCATATGAAAGGGAAGGAATAACATCTGTCTGTGGGAGAAGCTAGAGGCAATGGCTCCAGCAGCTGTGTATAGATGAGTGAATTCTGGGATGACAGGACTCTCACAGACCCTCCATGGGGGGTCAGTGGTGGGAGACAGGAGTACTTTGGCAGTGCTCACATGCTCATTCTCTTCCCTCCATCCTACCTAGAGTCTGCTCAGGTTTGATCTGGAATGGTCTTGATTTTTCACCTTCTTTGCAGATTTATTACTAGACATTTGTGCAAAACTAGGATAAGAAAACTGTGTTAAAATGATTCATAGGCACTGGCACACACAGAGACAGGGTGGTGAGACCACCGCTGTTCACAGCCCGAGTGTGGTTTAACCAAGGCTGAAAGCACCAGTCGCATGAAATGAAAGACACCTGGGACTTCATTGGGGTGGCTGTAAGAGAGAGAGTGCCTTTACAGACCTAAGGTCTACCTGGCACATCTCTATCTGCGTTATGTGTGATGGAGTGGGGAGATTTCCAGGAACATTAAATAGAGAAAAAATACATAATGTGTTTTGTTAGTCAGAATGCTTTATTACTCTTCATTGGACCTGATTAAATGCCTAGGACATGAATAAATCAATAAAATGGAGTTAATAAATGAGCGACTTGCTCCTGGTGACTGTCATATATTCTTGACCAAAATGAATAAAGGTGTAAGTGCAGGAGACAGACATGTGATAGCAAATCATATAAAGAAGAGTAACTTCATTTTATCTTATTCTGTCACACAAATTGAAGAAACTACTAAAAAAAAAGCAAGGAAAATTAATAAATTAATTACCCTTGTGCTGCATTTACGGCAATGAATGTCTGCACCTGAATGCTGGAGGAAAAGACCATTTTTGAAAGGTTCTTAAAGAACGACAAAATTCAATATCAGAAGGGGCATTCAGAAAATCACCAGTGCTTGCTGTTTGAGGAAGGTGAGGCATACCATGGGGTTTTCTCTCTCCTTCAGAAGAGGCAGACCATTGTCAGAAACTAAGTACCACACTAACTGTGACAGTGGATTCGGGTGGTGGCTCCTTTGTTGTTTTCTGATAACTAGATAATTGTATTTCTATATTGAAGTGTCACAGCAAAAAGAAACTTGAAGCACAAATTTAAATATGATTAGCTTGTTAGTGGTGGTTTTTAGGAGTCTAATTTTTTTCCCTCAGCTCCCATCCTATTTTTTCAAATTTCTCCAGGGCATGTCATATATAGTGAAAAATCTCAATGGAGGCCCACAGGTATCACTGCTGTTTAGTCAGACTTCAAATTGGGCTCTAATGGTTTTAGATAGAAGAGCAGATGGAGAGAGTTTGTTCACTAGTCGGTGCCCTTGCCTCAGAGTTCACCTCAAGTTGTTTTCAGAAAATCTCACTTCATGCACATTACTTATTTATATCATCACTTTTTTTTCCCCACTTCATAGATAATTGCTACTTAATTGATACTGCCTTTATACAAGCCTCCACAATAGCAAGCAACAAGACACACTGCTAAATAGAGGAATCATTAATCTGTGTATATATTCTGGATTTCTTTTAAAGATGGGCTGGAAATAAGCAAAGTCATTAGTAGTTTGTTTGCAACAGTGTATTTATGAAAGCTCTATGGAGAATGTGTCAACAGTCAGTATGTAACAGAGCAATTAACACAGTACTTTTGTACTTTTGACTGTTAGCATGGGAGTAAACAGAAGCAGATGTGAAGTGTTTGTGCCGTTAGTATTCACAGACTGTTCTGACATATGCAAATACAACTAATGCTTAGAGAGCTTGCAACTCTTATTGTACCATGACCTTACTTACCAAACCCTGGGACAGGACTACACACTTGCCTAATAATTATTAACAATACACAGATACAACCTTTTTGTTTTTAAAGCATTACGGACTGCAGTGGTAAAGCTTCATGGATAAACGTGTTGATATTCTTATGCATATATAGCTTGTTTGAGACAGTGCTTTCTTCAGTGTAAGAAGAGAACAAACAATAAAGAAGTAATGAAAAATGCATACAGAAAGCTAGAACAGGAATCACCTCTGAAACACTGGTTCAACTCTAATTATACAAGCACACTGAAGTTCAATAGTTAATACATGCATCAGATTCTGTGTATTTAGGACACAGTTCAAACTGAGACCTTTCACTGCTACAGTCTTAAAATATATATCTTGCTAAAGCAACTCCAGTCAGGCTGCTAAAATAGGATACCAACACTGAAATGATTTTCTGCCCTGTAAAAAAAAAAATCACATACTTGACCTAATAAAATCACCTGCATCCTGAAGAAAAAAAAAAGAAAAAAAGAGAAAAGAAGGTTTCTTGTGTTCAGTTATTTTTCATGTGAACTATATATATCTGATATACCTGGAGTTACTACAGTGATTTTCATCTTCAAATACTATCTAAAACCTAGCTATGTTACACAGGTGAAGGTCAGATGGGCTTTTATTTTCAAATTTTCTGTTACAGATGTGTTTCCAGAATAGGAATCATCAAAACTGAATGAAAATATAAGATTTACAGTGATGTTTGGCATTATTTACTACATGAAAAATATTTTGCTTCAAAAGAAAACAATTTGTAGAAAATATTGCCCAAAATAAGATTGACAGGCCATCTCTTCCAACAGGTTTCCCTGTTTGAAGGCAGAAAAATGTCTCCTAAACATACTGTCTTTTTGTTATCTTTAAGATATAATAGCTCATGAAATTAAAATCCCCTTTTGAAAGTGAGTATATGCTTGTTTCCGTTTTGGTTTTGCCATTACAAATTAGTTTAACAGATTGTGTTTCAACTGGACCCACAGTGAAACATCTTATATTGGCTCTACTGGGGCAGGAGGCTGTTGCAGCAATTGCTTGGAGCAGAGCATGGGGTGGAGCAGCAGCACTTCCCTGAATGCGAAGGAAGAAAAGCAGTGGCTGGAGGTTTGGAGCAGCAGCTCTGGGGCCAGCTGTGTCAGGAGGCTGCACAGGACCTGGGGGGGTGTTACAGCAGCTGGACACCTCAGATGCTGTCAGGCCCACTCTGTTACTTTCAAATAATTCACTTCTGTATTCTTTGTTGTAAAGAAGGTGTTTTACTGCTGGTAAAACACTGCAATTGTGTACTTGGTATTTCTTGACTTGTCAAGATTATAGGGACAGGCTGAGTTTTTGGAGGCTTTCAGATATTCACATGCTTGGGAAAGTAGTGAGGGTGTTAAAAGTGTTTAGGTTTTTTCCTTACCAGCAGTTTTCTCAGTTGCTCATAGTATTTGAAGTACCTGGAAAGGTTAGTTTTTCAGGAGACAACTTTTTTTTTTTAGATTTCTTTTGATTCAGGGTTTGTTCAGTAGTTTGGGGTTTGCTGGTTTTTTTGGCACCTGAAAAACACAGGTATTACAATTAATTGCAGCTATTTATTTTCTCATTTAGAAAGCTATGTGAAATTATCATTATAATAGCTTTCCATTTTTCTTGGCTGCTTTTTATTTTTTTTTAGGCTGAAAGATACCACTTTCTAAATAAACAGTGAGCTGTGAAAAAATGAGGACCAGGGGTGTGATGTTTAGTAAAGTTGGTTGAAATAAATGTCATTCAGTAGTATTTTGCTATTCACAGCCTTATCCCTGAAACTTGGCCACAGTTTAAATCACAGAAGCATTTAGAAGTAAATATTTATACTGTAAGCAGTCAAGGACATTGTATAATGTTGTTGGCTAATGCCAAAGCAAATACAATAGCTGAGTTTACCTGGACCCTTTAGTACCAGTGTGCCCCAAGGGTTTGAGCTGTTCCTCCAAGCACCAAGACTTTCCTCCAGGTTTCTGGTTCATCTCATCAACTTGCTTGCTTATCTAAATAATCATTTGTCCGCAGCTGCAGGCAATCAGCATTTTGTGCATACAGTGTAGATTCCCAAGCCAAATTACGAGATAATGAAAATACATGTAATTACATGTTGGTATGCTAGTCTAAATATAATTTACACTTGGGAAAAGAGAAAGAAGACAAGATAGTAACAGGTGAATAAGAAAACAAAGAAATGTGCTTTAGAAAATTTTCCTGATCTTGTTTTTCAGCAAAATAGGTATACTCATTTATGCTGTGTTTACTTAAATGGTTATTTGTGAATTAGAGAGTTCAGCTCTGTTTGAGGAAGTACCAAACAGCATGCGATTGCTACAGTGTGTAAGTGAACATTTGGGGAGAAAAGTCAAATTGGCCCATTGTGATTGCTGATACATTTTCATATCAATGTAAAATTCTGATTACTTTCCTTTGAATTTAATATAAACAGCTGCACAGAAATACTTTCTCAAACATTTTTTTTGTTTCCTGCTATTTATTCCTTGAAAAGATTTGGATCATGTTTGCTTTGCAGGTCAGAGACACCTGCCTTTTGGCCACCATCCACAGCTTCTGGATGATGTATACCTGTCTCCTATCCAGTGACTTTGGATGAGATCAGATTTTGGTTGAGATGCAGTTTGGTAGGCTTAGAGAGTCTCTCATGGCTCTGAATGTTATTTTGTGTACATTCCTTCTTTAGTTTCTCTTGAGCAGTTTTTAAATGCAATATTATTTCAAGCTTTCACAAACTATTTTATTGCTGACCAACAGACTGCATTTCCTGAAACAGCTGTTTCAGGTTAAAACGTGGGCTCATTCCTAATACCTTCGTCTGTCAATCCTTCTGTGACTGAATAGTCTAGCCTATAATTTCTTTTGTTAAAACCTGGAATTCAGCATTTTGTAATGCTTGGCTCTTAAAAGAGATTTGTTACCATGAAGAACTATTAGTGAAATATTTTCCCAAAGATCCCTTCATAATATCATAAGACGGACAATTTTCAGGATCAAATACACGTTGTTTCAGGAGTTAATTTACACAAAGCCATATATGTAGTGTACATAATAGGACATTCTTATTTTGTTTTTAGTTTGGGATATGAGAATTTCACATTCATTTCATGTCTTCTTTTCTTGTGCTTTTTCTGACATAATATTTTTTGAAAAATATATTTGGGGAATTCAATTTGCAGTCATGTTACCTATAGGAAATAGATATAGTAACTTTTTCAGTTTGTATATTTTTTTCCTTAATATTGCTTTTTGGGTTTTGTTAAAATTGCTCCATGAAATCAATTATAATCTGGAATCTTATTCAGTGTGTACCTTGAATAATGCAGATGCACTCAACTCTAATTGCTCTCAAGTTTGGATTTTTTTTTTGTATTTGAAATGGTACTTCTATAAATTTTAGAGTAATATATGGCATTTCTTGCTGAGTTTTGTATTTTCATCATTAAATACATTTTCAGTGACTAATACTTCTCTGTGAGTTAAAGAAACATCAAACAGTACAATTCATCAATGTGTGAATACAGGGTAAGATTCTGTTCCTGCCTTTATTTACTACTTAGGATACCTGGCGCTGTATTAAAAGCCTGCATTATACTCTATGTTTCCCTGAAGCATACAGAGAGCCACAAAATAGATGTCCACAGGCATTGTTGCAAGGGTGAAGGTGGAGAGACAGATGAGACCATGGAGTAGGATATGATGGGAGCAATGCTACAGAGTTTATGACTTCCATAAGAGGTTGCTGTCATGGACACTTTTATTACCAGGAACCTCGAGAACATCAGAAACAGTGGTCTTAAAACCTACCTTTAGTTCCTGTTATGCTGAGTAACAGCTCACCAATTGCTAGTAAAGTCTCCATCACTGAATGTCTTCAGCAGGATATTCCTGCATATTACTGCCTGATTAGCTAAAGCTTCACTAAAGTTGCTGGACTTGCAAGAGGAATTACTTCCTCATTAAGCAGTGATGCTAGGTGATCCTGTAGCCTCTTGTGAGCTCAGAGAAAGGAAAGGAAAACTGTTTCTTTGTGGATATTCCTTCAGCTCTTCAGAGGCTGTTCCGTTCTGTCCTCAAGCTGACTCTGAAAAGCCATTAAAATGCAAAAGGATGTGCAGATAATGAACAACCCTGGGCTTCATGGAGGAATTTTGGGGTGAGATATGTTAAGCCTAGACTGTAGCTGTTAGCCTCACTAATCAGCATAGTCCCTTTGGTCCCTTTGGGCCTCAGAGGCATGTTTTTTTAATTGGGGCATCAATATGCACATATCTGTCTTGAATGGTGGAAACAACCCTGCTGCACACACCCAGTGGGAACAAAGCTAGCCAGGGTAGCAGGCTCTGTGCTACGGCCTAAGGTAAGAGCATCACTCTTGCTCACCTTGTGTGCATGTGCTCCTGGGGCTGCTATGGCTGGTCTTCAGCAGGGAGTAAACTTACTTCGCACAATAACCTTAAAAGCAAGATAGGAAAACATAGCTTTCATAAAACTTAAGTGATGAGTAAAAACCTATACTCAGAGAGAGCTTAGTAGTGTTTCACTGTCAGGAATGGAAGGATGCATGGCATAGGCTTGTTCTGCTGCTTTTCAGTACTTTGGTTAATGACCTGGATGATGGAAAAAGTGGTTGCTTATTAAACCTGAAGATTGCACCATGCTGGAAGGGCTGTAACGATGCTGGAGAACAGGAGCAGGAATTCAAGAGTATTTTAAAATTTGGGCAAATGATAGTAATTACATTGTTTTTATGGAGTTCAGTGTCCACTTTCCATTCTGTTAAAGATCATTATCACTGTTAAACCCACAATTTTATTCTCATTCAGATAATTTATTGGACTTGTTCATGCTTCTAGAATGAAATAGAAACATGCACTGTTCTGGAACCCTGAAATAACTGTGGAGTTGTAGGCAAAAGCCCTACATATTTTATGAATTGAGACTTCAAATAATTTTCTTAATCTTTGATAATTTCATATTCCAAGTCAAAAGAAGACTCTCTAGACTACCTCTATAGGAGAATGTGAAGCTAAATGACATAAAGTCAGCCTCACGCCTCAGTGCCTCAGCACATATTTTATAAATATATGAGTATAAATATGAGTATAAATACTAATATAAAGGAGTACTGTATAGCATCCCTAAATTATATAAACTCCTAAACTTGACTAATGTGGAATCAATGTGGGTTCACTGTAGAAACTTGACAAATCTTTGCACCATGCATTTTTTGTACCGTGCTGTTCTAAGAAACATGGTTTTCAAAAAATAATTGCCCTAAGTAGTGTGAATCAATAGCCTGAAAATAAACACAGAGACCCTCAGTGGATCCTTGATGCCTCCATTTTCATTAGGAACTTTAACATTTATCTCTTTGTTTTATGCCTGTTACACAGAATTATAGTCCCCCTGGAGACATTGGATTTGGGATTATAAAATCAATGTGGTGTAAAACTGTTGTTCCAGCACTTTCAAGCCATCCCCACAGAATGGGAAAAGGGCAGCTGGACACTGACCCACCGTGTGGGACAACATTGCCCAGCTGAATGATCTCTTCAGGACCGGCTAACTTGACAGCCTGTGTAAAGCTAGATAAGCGGAGATATTAGTGTTCACTGAGATATAAATAATTATTCAGCTCACCAAGCAAGGTAGCACTGCACCCTGCAGGACCTAAATCAGACAGCTCAATATGAGCCAAAGTGCACTGGATTCACTGCCAGATTATTCATCTTAATTAAGACTCCAGACTTGGTCAAGATAGTTGACTTACCCTAAAACAAATAATTAGAACTGCAGCAGCTGGAAGGATTACGTTCTTACAAGGTCTTATATTCCCATATACACAAATATGTTATTTTTCTGTGATGCAAACATTAATTTTAAATCTAGTGACTACTTCTGTATGTATTGTGTTTGAGAGGTGACCTGAAAGACTGGCTCAAAAAATCCTGCTCACCCACAAAAAAAAAAAAGTGTAGGGTAAAATCTCTGTTGGGGCAAAAAATAGCATTGTTTTTAACGAAGCAGCATAGTGCATCTTTTTTATTCAGCTCTGAAAAGGGGCAAATGTGGTAAACTACCCCATGGAAAACCATACTTTTATAGTCTCTGTCTTAATGTGCGTAACAAAGATGTTTGGTTAATTTGGATGATTTAAATAAACATATGTTTATTCAAAACAGTAAAAAACTTCCAGATTCTCTGAAAGCCACTTAATATATCTGTGAGCCTTTATTGACCTTCACTTAAATACAAAAAGTTGATTCAAATAACATGATTTAATTCTGTTGCTAAAGACTAAAATCAACATAAACCCAGGAGCAAAATGAAGAATGTTTTCCAAAAAACTCAACAGTTTCCTGACTTCATCAGCATCTGCCTTACACATGGCATGAGAAGAAAGAAGTGCAATGCATGCGTTTATGTTGTCACCACTGCATGTTGTTGTATTAAATGTGAGAGACAAAAAGTAGAGTGGTGCTGTTTCGATATCAGAATAATTTTCTTGTAAAGATGGTTTGCTATTGTTTACATAGTGAATTTGGTTTAATTACATATTTGCATATTTAATTACATAGGTGTCATTTTACTAACCAGTACAGTTCTCAGAAAAACAGACATGGATGTTATTGTGTAAGGTAACACTGCATTTGAGAGGTGATGCAGTAACAGTCTAAACATTGCATGTGTTTCTTGATGAAAATCTTTTCTTCAGTAAGAGTAACACGAAAGTGGTGTGGCGTGATACCTCTCCTACAACTAACAGCTTATTTTTCATGCTTTCCAGTCTAGTTTAGACCAAAAGGGAACTCCTGCAAAAATAACATATTTTTTCCATTATTTTATGTTGGCAATTTTTCCTTCAAAAAGCTGTAGGTTCAGAACAGACATGAAAAAGAACATTCTATCTTCAAGCTTAGAGTGCAAAAAAGGAATCCGAGCAGGACAGAAGAGTGTCAATGCTCCTGTTGTTAGTGACCAGCCAAAGCCTGGCCACAGCTTGTGAGGGCTTTCTCGCACAAACATTTTCACTTCAAAAATGTTGGTATTAAAAACCAAGAGATTAGGCAGCTGGGATGAGAAGTGACTCATCTCATGCTGTCACTCCTGTCCTCTGCCTAAGCCCCAGGCGTGTGCTCCTATGACACTTGTTAGAGGGGGAAAGTGACCTGGTCCCTTGCCTCTCCTGGAGGCAACTGCTAATCTCTAGGGAAAGACTTGAAAGCCACAAGTGACAGCTAAGTATCGAGCTTCTAACTGAACCTTTGAAAATACCCTGAACATTTTTATTTCACAAAACAGTGATGCACATGTTTTCTGCTTTCCACGGCCTGCTTTTATTCACAGTGATTTACAAGTCCAGTGAAGCATATTTCTTTTACTCCATGTATCTTAAAATTAATAAATCAGAACATGTTCTCTTTGTGAAGAAAATAATATAATTTTTTACTAATGTAAAATACCTAGGTTTCTCTAAGAACTTTATGCCTGACTGTAATAAATTAGAGTATATCAGCTTGTTATTACTATAAAATAATTGAGGTGTCCGTTGTGGTGAATTCAAATTTCATACTCTAAATCCAAACTTCCATCCTCAAACCTCTAACTCTGTTAACACTTTATTTTGACCCTGGAGTAGATCTGTAGCATACATTAGGAGACAGCCTGAGGAGAATGAAAGCCTTGGATGAGGTACCCTGTGTGCACATCGCAGAAATATAGGATAGTTGTATATAAAGTTCATCATAAGAGTTGGGCCTGAAAGTACCTAATTCTGTTAAAAAACCTAATTTCCAAGCAAGGCAGATAGTGTGGTGGTAGGGGCTTGCGTTTATGTTTCAGAAGTATCCTTGGTATCCTTTACTTTCCTCAGGCACCAAACATACAGCGCATCCCCAGCTGATGAGGAAAGTTGAACTCACGTGTCCTACTTTCCAGGAGGAATCCTTAAGCATTAAGGATAATTAGGGCCTAGGGTATTTTACAGTGAAACATCACCTTCTCTTCTGGAATGATTCAGCTCCAGAAGAACACAAAACAGAACCAGAAAAAGTGTGCAGACCAATATAACCTCTCTTTCAGCACATTAACGTGGAGAGTGTGTCATCTTTGTACGACTTTACAACTTCCAGCCTGAGGCCCACCCCATTCCAGTAGCTTGGAGTAGGGACAGGAGCTCAATCCGGTCTTACCTTCTGTGTGAATATGCCCCATCTTCCACAAAAGCCACTCTTTTTTATGATTGTAATGCTTAGATTTTTAGTTTGAAAAGTAACACTTCTATATCACACCTTTTTTTACATTGAGAACTGAAGGCAAAGTGGGTGAGGACCTGTAATTTAAGGAAGGACACAGGAGAGAAGCCAGCAGTCCTGCTAAATGGTTATCTATGGCTTGATTCTCTCCTGTGAACATGGTGGGTGTTGAAATCCCTTGTATAGCTCTTTAATATTTTAGATAAAGTAAAAAATTGCTAAAGGAGTTTTAGTTAAAGAACATCAATGGGTTTTGAATCGAGACTTTGTCTAATACACTGACTTGCTGTATGGACAGAGTCTCATAGAGCACCCCTTTTCCACAGGCACATACATGGCACGCAACTTGCATTTTCCCGCTATTTTCATTTTCCTTTTAATTTTTTTTCTCTTGTTTTTTTTTAACTTGAAACGAACAATCTTTAACGGGAATGGATAAAGAAATCTTTGAGATGAGGCATGAAGAAGAAAGAAAAAAAAACACTTAAATAAAAATGTCCCAGAAGTTTACTCTAAATTAGACTATTTTCTCTCCTATAATTTTCATTTTTTTGGTCTATATTATTAAAGTTACCAATGTACAGTAAAAAAACCATGTGCATCCTCTAATAATGAACTTATGCAAAGTTCATATAATGTGCCAACATGTCCCATGGCTGATATTGTAAGCCAATATCCATGTGCAATGGAAAATCTGGATTTCTGACTTGTTACTATATTTATAAATAAGGGGAAAATAATCCTGGGGACTCCTACCCACCTATTATTTTATAGCTTTATTAATATTATCTATACAGGGTGTTGAAAAAGAATATGAACAGTGGCTCACAGTGAAAAATTTTCTTATCCAAATCACTCAGTTCTGAGGTTCTAAGAAAAACAAATATTTGGTAACACATTGAGTCTGTGATACAGTCTAACCTCTAAAAGGGAAGACAAACAGCTGCTGAGAAAGATAAAAGAAAATGGTAATTGACAAACAGAGGGACATCAGCATAAAATGCAGCTAACAAAAATTGGTTTTGGTTTCTGAAAGTCACACATAGACTGCATAATTTTCAAAATGTACATAATTTAAGACCTTCACCAGACATTTAGGTCTAAGAATCGGTAAGTTTTATACAAAATGCCACCTTGATTGTCAGAAATTCAGTCTTCAAAATAGAAAATCTGTTGATGAAGGATCTATGGGGCTGCAGCCCCTGAAACTTCTTATGACTGCCAGGCAGAAATGAATGACACAAATATACCTCATGTGCACAGAGCTAACAAGTCAAATTTTAGAGGAAAAAGAGGGGTATAAACTAATTCATGAAGTCTAGCATAGCTTAATCAAAAGAACCATTTTAAACTGAATAACCAGACATAACAAAAAAACCCATTGTATCTTTTAGCAATCAAAACTCATTTCTGTATTAACAATCTTGCTGTTCACCAGAGGACTGCATTGGTGTGCAGTTGCTGAGAGCATGGGCACTGAAATAACCTTGCATGCCATTGGCTAAAGAGTTCCAGCGACCTGGAGATGGGAAAGAGCAGGGATGAGCCTGAGTTGTGGTCAGGCCAGAAGACCTGTTATGTCTGTCAGACCCCAGGCCATGGCAGCCAGGCTGCCCTCCTGCCCCAGACCTTTGATTTCCACTGACCCCATGGTAGTGAGGAAGGAAAGTCTTGACCTCTGGGGAGAGGAGGGAAACATAAATGTTCATCTCCCATTTTTGCAATAGAACAGGGAGTTGTGGAGAAGGGTCCTTGCCATTTGACATCTTCTGGAAAAATAAAATGGTTGTGAAGCTCTGTGAGGTTTGTGTGGGGCACCAGCAGGCAGTCACTAACACTGTATGTGAAGCTTTTCCCTAGGGCAACCAGTATGAATATCAGACATGCCGGTGGGCACATAGCGGCCCATCTCTTGGAAAGGTCAAGTTATGGCGTTCCCTTCCTGTGGGAGCCTCTGCAGTGCCTTCAGCTGCATCCTACATACAGCAATACCACCTGATGGAATGAAATCCTCAACAAATGGAAATGCTTACATTCTTGGCATGGTGGTGGTCAAGGGAAGGGCCAGGAAAACTATACCTTTGTCTGAAAGACAAAGACAAAGGAGGCCTTACCAGCCTACCTCTTTGAATAGAAGGATGAAAGCACAACTTCACTTTTACCAGTAATATGATTATTCCCAGCAGGGGACAGTATGTGCTAAAATACAGCAGCATGTGCCTAATTATACAATTACACCCACACATCCCTGTCACCCACTCTTTGCAATTTTCATCTGAGAAGACAAGCAGAGCTTAAATACAGCATCTTTTGGTTCTGGGTGCAAAACCTCTCGCACAGTCCATCTCCTTAGGAACCGAGTTTTTACACATGCAAACGCAGCCCAAAACCTCAGCTGAACCCTAATATACACTACAGTTTTAAATGCATACATCTCTTACTGCATCAGTTGGGCATGCAGTGATCATCTGAATCCTTGAGGCTGGACATTGCTACCAGAGATGAAATATCACAGACTAAACAAGCTTTGTTAGTGAAGGACACACACTTCATAAGTGGATCACAAGAAGAAGTGAGCTGTGGAAGTAGCCTGAAAGAAGTCAGTGTTAGGATGTAACTGTAATACATCAGGTGGGAAAAAAAGAGCAAAGGAAAAAAAGAATGTATGACTAATAAAAATGTAAGTATGTATAAGTGGTGAGATAAAATGATATCTTTTTTTTATTCACTGTTCCACTATGGAAACATTTCTTACTAATTTGAGAAGAACTAATATTTATTAAAATAGGAAGACTATCTATATATCCTTACATTGCTTTAGTCATACCACTATACCAGCTTCTTGGCTTGTATCTGTGTTCTAAGATTTACTGTAGACTTTAATATAATCTGCCTATTCTGGAGAGCCAGATGCCATGCTCTGCAGGGTTTCTTTGGATCATGCCTGTTTCTGAATTTATGTGAACCACAACTTCACTGAACTTGTTGAAAATATTTAGCTATGCAAAGCTACACAGCAAAGTCACACACTGGTAAACTTACTAAGTTTGGACCAAGACTGGATCCAAGCCCATACCAATTGTGAAAATATGAAAATATAATTTACTGACTATGTAAAACTAACATTATAAGTGTCACAGAAGATGTATTTAGTGAAGCAGTTATGGGATTGGTTTTGCATTTCCTCATGAGGCAGATGTAAGTGTTGTTTGTGCTGCTTCTGGACAAGTAAAGCTTCTGCACCGTTCTTTTAGGGTCCAAGACTGTTGGACTGTGAAAGGGCAGTCAGATTACTCTTTTTTTCTCCTGTTGATAATTTAAAGCTAATACTTGTAACTCTCTCTTCAAAGGTGATAGTGCATGCTAGGGAATGTTAAGAATATTTGGTTTATCTATGTTTCTGAACCCAGATTGCTATGCATGAAAAAGGTTAGAGCCTACCAAAATTACTATTTCAAGGACATTCAACACAGGTTGTCTACTTCACAAGTAAGGCAGCAAAAGCATTTTGACATTAGGTTCAAATGCCAACAACAGCAAGCTTCGGATTTCAAATTTTTTTTGTATGATTTATACGGAGCAACAGATAGGATAAAACAGAATCCTCAGCAATGAAAACTAAAAATTAAAGCACTTCCATACGCCAGCCCACAGGCTGAATCCGTCTCTTTCTCTCTCTAATCCGAAGTATGCTACTTATTTCTTCATAGCTGGACACAATAAGGGTAGTTGGGTCCTTGCCTCCACCAGAACATAAGGTCCAAGATCAGGATCCTGCTATACACATCCGTACATAAAAAGAAAGATGAAAATGGTCCCGTATACTTCCTTAGCTGCTAAGTATAATACTCTCTCTTGAAATGCAGTGGCTTGTTTGAAATGTAGTAGCTGACTCCATATGTGTGTTCCTAGAGGTCTGCAAAGTAAAATTAATTTCCTTGAAATATATTTTTAAGCCTCCATGAAAGGGTTAGGAAAAAATGCTTTTCTCACCACGGAAACTTAGCAGGCCTGTTCCTGGGGCCTCAGCTGCTTGGCTATTTGGGTTTCATTTCATTTTGAAGATGTGCCTTGTAGACATTCTAGGCCTAGATATAGCCAGAGGCCAAGGAAAAGTACAATCCTATATGGCTGACCTAAGCAAAAGGAACTAAAAAGCATTCAAGCAAACACATGGATTCAAACTTGAAAGTCCAATAAATGCTTAGTGGAGCAACTCTGGAAACCAAGACAGTCTGTTAATCACTAAAGGTTCATCACCACAGAAAATTTTGTGACTGCTTTGTGGACAATATTTCAGTATTTCTTTTCACTACAAGTATTTTCCAAAGAAATTCAACATATTCTTTTCACTTAACAATATGTTCAGAAGATCCAAGTTGAATACAGGCAGATCATGGATTTTCAGTTGACTATAGTATTTCTACAGGCAAATATATCTTGGCTTTCTAGAAAAATCAAAGTTTACAGACACTGTATTCTAAGCACATTTTTCCCAAACAACGTAAATTTATCACAAATATTCTGATTCTGTACAGTTGAAATCAGTGGGAACTTTTGCACCAACTCAGGCAAGTGGTGGGTCATCCTACTGCCAACAACACCCAGAGCCACCTTTGCATTTTGTATCTGAAAGGTAATAACCAAAATGAGCATTTCAGGAAAATCAGTTTGACACATCAAAACTGTGTTAGTCACAATTTTTTTGAGATTGAAGTAATGCAAAAGAGCACAGTAAATACAACCTTCTTTTCTTCCTACACCCTCACCACATGCACACAGTTGCTTGGGTATGAAACTCCAGCAAATAATCTGACAATACAAACATGAACTCTTTAAATGTTTAAAATATCCTGATTACAACAGTATTAAACATGTCCCTTTACTTGGGAACTCTGGTCTTGACAGCAACTAAAATTACTCTAAACCTCATCTCTTTTTCAGACAGAATTTCCTAGCTCCTGCTGTGTGGCATCTACCACTAATCTGACATGCCAGAACAGTGGCAGAACAAAGAAGAAACCATTGTAAATGTATTTATTTTTTAAATCTGCATAAAATGAGTATTTCAGGGATGCAGTATTCAACCTCTGACTGCAAAGTTTAGTCACCCCTAATCAGTCTTCAGTGTAGAATTTTATCAGAAAATGCAGAAAGAAATAGTATCATTTCGTAACTGCATCTGGAGGCAATAAATTTTGGGTCTGTCTGTATGGGGAAGTTACACCAAAATACGTCAGGGCATGAATTTCAAGCATAGTAACTGCTATGCTCTAAGTCTCTCTGTAGACGCTCTGCAACACTAAGACTTCGGGGGTTTATTCCAGTTTAGCTTAATCCATTTTCACAGTGGACTCCTACAGAGGAATTAGTGTCCACAGAGAGAACTATTTCTTAAAGGTATTCTGATATTTTCCAACTAGACAAGCACTAATTGTTAATATATTTTAAAATATATATTTCCCCATAGTAATAAAATAACAAACCTGAGTACTTTTTCAGGGGAAATTAGAGATCCTCAGAGACTAAATCACCCCCATCTGCTGTTTTGCAACCTGTGTTGTATGGCAGCCTCTCCTACTTACACATGCTAAAACAGTGCATGAACAAAGAGAAACTCTGGCACATGCATACATTTTCCAAATTTACATAAAATTAGAATTTCCAGAATGCGTAATGTGCCAGCCATCTCAAAGTATTGTTAGTCTGACTTGTCTTTGAACTGGGTTGGTACAGTATCGATTATATATGAAAAAGGCTGTTACTTTCCCTGTAGTACAGGCTGTATTGTAGCATATGTCACTAAAAGATTAAAAAAATGTGCCAGACTGCTCATATAAAGTGGCATGCAGAAAGCATGCACTGAAGAAAAAATTCTTTTTTTTTTTTCCTATTTTTTTTTCCTTTTGTCTTTTCTTTTTTGTTTTTTTACTTAGGAATTAATTTCTTTATCAAGGTTTTGGCTTTCCATGCCTGAAAAATGTGAAATGTAAGCAACCAGACACATTTCCTGAAACCGAGTTACCTGTTTCACTGACCAGAAAGTCTCATGTGCTGTCCATCAGGATGGGCATCAGCCAGTGAATCACATCACTTCTAGTTGGGACATTTCAGATACAAATATTATGATGCTAATGTAAGTGTTACTTAGTGTCAGAATTTTAGATTAATTTTCAATATGTAGAAATTTAATCCACTGTCTGAATTGCTTCAGTTCTGCCGTAATGAGTGTTACTGGCATATCACATCTTTATTGATGTTATTTTTAAGACAGATATGTGAGAAGAGGGACTACACAGAGACAGCATTTCCCTCCATTAGAAGTGCAGCAAGCCAGCCCAAACTGTATCCTGTCTGCTGAGGGTATGATGTGAGATTTATTATGAAAGTTTTCTCTGTGTTTCAAGCTTAAACAACATTACCAAACTACCATATTTTTTTTCAGAACCCACACTGACGGAAAACAACATACTAACGAAGCGAAAATTGTTTGAAAACATTAATTTCACCGATATTATTAGTAAAAGCAAAAACGTAGTTGTGAAAAAATTGCCCCAGCATGCATGAAAAAGGTACACTAACATTTTTTAGAATGTTTAGAACAATGAAATATTGAACATCAGCAGTATCTAAAATTGTGTTTCCAAAAACAATCTCCCTGTTTATTGAATATTTTCTTGCCCTGAATTATGCCAAAAATTCTAATTCATCTCTTGATAGTCCATTTTTTATTCCATTAAAAGAGTATGAATATGAGTAATAGTTGTTTCATTTAACAGTTTTCAGGGCACAAAAATGCCATGGAATAGAAATGTATAGAAAAAAATCAAGATTTCCTGGGTTTTGTTTAAAATATTTCCACTGCACTTATCAGAGGAGAGTAATTTCAGATGCTAGGTGTTAATCAGATGAGAGTAGGTCAATGGAGCATCTCCTTATTTGTGAACTGAACATTTGTTTCACTGATGTTTAGCAGCCCTTACTAAACAGAGTTTGAGGACAGCTGAGAGAGGTTTCAACAGCCTCCAACTCTTCTGAGGAACTTCTTTACTTTTATCTCGTTTTTCAGTTCCATCGTAATAGTAGATCTAACCATTTATTGGATTTTACTGATTGGAAAATGGTTCTTAGTAGACATAAAGTAGATGTTTCAGTTTTGCCCATGTAATGATAGTGTAGATTCATACCCTGGTCTTTCTGCCATAAATGCCTGTCTTTGAAGTTGAGAACATGATACTGGAAAAGCTTGCAGATATTATGCAGATATGTTGCTTTTGTCCTTACCAAGTAGCTTCTAAAATCAGCATACTTTCACTCTATCTTTTAAACATGAAAGGAGTTTCGAGTTTAAGGATTTTTTTGTTGTTTTGTTTTCTTACTTTTGCATTGACAAACTTTCCTTTTACTGAAAAGGATTCATATAATCAAAGAAATTGAAGTTCTGGGGAATCTTCTAGTAGTCTTTTTTTTTTTTCCTAGTACCACCTCAAGTGGAAATACACATTTTTCTAAAGATGCTCTATGAATAAACAGGATATTTAATGAGCAGCCATTAGACATGATTTCCTCCCTCATGCAGAAACCTCCATAACTCACTAAGGAAATAACCACTTGTGAGTCTTTCCCTGAAACTGGGTTTATCATATTTTGTGGCAATTTTCTTGTCCCCTCTATTCATGTCTATTACTGTTCCACCTGTACATACTGCATTTATATTTTGTGGTACAGTTTTTATTTTGTTGCATTATGACTTCATTTATTCTGAAGGCCATTTGGACACAGAAAATATGTCATGGTAAAGCTCCTACCAGCCTAATTAATACAATCATCTAATGTGAAGAAGCCTATAAAATAGAAAAAAACCCAAAACTAGCACCACACATCTACTTTTATTTTCCTTTTCTAAAATACCCTAGAGACATAATGCAAACTCCAGCTTGGATGATGTTATCTAAAACGTGTCATGGCAACTACTTAAACACTGATGGAATAATATACTGTGTAGTTGTAAACTGGTTTCAGACAAGCAGTTTTCTATAACATACAGTTCTATTTTATTTTTTGGTACACCCTTCTTCATTAAGTACTAGCTACAGTGATCAAGAAATTCAATGAGGAATAATTTCAGTCTTTTTATTCAGTCTAAAGCAGCACAATTTTCATGCAAACCTACCGAAATAATGTAACATTTTGTCATGAACTTCAGATGGTGTTTCCACACAGAAAATAACAACCATAGAGGACCTGTGAGTTATCCACTTCAAGAAATTTTATCTGTCTTTTGACCCACTCCTGTTTCAAAGGTAGAAAATAAGTCTGAGTACAAATATTGCACTCGAAACTGTATTTCTCCTTATCTTGGGAACAGTGATGTACTTTTCCACCATATCTGAATTTGTTTTACACAGTACTATATTAAGTTTCGCTTACAGAGAGAACACAGTGCTAAACTAAACATCTGACTTGATAAAAACTGGAATTACCTTCAAAGCCACACCCCATGAGCTGTATTTCCAATTTAAAGACCATGTTTTAAGTACTTGGATGCCTGGGTGAATGTTCCTGAAACAGGTGAAACCTGTGTTAGAGAATCCAAGACTACTTAAACACACCACGAGCACAGTACTACAAACCTGTCTTTAGAGTCTTGCAAAATCTGAGGCTGCTGCCTGAGCGGCCACAACAAGGAGCACTTACGGCAGTTTCTAAAGACAGCAGGGGGTAAATAAAGGTGAATCCCAAGCAGCCAAAGATGAATGATAACGAGCTTTTTGAAAGGTCACAGCAAGTCACCTTCCTGCAGAGGAAGCACCTATATTTACATAGGGGAAAGTCTAAAGAGGCATTAAATTGTGTTCTCTGTCACACACACACCACCTAAAACTAGAAAGCACAAGACTGAGACAAACAGACCGTGCAGCCGTACCTGAAGTACTTCGGACTTATCAGGATATAAAAGATAAGAGAGAACTTAATAAATTATGCTTTTTAAAATTGTTTTGAATGATTTTTAACCATGATGATAGAATTTGGCTGTGCATTGTCCATGCCCCAGAAGCAGGTGACAGTTGAGGTCCAGCAGGCATGGGAGATCATCCCTTCCCAGCCTTGGCATATGGCTTTGGGAAGGTTTTGACTACTCTCCATATGGCTTGGAGACGGAATAAAAAAGTCTAGTTGGCTCCATGGAGAATGAGCTCATGCAAACCTGCAAGGCACTTTCAGAGCTGGAAACACTCACAAATGTCACAGCAACACTCAGCTGACCCCCCTGGAATCAAGCTGGCTCCTACCACGTTTATTTGCCCTGGACATGTAGGATCTGAACTGATTCCATGTTGCTCCACTGATTTTCTCATACTCCACAGTACTTTTTACTTGCCCTCCAAGGACACTTTTAATTTGGGCCCAGTACTATTAGGTCACACAAATCATCTCAGGCCCAGCAGTTTGCCCAGCCTGGCAGGTTTTGTCAGATGCACAGAGCTCTTTCCTAGCTCTGTGGGAGCCAGAGAAAGTCCAGAAACATGAACAAAACCAGTAAACCCAGCTGTACCCAACTGTCTTGGACAGACAACACAGTGCCTGTAAGTGTCTTCAGCTATTTTATCTAGGTTTTAATACAACTTCAAGCACTGGGTGCCCATTATTTCAGATATGACAAGCCATTACTTCTCCAATATGCTTTTGTGTGGAGTTAATGATACTGTCCTTTTAAAAGACTGGCAAATGACTAAACTGCCCTGTAATGCCTTCAAGGAGAGAAGGATTCAAGTGCAGAAACAGATTATTAGTTTGCCAAGGTAAATGCAGTGAATTGGTGCCGGAAGTATTGAACTGGGAGATAAAAATTGCAGAGGTTACACAAAATCAAAAGGCCAGTAGAAGCCTGAGGGGTGAAGAAACGAGGCACTGCAGTTGTGACAAGGCCTGCATGTATGTGCTGTCTCTAAAATGAATGCTGGGCTGTGTGAGTAAGAGCAGAAATACAGAATTGGACATCAGACACCTCCTCAGCCTGCAGCCTCCATCTGCCTGCAGCAGTGCTGTGTCATCACACTATGGTAGTTCCTGACTGCAAAATTAGTGGGTCTGCAAAGAGTTTCAAGTATAAGTAGAACCCATGGCAAAGAACAGTAGCCCCAGAATAACTCTCAGGATGTCAAAACCATCAAGGTACCTGAGATCTGTGAGATCCTCTTCTCCCAACCACCACAACTGACTCTTCCTTGCTATTTCGGTCCCCAGTGTTTTCCGACTAAAATCAAAATGCTGGCTGTGTAGCACTTCCTGGTTCTCCAGCCTAGGTGAAAATCTCTGGTTTTTTTGTCTCAACTGGGACAAGAGCTGAATGCATGCAATCTCTCTTGGTCTCTTGTATGGATAGGGAAGATAGGTACCTCCTAGGGCATTGATAGGTCACATCCCACATGAAGACACTCAGGGTATGGAGACCCCAGATGTGCCATTCAAGGTTGATTTTCAGGCATGGATAGAGCCGTTCTTTCAACACACACTGGATTAAACCAGCTCATTGTATTACCATGTATAAACATTTTTTACTCTTACTCTACAATATATGTAGGGGTGGTTGTAATATTGACTTGAAATAAGGAATTATCATCCTTAAAAGACTGAGGAAGACTGACCTAGAACACAAAGAGGTTATTAATGCTTTTGAAAATATACCACCTGGGCTTGAGTCAATAGCTAGTGAGGCAATTAATAAAGAGCAAGACTAACAATTTATTTGTATTCTCTTTGTGCACAAAATGTAACTGAATAGACATAAAATCCATCCTGCTATTGTCTTCCTCTTCTTGTGTTTGTGATGGAAAGGAGATGAATGTATTTAAGAGCGGTTTCCTATACTCTGTAGTCTTGTACAGTATCCCATTAACATTACAGAGTAGGATTGGTATTGCAATGAATTATCGAGACAAGAAGCTCTATACATACTCCTCTATCACTCATGTAGGGTATGTGACTTGACTCTCCTACAAATTCACCAACTTTCCACAGAAATAAAATGTAAAATACGGCTATTCCTGTAAATTCTCTCTCTAGGAAAGCTGGAATCCTGAAGGTTTTAAAAATACCAATTTCAAGGAACTTAAAATAATTTTTCATTAAGACCTTTGATGCATTTATTTTTAAATGCTTAATTTATAATGTTATATTGCACTAAACCCTTCACTTTGTAAGAGATTGTAGGGGTGCATGCTGACAGCTGGTTTTAGAGCAAATTGCTGTTGGAAAGGCAGGTTGCCTTTTCCTCATAGTCCCAGTTGCATGTTTCCTTCCTCTCGTCATCTTTCTGTGCAGTCAGTTGAATTCAGTTAGCAAATTATCTGTTTTTCTGGCATTCCAGGTAGACCCTAGTATGAGTGACAATTGATTTTACATCTGAGTAGACAGGTGCAAACCAAATCAAGTTTGTAAAATCAATTCGTATTCCAAGGTAGGTTATTAGCTCAGGCACATCGAGTTACTCTGTTCCGAGCCAGAGCTGTATTCCAGCACAGATCTCTATCTGTTTGTACATACCTTGAGCGGTCAACTCCCAAGTAAGTTTTAAAGTTGTTTTAGAGTACCAAACATTACCTGTAGGGGTTTTTTTGCCAAAATAAACACCAAATCAAACAGAAGCAGACCTTCCTGATAGCCATTCTGTACAGCACTGTTCAAACAGCTGGAACACCTACTGCTGTGAGTCCCAGTACTGAAAGCCTGGGTGGGAAAACATAAATGAATTGCAATATGTTTCACAAGGTTACAGGTGATGAAAGTCGCCAAAGTTGCTCAGTGCTTTGATGTTTAGAAGATTTTAGTCTTTAATTCCTTCTTTACTGAAAAGGCAGCTATAGATGGAAAAAATATTTGGATACATGAACAAAGTCATTCTGAGATGTTCTGAATGGGTTTATTGAATTTGGTCTGACGCACTGAGCATTCCTTTGTCTATATTCAAAGTTTATTATTTCAAAAATGTTGTTAAATGCTATATACATTCAAGTATGCACTTTTTTTGTATGTGAAGCAACACAAATCCTTGGAAAAAATGAGCACAGAGAGAAATCAGATCCCTGAGCAAAAAAATTTCCAAGTTACAAGTGCTACAAGTGGCCCAACCCCAGATTATATGAGGACTTGCTCAAAGAACTCTGAATTTTCTGCATATAAATACTCACCTAATCTCCCATCAACCTCTTTTCTGTATAACTCCCACTGTCCATAAACTGCATTTTGCATGCTTAAAGGTGACAACAAAGAAAAGAAAATAATATTTTAGAATCTCTGTGAGGCAGGATTAATGAGTGGCTTAAACTCAGTCCCTTTGAATGGGCATTTATTGATTCTCGCTATAACATAAAGAAGAGAATGATGGAGAATTCACTTACTCACTTTGTCTAACTCTCTTCTCTGGTGTGGTGAACTAAAAAGAACTCGAGGTAATGGTTGTGAGATTGTGAAAGGAATATATGAGACCTCAGAAACCTGCATCATTTACTATACCATCAATTCTTAGTTTCCTCTTACATTCTTACTTTTATAGTTGGCAGCTTTAGGGGCACATATGCTATTTTAAATTCAGAATTTGAATAAATTCACAAAAGAAAATTATGTGTTCACTCTACAAGGTCAAAAGCAAATTTTTGTTCACTGACAACTCAGCCTGACCATATTGGACATTTAAAATTCAATTTGTGTTATTTCTGCCAAATCTAGTACATAAGCATTAGCAATAATGATTTGGAAGCCACAGTAAGCTGGTTTAGCTGTTATTCCTAATGTGATCATAACTATAGCATCTAAGTGGAGTACTGATAGCCTTGTTAAAGATTCATGCAGTGCCTGAGACACAGCTCTATTCTATAGCTACATTAGTGCTGCTGGACTGACAAATATAGCATTGTTTTTCTCACTGTAGTGTGACTCACAAAAACCTCTCACCATAGCAAGATAATACTTTCATAAAATAAGTTTTCTGAGCACAGCAGGATGTGACAATAATAGTGAAATTAAAATAAAAAAAATGAAAAATTAACATTTAAAAACAACTATCTGTAAATCTCATTCTCATTTAGCTTGACTTACTTTGGACTTAGCAGCAAATGTGATATCTAAGATCAAACTGCTTTTAAAACAGTGATGCAAACTTCAATTCATGTCAGTGCAAACTGTAATAATTCAAGCATTTTGCAAATACTATTCACTACATGAACTTATTTGTTTCTAATTTTATGCGAGTCAACATCTTAAATCTTGGAAAAGCTATTGATATACACAGGTGTGAGAACAGCACATCTGCGGATCCTTCTGTGCAGACACTGCAGGTGCAAATTCTGTGCTACGTCATGACCCACAGTGCCCTGTTGACTATGACGTGACTTCAGCACACGTAAGACATCGCAGCTACTATTTCTAAAAGCAGCTCTGTGTCCATCGAAGATATCTGGCCCATATCATGTTTCAGCTGAGCACCCAAAATCACAAGGCACATTCACAAATGTGCCAAATATTATGCCTCTTTCCTGACATTTCACTTGTGAGCTCCCCTATCATATCACTTGTTCCCACTGGGCAGCTTAAAGTCACATCTTGACTTGACGGTTGGCTGGGAGACCTTGTGCTGCAGCAGATCTAAGCTTCCACGGAAGTTTAAGAAACAAAAGAAATACTTCTAACCAAGTAGATTTTGGCTTCCCATTCTGATGGTTGTTTCTCTGCTACCTCTTGTGCAACAGTAAGGAAAGAGGTGAGCAGTACAAAATACATTTAGTTCAAACTACATGTCCTATACGTCCAGAACTGTTTTTAACCCTGAGAGGCAGATTCTGGTACATTCAGAGTTCTGCTGTCTTCTGAGATGCTTCAAGCTCTCATTGCTACTAACGCATGTGAAAAACAAAGGAAATACGCAGTGAGATATGCTAGAATATACACTTGAGGACATAAGGCTGGGCTTTGGTAAGAGAAGTCATAATAATAAAGACATCAAACAGCACACCAAACTTCCTCATCTCCCTAGCTGCACTTGTGGAAGGCAGAGGCTGATGCTGTAGGGCTGTCCTCCCATGCCAGGCCACTGCCACCAGATGTGTTTCCCATCACATGGGCCCATGCTGCTCCAGCTGTGTGCAGATTCTAGTCTGAACCACCACCACCACCACAGCCACCCCAGCTGATCTTCAGGCCTACTTCTCATGGTGCTGTACTCCCCCACTCCTTTTCTTACCAAATTGCCTGTCCTTTCCACGTGACTCTCCCTCCCCCGCCCCTAGTTCTAACCACTCCCTCAGATTCTCCCTATTGGTCCCTGTGCCCCAACTCTGCCCATGTACTGCCCCCTGTGCCCTGAGACCATTGGTCCATGTGCTCTCTCGACCCCCCTCATCCCCATATAAAATCCCAGACTATACACCATATGGGTGTCTCACTGCCTTTGGGAACCGTGTGGTAAAGATCCTCAGCAGTCCCCATGTGGGAAACCTCGCCTCCTTTATTGCCACGGTGTTGTGGAGCAGACAGCTAGCTGGGACAGTGCGGGCAGCCAGGAAGGGCTATGGGAAGCAGGACGGCTGCTCTCCCTAAGACACTCCTCAGAGCTCCCCGGGAAGACTGCTGCATGCCATGCCACCAACAGGAAACCTCTGACCGCAACAACTTCTGGCCCTTCAGCAGTGACCTTTGCTGCTGCTGCCTTTCCTGGAGCTGGTGTCAGGGCTGTGTGTGGTGTGTGCCAGCGGGCAGCAGCTGCACTGCCAAGAACTCACGGAGCACACTCCCGCATGGCCAAAGAAGTGCTGTCAGATCATGGATGTGGGGAAAGGGCATCAAAGGCTGTGATGGAGGATCAGGCACGTACTCTGACTCTGTATTCAGTGTAGCAACAGCACATGGCTCTTAATCATTATAACTTAATTTTTCATTTTTATTCTTTGAGAAGTGAGACTCTGAAACTAGCTTTATATTTGGGGCTGGCTCAGAATGGTTTATCTCATACAGTGCAGTCCCGTTTGGATTGGAAAAAAATGTAGCCTTCTAGCAGTTAAGCTGCTAATAAACTGCTACCTTAAATTATTTTTCCCAATTAAAAATAAAATCTATATTTTTTTAATACAAATAAAAATGTCTTACGACTTTTCATCCTAATTATAGTTTTAAGGTGCCAAATTCTTTGAAAAATCATTACAAGGCAGCTAAAGGGAGAGTGGGAAACAGTTTTATCCTAATTATACAATTGTGAAGTTTTACAATAAAGAAGTTTTTAAGAATTTCTCTATGTCTGAAGTGCCTTGTAGATTTCTTTACAGTGTTTTAATTGCACAACCAAAAGGAAACACCTGTTTGAAATTAGCATACATCCAAATAAGGAACAAAGACATGCATTTTTGACAGTGAGAATAATTAACCACTGGAACAGACTATCAAAGGATACGAAGCATTCTCATTCATTCTCCTTAAATCAAGAGCAGGTCTGTTTTTAAAAGATACTGTCTCTTATCCTGGGATCGTTTATTTGAGGTTCCATGATCCGTGCTATGCAGGAGATTGTACTAATGATGGTAATTTTTTGCTAGAGATGTCAGAGAATATTTTGGTTCCTGGGACAGTCACATAGCACATCCCTGAGCTCTGGCTCCTGTCAGCTGCCATCAGCCTGCAATCCCTCTTTCCTGCAGATGAAACAGTCAGCAAGTTTTAGAGATATTTATCCCTATTTGGTCTGCAGCTTTCACGCTCGCTAGTACAACCTTCCAGCTTGAAATCTCTTTATTTGTTAGAATGAAAATTATGTAGTAGTTGCTCTGAAAGTGTTTTGCAAAAGGAAAAAAAAAAAGCATAGATTTAATTAAAATCTAAGAGCCCAATTCAGAGGTGTTTTAAGCATCTTTCATTGATTTCACTATCCCTACCTTTAAAAACACAGCTGTTACTTATTAGACTTGTATATTTGGACCTTGTGCCAAGACATGTTCAAGCACTGAATTAAATGTGGTCCCAAGCATGAACAGCTTACACAGATGCTTCAAAGCAGTGAACCAAATTCCACTCCAATGCAAAATTTACTGCATTTATACCCTAAATATTTCTCATCCCTGCTGGTCTGGCTGGGGGTGCAGAGTACACCTGCCTCTCACTTAAATAACTAGGGGATGTGCCTGCACTCAATAAAGGAGAGATCCAGTCGCCTTAGGATTTGTCACCCAAATCCAGCCTTTGTTGTATCCTTCAGGCTCTGCAGGAGGGTGGATCCTGAACAGGAAAGCTATTGCTGGCCTAAGTAGTACTTACAAGCCAGGTAGGGATTTCTGCTAGGAAATCCACTCAGGTACAGTGGGATTATGCTGTGATGGTTCCTTTCTGCTATTTCTCTGTTCTGTCTTTTGCTTTCCTCTCAATTCTTTGATCTGCTCCTTGTAAACAGAGGGGGTCTCATGAGCGAAGCAGTGATTCACGGCCATCTTGGCCACAGTGCCCACAAAGCGATTGAGTTTAAAAACTCTGTTGACAGGAGGAAAAGAAGCAAAACTTCAGCTCTGGACATGAGGAGAGCAGACTTCAGGCTGCTGTGGGAATTAGTAAGTGTGGTCCCCTGGGAAAAGGTTTTTGCAGGTGCTGAGGTCCATCGGTGCTGGTCACTTTTTAAACATCACCTCCTAAGGGCACAGAAGCAGACAATTGCCAAATGTTGGAAGTCAAGCAGGTGAGGCAGAAGGCTGGCTTGTCTGAACAGGATTCTTCTCTTTGAAATAAGGCAAGTTAGGAAGGTGTATGCCCAGTGGAAGCAAGGTCAGGTAACACTAAGAAAAATACAGAGATACTGCTTGCCACTGGAGGGAGAAAATTCATACAGCCAAAGCTCAACTGCAGTTGAAGATGATAGAGCTGTGAGGAAAAACAAAAAGAATTTTTTCAAATATATTAATGCCAATAGGCCAGGTGTAAAATTACAGCGACCCATTATGGGATGAGGAGGTTCACCTCACAAACAGGGACGTGGGCAAGCCAGAGGTGTTTAACATGTTCTTTGCCTCAGTCTCCAACATGGATGATGGACCAAGAGGGTCTCAGTGCCCTGAGTTGGAGGACCATGGCTGTGAGAATGATCAACTCCTCATCAACCCTGAAACTGTGCAGAGTCTCCGGTTTGTCCAGCTAGATCCCTATAAATCTATGGGATATTATGGGATTCATCCAAGAATCCTCAAAAAACTGCTGATGTCATTGTAAAACTTTTCTTGATGATTTTTGAGTGGTCTTGGGAATCCGGAGAGGTTCTGGCTGACTGGAAGCTAGGAAACATTGTCCTGATTTTCAGGAAGGACAAGAAGGAGAACTCCAGACTTCAGGCCTGTCAGTCTCACTTCAGTGCCTGGCAAAATTATGGAGATGATTATTCTGGGAGGTATTGAAAAACACCTGAAAGACAATGCAGCCATTGGTCACAGCCAGCACAGCTTCATAAGAGGAAATTCCTGCTTATCAAACCTGATTTCCTTTTATGACAAGGTAACCCACCCAGCTGACCAAGGGAAGCCAGTTGATGTAATCCTTTTGGATTTCAGTAAAGCTTTCAATACTGTCACAGGATCTGTCTGGACAAAATGTCCAGCATTCAGCTGGATAAACACATCATGTGATGGGTGAGCAACAGGCTCACAAGTCAGGCATGAAGGGTTACAGTGAATACAGACATCAGACTGTGGACCTGTCACTAGTGGGGTTCCACAGGCCTCCATCCTTGGCCCTGTGCTCTTCATCATCTTCATAAATGACTTGGATGCAGGACAGGAACGGATACTGAGCAAGTTTGAAGATGATACAAAACCGGGAGGAGCACTGCACTGGGGCAGCCTCACCTCGAGTTCTGGGGGCAGTTTTGGGAACCACAATATAAGAAAGATATATAACAATTAGAGAGTGTCCAAAGCAGTGCCACGAGGATGGTGAAAGGCCTTGAGGGGAAGCCGTATGAGGAGTGACTGAGAGCACTTGGTCTGTTCAGCCTGGAGAAGAGGAGACTGAAGGGAAACCTCACTGCAGTCTACAAACTTCTCATGAAGGGAAGAGGAGGGGCAGACACTGATCTCTTCTCTGGGGTGACCAGCGACAGGACCCGAGGGAATGGCCTGAAGCTGTGTAAGGTAAGGTTTAAGTTGGATATTAGAAAAATCTTCTTCACCCAGAGGATGGTTGGGCAACAGATTCCCCAGGGAAGTGGTCACAGCACCAAGTCTGACAGAGTCCAAGACACATTTGTACAATACTCTCAGGCACATGGTGTGACTCTTGGGCATGTCCTGTGCAGGGCTGAGAGTTGGACTCGATTCTTGTGGGTCCCTTCAAACCTAGCTTATTCTGTGATTCTGTGAAATCATAACTCAGTGGATGTTTCTGCTGCTCCTAGGCAGCAGGCAGGCACCTCAGAAAATGTCCGTGTTGTATCTGTCATTTTAGTCAGTGTTTTTAATTTCCACTCATTTACAATAGATGAACAT
The DNA here is from genome assembly GCA_013397725.1 of Rhagologus leucostigma. Classification (NCBI taxonomy): domain Eukaryota; kingdom Metazoa; phylum Chordata; class Aves; order Passeriformes; genus Rhagologus; species Rhagologus leucostigma. The sequence continues at coordinate 61,032 of VZTD01003148.1, read as the reverse complement.
GTAAATGCAGCCTAAAGCATTTTGATATGGCAAAATATTCAGCCCAAAACATACAGTCTTCATAATACAGAGCATAAGTAATAGTAGTGAGGAGGACCTGTTAATAAGGCATAAAAAAATGGATTGTCACTGTAGCATGCAACAAAAACTGTAGCCAAAATTATACAGTGCAAATTGCTAGACCTTCCAGTCAACCTCAGGTAACACAAACCTGCTCCACAAGTTGTGTCCTAGACATGTGGTTTTTAAATAAGACTTTTTTTTATCACTGATGTCCAATCCTCAGATTTTTACTGGAAAGACTTTCCACCATGAATTTGAGTAAATCAATTCTAAGCATCACTGTGAAATTTTCATCAATTTCTTGAAACTGCATTTATGGCATTGCAAAATGCCACAATGAAACTTAAATTTTGTACATTTTTCTTAATTTATATGAAATCATTAAGATTTTATGAGCAAATCTATGTGAAGAATTTGTCTAAAGTGTATTTCAGACTCGGATTTGTGGAGTAATTCGCTTTATCCATCCATCCATCCGTCCATCCATCCATCCATCCGTCCATCCATCCATCCATCCATCCACCTTCAGTTCTTCAGCTCCTTCACCATTAGCTGGTTAATATATGAACTATTTCTTCCTTTCCTCTGAGCAGATGGGGGCTCATTGTGCCGTACTTTGTGCAAACCAAAGACTGCTTTCCAATCTCAGTAGTTCAGAGTAGTTCATCCCGGGGAAGGCTCACTGATCAAACTTGGCAGTGTGCTCAGCCACTTCTGCCCATCAGGAGAGCAGCCTCCTGCTGACCCAGTGTATGAGCAGACCGTGCCTCCATTTGCTTGCAATGCATTGATTAGGCACACCTATGTCCCTGCACAGCTGTAGGAGACTTCATGTCAGGAGGGGGAATTATAGTGTGACTAATAAACAACCTTGTCTGTGATGCCAGACAGGAGGAAAAGTATTGTGAACAGAGCAAGGTAGGTTTTTGAAGGGGGATTGCAATTTTAAATGTTGCAGTTAAGGAGGTTCTCCCTGAAAACTTCAGCAAGAGTAGGACTATCTCTTTAGAAGATAAACCATTCAATAGGTGTTCCAAGGTCAGGAGTTTGAATTCTCTACTTTTTTAGTCACTTCTGTCTAGACTTACCATAGCAGAGCTCTATCTGCCTGACTGCCAGCACCAGTTTACCTTGCAGCTGGTCCACTTTGGACCATGATTTGCTTACCACTAATGTAATGGTAATCTGTACTATGGTATGGTTTTATTTGTATAAAAGTAAATTATCTTGCATATCTTTGCATTAATATGCCTTTGTGCTAAGCTGAATTCAAAAAGACAAATGCAGTCTTTCTTAATGTCAAACTGAATGGGAGTGCTTGTGGAATACAAACATTTTAAAGGACATAGGTGTTAAAGAATGGGTAACATGTAAAAAGGGGAGATTTCCTGGACCCTTAGTTTGGGGAGGTTTACTTGAGCCTTGGTATTTAATTTGTCTGTCAGGAAAACCAAGAAGCTTGTGTCCAACCAGATTATCAGCATTCTGTTAGGGGGACCCTTCACTGAGCAGTCCTGCTGGATCAGAGGGTGGTTTGACAGACTTAGTCAGGGAAACACACCAATGGCATAAGGGAGACCCCTCAGCAGGTCTTCCTACTTTATGACCCCTCAGTGGGTCTTCCTCTGAGTATATTACCCACTGCCATCAGATGTCAGTGACCATGGAGGACTCACACTAACAGAGTAACACTCTTTATTAATATAAAATTGTTTGAGGATTGTCAGTGATAGTAGATGACTGCAAAAATGCAAGCCCAAATAAAATTATTTAGCGCGGGTAGATTCCTCTTCTGTGGCGAAGAAGACAGGTTCACCCCATTGACTGATCTCAGCATTTGCAATGGAGTCTTCCCTAACTTTTCCCCCTATTGTCAACTTATTTTTATACTATTTCTTTATGCTTAGGTGGATTTTGAGTGGCTTTAGTCATAAATTCTTTGTTTACCGATGGGTAAAAAAGATATAGTCAAAAAGAGTATAGAGTGCATGCCCGGTGAGGGGTGGTCATACCTTGGAGGAGTGTAACTTTGGGATGGAGGTGTGTGTTAATATTAAAATTAGGATATAATCCGAGGCGAGTGATTTTGCCACGGTTGTTGGCTCAACAGCAAGACATCTCCTATCTCCCCTGGTTGACAGGTGTTATGCTGCAAAGTACCATCTGCAAAGTACCTCCCTGCAAGGATTCCAGCAGACCCTGGCCACAGTCTCTCCACTCTGCTCCATCCTCCACTCCATCCCCCTTAGCAGGTGCTATAGTTGCAGATTGTGGTGTGGGGAAGTCATCATGGAATAGGTTTTGAGTATGCCAACTTCATTCCATCCAAGGATGAGCAACTGTATTTTACCCCATAATATCTGTACCATTATAACTTCTATTAGGATGTGAATAACACTTGGTTTCCTCTAATTGTATCCTCAGCCATCTTTCACCACCTGGGCATCTGAAAAGGAAGTTCTCTTAATTACAGCTATGATGCCAGACAAGAGGCAATAAGGTCAAGAAAGAGACAAGATAGGTATTGAAAGGTAGATGCATGTTTTTGTTACTAATTTAATTTAGATTACTGTTAAATTTTCTTTGAAAATACTGTCTCTTCTCATGCACTGCGGCCCAATAATGTTAGCCTATATATAATAAAGGTCTCGAGTGCTTGAAACAAGAATTAAGTGGATCTGAGTAATGTAAAGCCAAGGTCATAATCCAGTGAATCATGTAAGGCAGGGTCCACAGAGTGCCCAAGTTATGGTCTCCTGGTCACCCTGATCGAGAGACCTAGCCTATAGTGATGTTGCTTTCTCCCAGTGACCCCAGAGAAGGAAATGCAGATGTGCAGAGAAGTGGTGGGGCAGCCCAGTCGTCCCCAAACTGGAGTTTGGAGCAGAAAGCTCTCTGGGCATAAGACTCACCACAGTATTGGCACATCAGCCACACTGTGGAAACTTGACTGCAGCTTCTACCTAATTCTGAATTTCTTTAAATTCACCGAGTACTTTTCTGTTCAAAAGTGGGATGAGTCCACATCAGTGGGTTTCTGAGATGATGTAATATGTTGAACCTGAGTTGATTGACGGGCTTTTGGGCCAATCGTGCTTTTGCAATTTTGCATATAAAAATCCTGTGCAAGCGCGGGAGATTTCTCTTTGTTTCTTGCCTCAAGGGCCGAGGGGTGGCCGAAGGCAAAGGGCCCCAGGCCCGGGCCCCGGGCCCAGGTCCAGGCCAGGCCCTTCTCGACCCCTTGGCGTGGTGGCGGCATGGGGCCGGCCCTCCCCTCCCAGGGGGGAGCTGTTCCCACTCTGCAGGCAGCGTGTAACCGAGACCACATGGCCAAGATGATCTGAGGCTGCCGAGACACCGCACTGGACCGGCGGGGCGCCTTTGCATCCAGCACAGCTCTCATCAAAGCCGAAGAAACACCACACACTGCAGGCGACAAAGACACCTTTTCTTTCAAGTCAGCGAGGAAAGAAGAGAAAAATAAAGTCACGTGGGACGAAGCTGAATCAGAGGGTGGTTTGAATCACGTGGTGACTCCAAGGCCAGAAACAGAAAGGAAGAGGTGAGACCACGTGGGAAGGCAGCTAGATGGCAGCGGGAAAAGAGGGCTGTCGTGCTTTTGGCGCGGAGCTTAAAAATGCTTCTTGCAAAGCCGTAGAAAGGACTTTAATCCATTTGCAAAAACTTGGGGGGATGGGAAATTCTAGTGCAGCCTGTGACTTTAAAGAAAGACCCACGCCAGGCCACATAGAAGTTGTAAGAAGCTGTTAGAGATTCGAAGCAGAGAACCTTTGCTTTCAGGCTGAGATAACTCATCCTTAAAAGACTAAAACCCCATTTTCTCCTGTGGCCCATAACTTGGCAGTGTGGGAAGACTGCGAAAGATTCATGGGAGAGATACCTTTTTCACTTCAACAGGACTGGGCGGACTGTAAAGTTGTGAAAATTCTGTGGCACCGCAGAAGAACCTTTTTTCCTTAAGCATAGAAAGACTCTTAAAGTGCAACTCTGACCAAAAATCCTATGTTCTTGTTTTGTTTTCACTTGTAAAAGGTTTGTGGTAAAGAAGGAGGCATTGGAAAAGAAAGTTGTTTAAAGGTTTGCTTTAATCTCTTATCATTTTCTTTTTTTTTCCACTTTTCATTCTGTTGGTAATAAACTTTTCTGTATATTGCAACTGTTTAAGTGTGGACCTTGTTTTGCCCTGAAGTTTCTTTACATTTTCCTCAATAAATCCGTATTCCCCTTATGCATATAATTAGATTTCGTGTGTTTGGCGTTTAAACCAGCGTCAAACCACAACAGATGTCACTCTGAAACAGCTCATTTTCCATTGCATTGGACTGTGAGCACAGAAACCTTATTCAGGGCTCTGGGTTGCACTTCCAGCTGAAGGGCACCTGAGTTCTCCATTGCTTCAAGACCTATGGACTGTGAAGAAAACTTGCCCACAACAATATGACTGGCTTAAATATCACATGGAACAAACAAACATGAAAATTGTGATGTCTAGTGCATAGCAAAAAATGTAGCTTTGTATTCACACAATTGAACACGGTTCAGCATTGGTTTATTAAAAATATAATTAACAAGATTACAGTTGTCATTAATCTAATTTATAATCAATTTTTATTGCATATATAAATTCTTGACTTTTGCAGAATTAAAAGGAAAGTACATTGCAAGTCATGCTATTGCCTTATGCAGGATCAGACAACACACTTTAGAAAAAACACAATTGTCCTGGGGTGACATGAGTCACCCCAGGACAACCACGTTTGCTTCTCACTTGATATGTCTACGTTAAAGGATGATGTACAGCTACAGGTGTAAGTCTGTTCAGATTAGTTAGTCTAAAAGGTCACAACTGCAGTTGATAGTGTTGAGTTTCTTATATTGTATGTCTTCCAATGTTTGATAATTTCAAGATAATAACAGCTTACTTAAACATTTCTTTATACGAAATTTTATATCATGTAATAAATAACACAGTGAATTACTGTACCATGCACGCTTTACAGTTTACCATGCACACTAGCATAAGATTGAAGGCAAGGGCACAGGTAGCTGAAGTGGTTGCTAATGGCCACGAGTGGTTGTATGTGAAAGGCACAGAGCCGAGTCCCAGCAAAGCAGACTGCGAGCACATCCCAGCCACACCATCCAAACACTACATTTACAGCAGCCTGCCCAGCTCACCTGCAAGGTTAACAGAGGCATTGCCTTTGCCCCCAGGAACAAAGCCTTTATTAATTGGCTTTCTAATACTGATGATTTTTTTGTTACTAATATACAAGAAGGGGAAGTGAAAAGACTTGTCTGTGTTTGGGCCCTTTTCTGGAGTGCGGCATGGCTTAGAGAACAGTGATGTGGTGACGACAAGCTCAACCTGAACTTATAAAAAGATAATTTTCCAATTTATGAATCTCTTGTCTACTACGGAACAGTGCAGGCACATGCCTGCTTGCTTGCTTTCTTGCTTTCTCCTTCTCTTTTCCAGCTCTTTTTATCTTCCATTCTTCCCTCAATTCTGTAAGTTTTATTAGTAATTCTTCCATAATTCTACAAAAATGCTGCATTATATAAAGGGATTAGACACTAAAATTACATCACAAAATTGTATAAAACTGTTCTAGTTAGTATTTAGAAGGTTGTTTTATAAGGCAAACACTTCTCTGTGGATAAACCAAGTTTATCAAGCAGTGTTTCTCTTTCACATCTAATCTTATAAAGCTCTTATAAAAGCCTGACTTCTGTCTCCCAAAACATGAAATTAAGGTGGGTACAAGCCAAGATCCCTTGTGACTGCTGAGACATTTCCCATAGGTTTGTCTAATTCTGAGGATGGTCAAGGCATTGCTTAGTGTGCCTAACTGCCCCAAGCCATTCAACAGCCTAGAACATTCAAGGAAGTAGGAAACCTACACAAGAGACCTCCTACCCTTGTCCTTTATCAGTCATGGATCTTAGCTCATTCATAGCACAGAGGGACAGACAGGGATGTAGCTTGTATGAATAAATAAGGAGTTTCTGGGGAGCTTAATCAGGGCTTTCACCCAAACTGGTCATTGTTTTTGTTCAGGCCACTCCTAATTGTCCCTTGTTGCCCTAAGAGCAGAAAGTATTAAGTCCCTTTAATTAAAGGGGACTTACTTTTTGTCTTTTCCTCAGCAGTTCTCATTTCCTCTTCAGAGATACTGGAAAATTGGCAGCATGGAGCTGCCTTCTGTCCTCCATCGGAGAAGGCAGGGCCAGGAGCACAAGCAGTTGGCAGCCCCAGAAAGATCACTGGTGGAGAGGATCAGAAATTTCCACATAGATACAGCTTGTCTAGTGGCTTATATGAGTCTGTATGTTCTATGATCTCCCTGTCATCACATATATGCAAGACATGCTCATGCCCTGTAGTCCTTAGGAATCTAAATGTCCTCCTGCAGCCGTGTATACTACTAAAAAATCAAAGAAGCTCCCGCATGGCTTTGAACTGTACCAGACAACACAGGGATTGTGGGAGCTTAACTATTCACAGATAGTTTTATATTTCTGCACTAATAAGCACAGGCTGACATGTACTCTTGTTTTCTCCCGACACACATAGCTTCATGTCATTGGGGACTGACCTGCATAAACAGCCATGAGGCAGGTTTGTGGCTCCAGCCTGAGGCTGTCCCCCCCTGGAGGGTTATAATGTCCTGAGAAGGAGCCTGTGTTTCTAGTCCTCAGAGCAATGCTCTAATCTTAAATCATTGAATATTAAGGTCAAGGGCAATAATTCCATTAAGCAGCAGTTGATAAATTACAAAAAGAAGTTAGCATATATTTCGATTTTTATACTTTATATAGCTAACACCGTATTTGTGTTATCTGTTCAACCTACTCAGAACTTACTAAACTTTCACGTCTCTAGAGAAGGCTATTCAGAGACTTTTCCAATTAGATATTCTGTTTACTATTTCTTTTCTATTCTTCTATGAGATCTAGTTCTTACCTTTCCATTCCCTTTTCCTAGAGCCACCCACACACATATGCACACACATATCTCCTATGTACCACTAAATCATGCACTTGTTAAATCTCTCAGCTCACCAAGTTCGTGCCTACTCTGAATGCAGAAATTATCCGTTCCTTTCAACCTCCTCATGTTTATGACAAATACTGTCCTCACTCAGGCATGTGTAGGTTTGGTCAAAAAATCTCCCCTGACACCTACCTGAACTCTGAATCCTCAGCAGCATCAAGACCTCCTAGATCAGAAAAGCACACTGAGTCCTCTCATCATCCATATAGCTCTATGGTCTACTTTGCAGACAGTGTTCTCAGAAGAGCTGCAAGTCTTAGAAAGCTCAGCTGAGAGTCACAAAAGGACATGGTTGCCTGAAGTGGAACTGTGCTGGGATTTAAGCACCTTTGTAGTCTAAGAGAGAAATTCACAGTTCATGGCTAGAACAATTCTCCACTCCTGGTTCATGAGGCATTGATGTAGGCCTGGAAAAGTAACTATAGTCTAAGGAAGAAGTAGACCTCACTGAGGATACATAAAGGTCTTGGGACTGGTTTTGTATTTTATCTAAATAGAATTTTGCATAAAATGCTCGAGTTATTCTTGGAACAGGGTTTACATCCAAATATCTCTCCAACCTATGGCTTAAGGGGTTAAACTTTCTCCAGTCCCAAAACTCTGGGCTTGTTTTCTGCAAAGTTTCCTGTCTCTGAAGGCAGCCGTTTAGGTACCTCAGTGCACGAGAGGACTGCAGAATATGGAACCTGACCTGAAAAAAGCATGTCCCTGCCACCCAGCATTAAGTAACTAATCTCACTGACAGGGCAAGGGTGTAAGACCTAACTCTGCCATCAGGGTTTTTTATTAGAAAACTTTGGCAGTTCTGTATTTAACACATTGCCTATTTTAATTCTCATTCGTATGTTCAATGACTAGAGAGCTTAGGTGTTTTATTCAGGGGTGTAGATACCATTGGGCATATAAAATTCAGTAGAGTGACTCAGAACATTATCATATTAACCTTCCTTTAGGGATCTAGTTCATACTCTGTCCTCTTTATTTTTTCATTTCCAATATTAACTGGATTTTTAAAGGCTGTAACTTGTTTCAGAGTCTATCCTCTGTTGAGCCAAAAGTCACTGATGGATAAGAACCAGCAAGCAATTAGCAACAACAAGTACTTAGTCATTAATGATGTAGCTTGTTCTGACTATCTCCTGGCAAGGTATCTGGATGCAGAAATTCTTCTCGCTCCTCTCTCTTCTGCCCTAAATTTATATTTAAGCCAATTCAAGAGATTAGACATGCCACAATATGAAAATTAATTTATTTGTTACATGTGCAGTTTGGATAATAGCCATGGGACATACCTCCCATGGTATGGAATGTAGACACACCTCATACACCTTGCAATAATGCAAGGAAGCCTTTTTCAATTATATTATTTTTAATCAATATATTGTACCAGTGTCGAACACTTTGTGACCACAGGATTACTGACATGTAGGATCACACCTTCTTTCCGTTGCATAGCTTGAAGAAATAACTAGAAGCTACTAGAAATTAAAGTATTAACTAGAAATATGTTACTGATGCTTTGTATGCAAGCTGAATATGAATCATTGCAAGAGCACAACACACCACTTATTCCCTGAAGTAAGTAAAACTCAATATTTTGTCAATGTTATAAAGGTGTTTCTTCCATACTACAAACAAAAGTAAGAGGATTTTTAAAAGATAGCTTATCAAATGATAAATAAAAAAAGATAAAATTACTTGCTTTGTTGTTTTAAGCACTTACATACTTTAAAGTTTGGGCACCTGTGCTCACAGATCAGTCTAGAGTCCTGTTTTGCAATCATAAGGTATGATATGCTGATTAAATATTTTAAATATAGAACATAAAATCCCAATCCAAATCTGAGAAATGCTAACAGTATTCCACTTGTGTGTAGATGAAATATGCTTATTCTAACATTCAAATATTTACCCTAAATTCCAGCTCCGAATGACTGTATGTGTTAAAATGACAAACCCAGATGTTTAACCTGTTGGATACAGGAATACAGCTGTTTAAAGCCCACTTTCTGTAAAGATTGAAGTAATTTAGCTAAATGTTAGCTGATATTTAGGAATTGGTTTAAATACATTATGACACAGAGTAAAAGCCCACTAATTTTTAGTGAATGTCTGTATTAATAGATCCTCTGTTTATGCTTTGCATTCTATTTGCAGGTCATATTGACTCTCCTGAGCTCTCTGTAACATTTTTCTGCCCTTGTCCAGAGACTGATTCAATTAATGAACTTTCCTCCACCCATGGTCCTGGGCCTGTCAATCACCCCTGACCCCTTTTCTTGCTCTCCAATCAGCTGAGCTGAGCCTCTGACAATGAACCAAATATTTTGGGTTGAAATGCATGAGAAAAAAAATTTCAGCTTGCAGATTACAAACAGACAACTACCACACAAAGGTTCCCATGGCTCAAGGATGTCTACGCTTCCATGTGAAGGAGCAAAAGGGTCCTTAAAATGCACACTCCTTAGAGTCCCCAAGATTCAATAAAAAAACACAACAAGGCTATTCCACTTCCATGGTGACTGAACTGTTCAGCTCTGCTTAAAATAAGGCATCTGTCCAAGACTATTTAAAGTTCTTTAACTATCTCAGGTGCTTAGGGATTTAGACTGTGTCAGATTAAGACCTCTCTAAAAAATGGACATTACAAATTTGGGAAAAGGAAACTCCACTCTGATGGGAGTATCAAATGAGTCTCTAGCCTCAAATGGAAAACAGAGTATCTGTTGTTTTGAGCAGAGAACCACTTTCACTTTAAGTAAATTGAGAAAGTAGAACCCATCTATGGAAAGATCTAGAGAGATGTAACCCATCTATGCCCAGAGGTACTGCCAAACCTTGGTGACCATAGTCCTCCTCACAATAATACTCCTCCAATGGTTAAAGTACATTCTGATGGATGAAATGCCCAGGTTTGGTAAAGCTGAATATATTTAAACATGGGTTTGAATCCTGTGACTTAGTGTGTAGAGCTTTTACCTAACAGGTCAGGGACCTGGACTTTGGTCCTTGCTTTGAAATTTATGAATTTTGCTTTAAAGAGCTATATGGTAAATTAGATTGTAGAGGCTTTTAACTGCCAACTGAATCTAAAGATTCTAATTTCTGCCATGGCTGTTTTAACCATAAAATTGAAATGTGTCCAGTGTCCTTGACTTCTCTCACTTGAGGAATCTGGTACTTGACTGCATTATGACACTTTCAGGAGGACAGGTGTGGGATGCTTTCTTAACTTTTTATCCCTCTATCTGAGGACCTTGATTCTGTCAGAATACATTAGATGCTATTTCAGAGCTTCCACTGTGCTGGGAAGTGAAGCAACACCTGATGTCTCTATCCCAGTGAGGCTGAAATTCTGATCCTCTTAGACCAGAGACTTGTCACACTGCAGGGAGTGAACTATCAGAAGTAAGGCAATGTTGTGCCTTTTGGAGAAGTGTATGTAAACATCATGAAAAGGCTGGGTTCTTTCAGCAGTTGTTGTCTCCAGGTAAAGAAAGGTCTGCAATCATTATTTTGGACTTACACTGATTTAACTTCAATCCTGCCTTAAGTCTAAGCCTGAGATTTTTATTGGATTCATCCCCTAATGCCTATTGAATTAATTTCTTTATCTCAATGAATATTTTGCTCATATATACCTTTGAACATCTGGACACAGCCTTCTGTGTCTCTCCTTAATGCCTCTAGTCCATCGCTATAACTCAGTCATGGATTGCTGTCAAAAGTTGTCATGGTATCCAGCCATCAAAACACATATCAGCAATAAATCATGCACATACTCGCTCACCCCACTGAATGCACTACTCCCAAAATGTTTCAGTGTATTACCCCCCTGCGGAACAGGAAGGACAAGGTGCCTCCTGTAGCAGAGTGTCCTATCATCCTGAAACATGTGAATAAGTTTTACATGGACTTTAAAACATTAATTTCAGGGCCAAGCAAACAACTAAATAATTTTGCTGTTACATGGCTTCAGTCATATATTGCAACCAACACTTTCACAGTTATGATATTTCACAGTGGCAGTAACGAAAGTGAAACAAACCGAGCTTAAAATAACTCTTTTTTCTTCTTAATTTCTATGGCTTCAGCAACATTATGCAGTCTTGGTGCTTCTTTTAATATCCTATACTTGTGATAGCATCCATGACCATCCTCTGGGAAATGGCTGAAGGGCATAATATCCTGTCCATCCTTTTCTTTCTGGACAAAACTTGGGCACGTCCCTGTGTGAGACATGCGCAGTGTTGGGGCAGCAAATCTGCTAGTGTGCCTGCCCCACAGAACTGTGGCACAGGACCAGTTTGGGCTCACAGGGCAAATACTAGCCCTTAGGGCAGATAGAAGTCTTTTCTGCCTCACCCGAACCACACAAAGCAGCCTCACTGAACACCAGGGTTGTGCCCAGTGTTTTCTCTTGGCATTTGATTAGCTCTAGGTTGCAAGCCATAGGAAAAAAGCTGTAAATCAGACATGCTGCACACAGTCATAGCATTCCTTTGGAAAATTTATTTAATGCTTTGTAGATATGCTCAAGCAATACTGATGAAAATTGTCATTCAAAGGCTTTTCCCAGAATAACAGTTTAGTGAATTTCTCAGTCATGTTACTCAGTCCAGATTTACAAAACCCAAAAACTTTTGTGCACATGAGTGATCAGTACAAGGCCTGTGGCTGTGGCCTTCAATCTTTACAGGGTGGAAACAGCACATCTATTTTGCTATGCAATTACACCCTAGAAGTTACATGATGTTATGGAAGTCAAAGCCTTACATTTTTCAAACAGGGGTACTGCTAAAGCTCTAAGTCAAAATAATGAAATAAAAATTTGGAAAAATGTATTGAACTATCAACAGATGCATTGCTTAGAGCGTTGGCTAATTACACTAGCAGATTATCAACTGCAATGTCAGCACCAAAATACTGACTTAGGTTTTATATTGTTCCTTGTGTTGTTATGTACCACACAGAATCTTAGGAAAAAAATTCCCAGAAAAATATGAAGCTTTAATGCAGAAGAAATTAAAGCAAGTAAATGGTGGGTTTAAGTACTACAGAGACATGAAGCATTGCTTCTTCATATCCTGCTAAGAAGCAACAGCTGTACTTCATTTTAACTTGACGTGCTTCAGAACTCATACTCATATAGGTATTTAATGATCCAAACATAATGGTCCTGCATAGTTTAATTACTTATATGAAGGCTCAGCTTCATATGTAATCTCTTAATAAAAGATGCTGCTGTGGAAATCTTGCTTTGGTTCTAACAATGAATAAATGCTCTAACAGTGAAAATGCTTTGGTGGAATTGGAGATTATTGACCATGGATCCTGAGCACTGTTGACAGTCAATGTTACTGCTTCTTGATAGACTCCTTGTTTCTTTTTCCTTCATGGTACAGCCAATACAAGGAGAACAGGTAGAGTGCAAGACAGACCATCAAATCATAGTGGTAGAGTGTTCCAGCAAATAGAAGAAACAAGAAGAAATAAAATATTTTGAAAGCAATATGTTTTAAACCTGCAGACCCACTAGGTAACTTGAGTGCTTCACTCTTCTGGTTAGAAATATCTGCGGAATCAGAAGTGTGTTGGCCTTCTTTCTGTGAGTCATCAAGCCAGTTTCGTGTTTTCCCCTCAGTTATTAAATGGTCAGATCGAGAGTCTGTTCCTCCATTTTCTTTGATAGACTTACTAATTAAAGCCTCTGGCCTCCATGACTTCTCTTGTTGGAGCTCTGCTTGATGGAAACACTGACCTGTATTCCTTCCTCTTCCTTCTCCAGAAATTGCTGCATCTGAAGTAGAAGGTACTTCTCCTTTTTCAACTTCAGAAGAGAAGTTTTTGTTAATACATGTAATTTCATTCATTAGATTTAAGTTGTACCCTGACTCAGCAGCAACATTGTCAATGACTTTGGATTCAAAGTGTCTGTACAGGTGCTCCATACCTCCTTCCACTGTGGGCCCTTCTGACAAGCTTTTATTATGGTAACTAGGCACAGTATTTGTGCCGGAAGGTGGCATTTTTGTTTCAGCTTTAGAATATAGACACGAAAGTGTATCAACATGCCTTTCTTCCCTATGGAGCTCTTCTACTTTCTCACGGTATAGATGCTTCTGGGTGTGCAGGGGACTTTTAGGTACTTCTGAACATAAACCCTGCTGCAAATCTTCTTTCTTTCTTGTAGGAGAAGCCTTTACTGCTTCTCCTACAGGTAGAATATTGTCTGGTTGTGCTTTGGCACATTTTTCCCTGCTATTGCATACAGACTTCAGTTCTCCTTGCGGTGTTTCATGTACGCATGCATTATAAATACCTAAAACTGATTCCTTTTCAAATTCAGTGTCATATAATACACCCACTGTGTTGAGTTGACAAAGAGCATAATGTGAACCATCATTTCTCCCTTCATGTGTATCAAACGCTGTTTCCTTTTCCTCTGTGGGCCTGTCACTTAGTGCAGTCTCTCGAGGTAGCTTAGCAATTACTGCTTTTTCACTGCCAGGCGTTTTTTCTGGAGCTTTTTCTGATGTTGTTTTAATTATATAAGCTGTACCTGCCTCTGCTTCCTCTGTAATACCCTGCTCAGAGACAGAAGACTTTTCACAACTCTCTGCCTCCTGGCAGGTAAACAACTTCTTTGTGGAAGTCATGCTCTGAGGTTCCATGCTCCCCCTCACCCTCCACTGAACCTCACTCCCCGTTTCTTGCCACCTCTGCTCCGCAGAGTTTGCTTCGCTTTCCCTTCCGATTGGTCTCCCTTTATTTGCGTTGTCTGGGTTCTCTCTGTCTTTTAACCTCCTGAATACTCTTTGTTCCTGAGTGTCCTCAGGTTGCCTTTCATCCACTCTGGTGGCCCTGGATGCCTGCTTGTTGTTCTCAGCTGGCAGAGGTACTGAGTTCAGGGCTTTGGCATTGTGTTTCCTGTGTGACTTGAAAGGCTTGGAAGCTTCCTCCTCACCGATTGATGCCAAGTCTTCTACTTCAATGACTTTCTTCTCCTTCACTAAATCAGTGTTAGTGTTCTTTTCTGACATTTCACCAACTCCTTTTTTTTGTGTGTAATCTGTTGAGACACCAGCATGTGCAAAAGTGCCAGCATGTAAATCTCCTCTTAAATGTACCTGAACTTTGCTTTCAATCATCTTGATTTTTCCCTCATTTTTGTCAGCATCTGACAACGGTGAATCCACAGTTTGGTGAGACATTTGTGGTGCCTGGTGCTCCAGAGCTGGATTAGCATTGCCATCCAGCGTCCTTGCTATGCATGCATTTAATTGCACGGATTCATCATGCTCTGGCGAAACGGTTTCTGGTCTCGTTTCACAGGCCCCTTTTGAGGTACCAGCAGCATCCTCACTGATGAATAACCTCTCCATCATCTGACTTCCCGAGGCACTATCTATTTCACCTTTTGAAATATCTGTTTGCCTCTCTCCTTGTCGGCTTGAGCCAGTAGCCGTAATATTGATAGCCTCATTCTGCTTTGTCACAGGAAAATCTTTTGCCGATAAAAGGCTTTCACTGGTACCAGTACGGTCCAAAGACCGCTCGTAGCTGTTTACTGAGCCAGCAGTGACTTCTTTCCCTGGTAGCTGACTATTATAATCTCTTACAGAATACTTAACTTTATCTTTTAATTCTTCTCCCATTGCACGTGAAGTGTTTTCAGATGAGGAACTGATAGGCACAGGGAGCAAGTCACTGCTTTCTACACAGGTTAGCTTTTTCACCAATCTTTCAGTTTCACTTGGAAAATTAATTGGTTCTGTTGTGTATAAATTCCTTTCATCTCTGGAAGAGGTACCTCTAGCTCCTGTGAAGTGCTGATTTAACTGAAACAATAGAATAGAAAAGAATGATCAAAAAGTGCTTTGCAAAAATACGCCAAATGAAGAAGGCAGGATTTCATTATGGAAAGTTTTGTTTTCAGTAACAAAGCTTTTATGGAAACATGTTCCAAACCATTTGCAAAATTTGCATTGCATGTATTTTTTAACATAGGTAATGAGCTTTATGGTGGTGCTGAAAGGAGCAGGAAATAAAATAGTGCTCAGAACCCTCTCTCTTTATTCATGAGTTCAGTAAGCTGCTAGTGCATTTTATACAAATTAAATCTGAAGAGAATATTCCCTTAAAGGCAGGCTAATTCGTTCTCTGTACATTTGATTCTAGGTTTGGAGAGAGGAAGCCGTGAGGTGAGGGGGGAGGATTGGTGCATAAATGAGGGCATTGATACAGTACATCAATGTCCAGTAATGTACAGTATTGTCCAGTAAAACAAAGATACATTTCACACTGACAAATACTGTAGGGATTTTCTGTGCTTCATTTCTCGCAGGGACCATTTTACAGGCTTCAAACTAGACTGTTTTTAGACAATCTGGTAAGACATGAGTTGGAAATGAGATTAGCAAAGTAAAAGGCCAGAAACTAATCATTCTCCCTCCTAGCTTCCAAATATCATATTGTATTATTCAGCTATGCCTGCTTGTCATTGCACTCTCTTCTCACTTTAGCAGAGTCACACTGATAGCACTAGCTGATCAATTAGAGGCTAGCTTCTTGGGCACCCCTTTATACATTTGCACTTGCTGTAGATACCCCCATTACAGTTTCTCTTATTAATATGTTTTCTGCAAAGCCTCTGCAAACTATTAATAGTAAAACGTCACTCAAAGAAAAGTGAGGGAGCTAATGTCTCTGCAAATTCTGTTTTAATGACCCTCTGCCAACCAGTGCTCAAGTGTATTTGAGTTCTTCGGTGATGCCAACTGTCAGGATTTAACAGTGAGATGCCTGTGTTTTTTTCCCCTCCTCATAACTGACATTTGCATGATCTCAATAATTATATGCAAATCTTACGATTTCCCCTTCTTCTCACATAAGGCTCATGTTACTTGTCAACTGCACAGCTGTCTTGTGAGCCAATGCCTGTGTGTTTCAAAGATTTGGTTGTATTTCCATGTATTATAAGCCTTCATTGTTTAATTCATTAAAGAGCGCACAGTGCAAATTAACATCTAAATTATAGCTCCCCCTTCATTTATTTTACGGACGAGTCTGGCAATTGATAAACAAATGGTTATATTTGATCCTCTTTTTTGTAAAAGGGTGGACTGAGAACAACAAGGGATTTTAGAGGTCCTCTTTTGCCCGTTTCACCATTAAGGAAAAAAAAAACCAAAACACTGACTTTCAGGCGGTGAAAGGTCGCACAATAGGCAACAATTTTCAACTTTTTAAAGTAAGAGACAACAAAAATTTATATTCAAATGAGAGGAATTTTTTCTGTCTATAAGCAAGAAAAAAAAGAACAGTTCCCATCTCCCTCTCTTGTCTGATTCAGCATTCACATTTTCACAGGTGATAGCTATTATAATCTATGATTATGAATCTGTGCACCCAAATGATATGAGCTGAGAACAGACACTGGGAATAATAGATTACTGTATGTGTCTCATTTATTGCCATTTTTTCTTTCATACTGAAAAATGCAAGGCAAACCACACACACACATGCACGCACACAAATCCAAATAGATTGAATGTTCACTGAGTGTGAAATTCATTGTAAAAAATATAATGTAAAATACTGATATAGAAAAATCTGCTAATATAAATATATATATACTATGCTCATACAGTTACAATTTCAAAAATCTCAGAAGTAAACAGTACTACAAATATAAAAATTTTACAAATAGAAAGCATATATTTAGAAATATTCCCGTCCTAGAGACTAGGAGCGAAGATTTTTTAAACTGTTACCCTTCTAATTCCTTAAAACTGTCATTTAGAGCCTCCGGTAAAGAAGTAAAAGGGAGAAGTCATTAATTTAAGACCAGAAAAAGTTGATGCACTATACCGAAATCAAAGCACCTTCTATTGTTGAATCAGTTAGAGATTGAGTGTAAGTACAGACCAAGGCTTTACATTTGTAAATTAGTACATCAGTCAGCTCTGTTAAAAGGGGGCATTTCACCAGCTTTGAAGCTTAAATGGATTCAAATCATTTAATACTGTAGATATAATTGTATAACACTTACCAGCAACTCTAATTCTTTTTCATCATCTTTGTGATCACCCTGGTTGTATTCTGCATTTTTCTCTTTTATATTTTCATTAGCTCGTTTGGTGTCTTTGTCTTCTGCTTGTGAATAAACAATCTCTGGGATGTTTGTGTCTGAAGAGTTAACAAAAACATAGTTGAATAATTTCCATGAGGTTGGTTGTTACACTATTTTTAATTAACATGTGCAGTAAGGAAGAACTAATTAAACCGGGTGTTGTACCTGAAGTCCTTGAGTTATTCCATGTGCCATCATCAGACGTTGCCAATATTTCTTCCTTTCTGTTAAACAAAAAGAAACTTCTTGTGTTATTCTGCAAAAACTATTGTTCTAATTCCTCTTAGACTCAAATATAAAGACTACTAGTTAATTACACAACATTTTGAATGCTGTTTGAAATTCTGAAAATAACAGCTACATAAAACGTAGCTTTTTTTGAGTGACCTGATATTAAGGCTTGGTCATAAGACTGGTCAAGAAAATGCGAATGTGTTGACCTTCAGATTACATTGCAAATCTGATGAGTTTTCCCAGGCCTTTTCTGAGAAAGCAGCACAAAGGTGATTAGATGGGTCAGTGACAGGAGAGCATAATTTTGGGGTCAGGCAAGGGTCTGGAAGGATACCTATGTTCAAGACACCAGGGATCTCTCTCGCTTGTGTTTTTAAAATATTTGTATATATACAGAGATGGCTGGAAAAAGGCATCTTTGTTACCTGAAATAAATCAAAAGCTTCTCCCTGCATGTGTACAGTATAAATCCTGTTGCTAAGCTATGCCTGGCCAGCAGGAACAAATTCTGCTTCCCTGCAGCCAGTGCAATTTTTTCTGTTGCTTTGCTGGCTGTGAAAACAAAGGCCAGGTTCAACACAAAAAACACCTACAGAGAGATGCTGAGTGCCTGCAGTCCTCATCAATATCAACGGATATCAATCGACTGCCAAGTCCTAGCAGTTCGAATTGTGTGCTTATAGGGATCTAACCTTTAGTGGAAAAGGAAAAAATGTTAAGAGAATGTCACTTATGTAAAATTTAAATTATTATATCACTCCTAATGACTCCTCTATGAGGAGCAATTTTTTTTCTGTAGGTCTTAATTTATCTGATTTTCAACCAGCCGTCCACCTCTGTTACTGAAAATTACTTTCTAATTTTCAAATATTAATCTTTTCCCCTTCTATTTTCTCCTAGTGTCTTTCATTTGAATTGATATAACATTAACTCTGCCACCTAAATGCTTAATTCAGAAGGAGGATGCTAAATTTATACTCTGTTAAAAGAACGTAGACATCTACTGTCACCAACTTTTTAAAAACCAGTCTTTATAGGGATTTCCAGACTAAAGCAGACAGAAGCTCTTGCCAGTCTAGCATCTGATCTCTGACACTGGCCACCATCAGATACTTCAGGGGAAGATGTAGAGTTCTTGTAGGAAACTACTTGGAGTAATTTGCACTGCCCTCTTAAATTTCCTCTTGGCCATTTTTTGTTAGAAGCTGTCCTTGAAGCACAAGATTTAATGCTCTCTCAGTGATTCTTTTTCACCATTAATTACAATAGTGCTAAATATTCTTGCAGTCTGTATAAATGTCATGTCACGCTTGAATTCTGGTATGTGCATAACCTCCATGTGTTTTTCACTCTTCTACTCATGCTGAGTTGTACTTTCCGCTGCCAGCAGTTGCTATAATCTGCATTTCATTCTGAAAAGGGTGGTAACCTTTTTTCAGTTAATCTGGGGAGGTTTTAAGGTAAATCATTAGTGCTTATTATTTATACATAGGATTTTGGGGAGGGTGGTTGGTTTTTTTTTGTTTGTTTGTTGGGGTTTTTTTACTGTGCGAAGGCTTGTCTTAGTGTTACACCTAGTTCCCGGTTTTCTTCAGCCCTTTTGCATCTTTTTCACTCATCTGTTTCCACAAATCTAGACACTGTGTAGGTTGGAGTTTAACCATGATACAGATGCATCAAAGCATTTAGGTGCTATTAGAGTATCTGCAAAAGCCCCAGATTAGGAGCCAAGACATGTATAACAAATGAACTGAATCATCACCCCGAAACAGTGATCCCAAAACCACATGGGCCCAGCAGGAAACCTTCCACTGCTTTCCAGTGGGGAAAAAAAGAGCATCTTAAAGTGTCTACATTTCTTGGAATGCAGCTGACTACCTGCAGTGTTCAGCCATATGGATGCCACAATTCTTGGGAAGCAGAGATGGCACCATTTGCTGTTAGAAGGAACTCTTCTCCTACTTCTTAAAGAAACAAGAATGACAAATTTTTTCATTAGAGAAGCATTCCCAGAAGAAGGGGAGTTGTTAATTCCTATATCTAGCATAATATTCTACTGGTAGCTAGAGTTCACATCCAACTACTGTGGCATCCAAGTAGCAGTGCCACTTTCAGCTTCTATCACAATCTTATGTGATAAAAAACCCCACTGCACATCATTCATTCAAAAAATGCCTAGATTACCAGGATACAGAACATTTGGGGAAAAACTGGAGGGCAGATTTGCCTACTCCTAATGAAGTTGGATGTACAAGCAGGATCCTTACTCTTTATCTTAAATTTCACACCTTGGAGAAAGGAGAAACTGGATTCTGCCATCTGTTTGCTGTGTTTCCTGTGCAGTGCATACTTTTGGTTTTGGTTAACATATTTTCAGTGTAAAAATATAGACACAGTGTTTGAATAAGGATGCTGAGTACCTATTTTATAAACTTTTAAATGTACAGGTGTAAAGATGCTTCAAGCTAGATAATTATGGGTGTGTGCCAGGATAGTGCTACCTTATCTAGCCTTATTCTTCTAAGCATCTGTGTTCAGGCAGTTCTGTATATCATTCCTATTATCAGTGCTGAGAGATTAACACTTCCAAAAGGAGATTCATTCCCTCTAACGTGGGCATCATGAGTAAGATGGAGTGATATATCCTTCGAAGGTGCTTCTCTACCTCTGAAAGAGACTGACCATAAAGTGAACCTACAGCTTCAGCCATTATCTAAGGCTCCATGAATCTCACCTTGTAACTATAAATTCAATTTGGAATGTGGTTATGGAGTTTTAGTGGCTGCGACTGTAAAACTCAATGTATGTATGTCCTGGGCCCCTCAGTTTTACTTTTGCTGTGATTAGAGCTGAATTTTTCCTTAACTTTTGTTTGAGTAGCATCTGGAGCCCTGGTCCACAAGCTTCTTTTCACAACAGCAACACAGGTAAAAAATAGCAATGATAACACAGCCTCACGGCTAGGATACACACTGCAGGGCTTGTAGCATAATTTCTTACCTACTGCACTGAATTTTATAAAGATTTCTGGTTTTTAGCCCATTATTTGTGCACACCTGCCCTGCAAATACCTGATTACAGGGAATGTCAATGTAACCGTTATTTTACTTAATTTAATTTTATATCAGTAATATCTGTCCTCATATAGTTATTCTTGGGGGAAATCTAAAATTGCCTTAAATTGAGGATATTGATACTGCAGTGTTTGAGGATCACGAGGAGCATAAAACAATAGCAATTTGAATCACTACTTCAATTTAAGAAATGATATGAAGATGTTGAGGCTATGGGTACATGTATCTACAGAACAATCTCAAACATATATGTATGCCCTAAGGACTGAAATACTTTCCAAAAACCAATAAAAATTAGCCCCTTCATCAAACAGGGGCAATTAGAAGGTGTTTGTCTAGTTCATAAGTTTTTCTCCGTATTTCTCTGAAAAGGTCCTAGCACAGTATCAGAATTCCATGAGCAGATTTTTGAACTAGAGTATTAATTAAACTTTTGTTTCAGAAATTAATTATTGCACTTTGTTGTGAAGGGTGGTCTAAATTTGCCTTACATGATGAGAGACACAATATTTGTGTTATGTTAAAAAGGGTTTACTTTTATTTTTAAGTGATCCAGGTATTCTGACAACAATGCAAGCTAGAAAAAAATCCATTATGTCAGCTGATGCGATTCCACTCTAGCGTAAGTACCTGTAAGCCTGCAGAAGCTCTGTTGCTTTTTCTCATTCAGCTGAACGGGGCACATCTTCATAAAGTACACCAGGAACTTATAAATTTCTACCAGCTTAAAAACCCCAAAAACTATGCTCATATGATTCATTCTTGATGAAATTATCATTCACTTGCATTGAGTTATAAAAATAAATCAGGACTGAAAACAGGTTATCATTGTAATTTTGCATTAGAAAGAACAAATATGAAGTTCAGGGGATAGTTAGTAGTACTGAGAGGACTGAAAATGTGATGGACATTATGTGAAGGAGTTCAGAAGTCCCAAAATTATATGGAATTGGCATCCCAGAGAGGAAATGTTAAATTTGAACCCTAAAGATGTGAAGAGTAGATAGAAAATGTGTAAGTGAAAGAAAAAAAATTAGCCAATAAACAATATTTCTTTGACTTCATGAAGGGTTGGAATAAACTCAGACATGTCAAGGCTTTCAAACTAGCCTTTTTAAGTTAAATAAGGATTTTTTTTTTAGAAGTGAGGTTTCTTTAAGATTTCAGATAATCTATGTATAACCCAACAATCAAAAGACTTCTCATAAACTCTTCTACCACACTGCTAGTGATGGGGCAGATTCTTACAGGAACAGAAATCTTGCAGGGCATAACTGATAGGAACAGCAATTTATAAAATTATATTATTTTAACCAGTCTGGGAGCAGAACTTGTTGTTTAAATATGCTCCAATTACGACAAGCAGAAAATCTCCAACCCAAATCTGAGAGACCCAACAGAGGAAAACACATATTGGTTTAAACCTTTCCTATTCATATCTATTAAATTGGTCTTATACTGTAACAATATCAAAAGAGTAGAAAAAGTAGTAGCTATATTTAGGAAAAAGAAGAGAAATAGTGTCAAGGCAACTACAGACCCAGGTGTCTTCAAAAAGTTTTCACAATAGATTTAGAACAAAAATGAGAGAAGAAATATAGATAAATGGAAAATGGCATAAAAATGCCAGACTCACCTGATAATATCTCTCTTTGATAAGATTACTGTATTTCCCTTGTCTAAAAATCAGTTATCTGGACTTCATTAAAGCATTTGTTGTGCTGCCACATGGGAAATTTATTAATTAAACGGGAGAAGAGGGAGATGAGCATAAGAGCTGGGAGGTGGGAGAGGGGCTTGGTGCCAAGCACGGTCCCAGGAGCTGGGCTGTGGAGCTAGCAGGCATTGCTGGGGAATTGGAGAGGACAAGTCATGTAATCAGACTTACTCAGTCATGTTATTATAGACCAAAGCACAAGAAGTCAAAGTTAAATTAAATCCGTGGCAGAGAGGAAGTTGGGAGACATCACCAACACAGAGGAGGATTGAAAGGAATCGGTGGCCTGGAGGATCAGAATAATAGATAAGGGATGAAATTCAAAATTATAAAGTGTCAGGTTATACATTTAGGGACTAGAAAGAGTTTCGGCCACAAAACTAGGCCTCAGAAGTTGGAAGAAATGGGTGAACAAGAAAAATCGGAAGGTTTTTTTTTTGTCAGAAACAATTTCCAAGCCACTGGTGCGAGATGAGATAGACACTGCGATATCAAGGCAAACCAAGTTCAGCAGTAATGTCTCAGAGAAGGTATTCCCGGTTGTGAAAGATTTCCAAGAAATGTTCGTGTTGTGGCACCAGGCACCAATAAGAACTCCTCTAGAACATTTTTTTACAATGTCCAAGAAAAGTTGACTCAAACTGGTACATGTTCAGAAGAGGACTAGAGGAAGACCGGCAGGATGAAAAACCTATATTAACCAAGGAGGCATATTGAGTAGTTCTGTTTTCAGCATAACAAAATAAAATCTGAGAGGAGGAATAAATGCCCTCTACTGATATAGCAAAGGGGTAAATACCCAGAAGACAAAAAAGCAGCAAGACTGTTAATGCATTAATATAAAGAGTTCACAAAAACATTCGTTGTGAAAACTTAAAAGAAGATCTATAAGCACAAGAAAAGTATATCCTGTAGTTTTTCAGTGCAAATATCAGACACAAGAAACTGAGAAGGTCTCAGTATGGAAACATGAATATATTTTGTGAACAAGATTATGCAACACATTTCCCAAGGGGTAAGACTTCATGATCCCATCGTCACAATCCAGCCCTATTTCAAATGCTCCTGTGCAGCTATATGCCCTGAGAGTTATGCCTGCAGGAGTGCACATTTTCACTATGGAACAGCAGGTGCTTTGGTCTGGCCTGAAATAGGTTTGAGACTACAGCCAGGAGCAACAAACTCCTTCATAATGGGTGGGGTTATCGTAGGTTGTCATGATTTTAATTCACACACCAATATTTGGCTAAAGCTGTGTCTATATGTTTGTATAACTCACGGTACCATTGATATATCCACTTATGTTAGATCTTGATATCTAAATCATAGGATATTTATTTTTAAAAATGTGAGAAAAAGGCTAAAATTGTTGGATTACAGAGTATGGAAAGATGAAAATGTACCTGAAAAACTCTGAAATTAATGCAACCTGATGAATTTTATACTATCTCATATTTAAAAGAAAACGTGGGATTATGTTATTTAGTCTGAAATTCAGAGAGGCATGAGGCTGTTAAAGTATTCAAAGAATGTATTTCTCAAATATTTAGTTAAAATATGTAAAAGGGAAAAAAGTTTTTAACACTATTTTATCTAAAAATAGTCTTAGGTTTTGTGGATTCTTTCATGCTTCTGATTTTTACTGCAGATTCAAAATCAAAACAAATCAAAATTCTACCCTGAAGGTAATGTACTGTAGTTGAAGTTGAGGTGAAGCTAAAATGTCCTCATGAAAAGAGCTGGCAAGACTGAAGTTGCTAG
Source organism: Rhagologus leucostigma (assembly GCA_013397725.1). Classification (NCBI taxonomy): domain Eukaryota; kingdom Metazoa; phylum Chordata; class Aves; order Passeriformes; genus Rhagologus; species Rhagologus leucostigma. The sequence continues at coordinate 36,970 of VZTD01003148.1, read as the reverse complement.
CCAAACAGTAGTTATATTTTAATTTCAGGACAGATTTCTAAGCCTAAGAGTAACCTCATACAGCAGCAGCCTTCAATATAACGAGTGCTTTTGGATCTAGTGCCAAAAATAGCCAGCCTTGCTGAAGAATGATGCCACTGGGATGTAAACAATATGTGAGATCCTTGAAATGAAGTAGTACCATGTGTCAGCAGTGTTTTACTGAGAAGCAGAAGAGCAAAAAGTAAATTAGTGCAGTTAAGTACTCATGTTTGAGCAGTCATTGGAGCCAAACAGGCAATCCTGCACAGAACTGTAACCCCACGGAGCTGGGAAAGGGAATATGGAGAGGGAATGGCAGGCAGCTTAGTTTGGTTATTTTCGTATCGTTAGCAGCAGATGTAATTTCAGAAGGAAGTAGAGAAGGAAATATCTGCATTTAAACAAGCAACAACAAAAATTATTTTAAAACATTTATGTACGCATTGAAAGCAGAAAGCCTGTAAAATGTTTTAAAGACCTGGGTGAGAAACTAGAGAAAGGGTTTTCCACACGTAATTCTAAAATTCAGTAGTATTGTATGCAATACCATTCAAAATCCACAAACATGCAACAAGAATGAATTTCTCAGGAAGAAGCAATTTTGGAAAGGATTAGGAAAGATTTGGTATGTCTAAAGTTCTAAGCAGAGCTTTAAAGTTCTATTCAATTGTTTGTAAGGCTCAGAAGAATAAGAATTCAAGATAATTTTTTACTAACATAACCCCCATAACAGTTGGCTTGCTTTAAAATATTGCCCTACTTGTGTTGGTCCTAAAATACCAGTTGGACTGGGAGAAAATATTTCCAAAACAAATTCACACTGAGAGGAAAATGCAAGAAGGAAAAAAACCCTTGGTACTATACAGAAAAAAAAAAAGCAAGCTAAAAACATAAGCTTCATTTTGGTTAGGGAGCTACCAAGGGTCCTGATGCAGACTTTCAAAGCGCAGACTTTGACTTCATTTGTGATAGTGTCTCCATAGTTAATTTTATTCTATCTCACTAACTGAATGTATGAACTAAATGTTTAATGAGTAAAGACAAACTCATTCCTTGCCTCCATATTGCTCAGTCCAAAACTCACTACAGGGACAAGTCTCCCTACTGATTTAAACTGATGTCTGTGTTCTCAGAATTTGAAATTATAGTTTTATAATACAACCACTCCACAATTTATTACCACATGCAGTTCTTAGTCTCAAGCCCTGGTGCTGCCAGAGAAGTCACAGCTGAGCTCAGGAAGAGGAGGTACAGCCTTGGCTTGAAGCCACCTTTGTGCTTCCTGGGGCCTTGCCTCGCTGTGCCTCAGCACCCCCCAGGGTCCATAATGTGGCATGGAGATGACAAGGAGGATTAGAATTACCTGTCTATGCACTGGCATAAGAGGGAAAATACATTATTTCTCTTCTGGAGAATTTCTAACATGGAAGACTGCCTGCTTCAGGTGTGTCCAATGGCCTCACCACTGATCAAGTGCTTGACCTCTTATTTCAGGACACTTGAAAACTGAGAGGCCACAAAACATCTGCAGCAGACGCGTGCAGTGAGACACGTTTATGTGCCACCACCTGTGTGTTATGGAGAGAAGCCATTAAGTGCATGTTCTGCCTCCCAGGAGCAGATCAGAACTATACACAGAGGCTCCAGTGCCCAGTAGTGCCTGGCAGTGCTGGCCACACTGGACCGAACCAGCTGGTGGGCAGCAGGATCTGGCCTCATCCAGAGTTCTACCTGTAAGTTGTATCTGCCCAGGCTTTGAGCTCCCTGTGTCTATGGAAAAGAAAGAGCCTTGGTAAAGCTAAGGAGCAAAATCATTGTTATTGCCAGAGCTGGTGCTTATTTCTTATTTGTTTACCTGCATATTTTGTCTAAATGAAGGCAGAATATTATTTTTATGAACGGTATGCTCTCATTTGGAATTGACACTAATGAATTCAAGGCCCTTTCCCCCTCTTGTTTGTACCATCAAATTAATTAGCTCTATTGTGACATCAGTATTTTTCTCAAGTAGTTCAAGGCTTGAGCATTTTCCTTTCTTTTTCTAAAGGGCATCTTCAGTGCCCTTTATCTACCATAAGAATCATGCATCACTTGTATTTTTCACAACTAATGCTGTTTATTGTAAAAACTGATTGTGATGTGAAGATTGTTATACTGTGTGGCAAATTGCCCAAACAATTACTGTAAATGCATGAGCCATAAACTGTACTGCCAAGGACACTGGTAGGTTAGCTCCTATAAAAGAAACAATTAGAGTCTGAGGTGAAAATAATAGAGATGAGATGACAGTTATTGAAAAGGCAGAACATCCAGTTTAATGTTGTAAATATAGGTTTGTAGATTACACTGATGGTTTTAAAGTGTTCATGACTTATTGAATGGAATAGAATATTCCATACTTTAGAATGGGGCCATAATTATTATTCCCTTTTAATTGTGATGTCTGATGCATTTGTGAGCAGTTGTTGAGAACATCTTCACATTAAACTGATTCTATTTCTAAATTATCATCCTGCTTCAAGGGTTAGAGGGTTTTTTTATTATTTTACTTTCTTCGCATTTTGTTGTTCAGGGTCTGTTCTGAACAAAGTATTTTCTCTTGAGGAACTTGGAGTGCTTAGAGGGTTACAGCAATAATTATTTCAGTTTCAGCCTACACACTTCACTGCTCTAAATCATCATTAGAAGTTTCATCCCTCAGCAACTCCTGCTGAGACAATCTTAAACTCCTAGAAACAATTAGATAAGAATAGCTAATCTTTATAACAACTTGTATATAAACGTATTGATAAGAATTTTCCAGAAATTAAGGGAATACACTTTTTTTCTTAGAAATCATCTAAATACAGAAAAAGGTTATTTATGATTGCTAAAGAATTTCAATAATTCAAACCAGATTTGGAGTATATGAAGATTAGGTTGCATAAAAAAGAGATGTGCACCCTACAAGAAGATGTGTTGCAATAAACTGTGGTGTATATATAAAGAAAATGCAAGAAAATTGACATTACTGCATGAGAATATTAAACAGTCCTCTGTTTTTTTTTTAAGACAAGACATAGGGATAAAAGACAATTAAATAAAAGTCAAATATTAGACCCTAGGGAGAGCACTAAACAACTGGACACAGAATTATGTCTGTCCAAGAAGGCAGAGGTGCTGGGCACATAAAATCAGAACTGGGAAGGGTTTAAAGGAAACGACAGAGTGAGCAGCAGAGCAAAGGCAGCAGCCAAAAAAGAGCAGTTGGTGTGAGCAGCCTGTGTGAGTTCTAATCTACCAAACCCATTAGTCAGGGGAAACTGGAAGAAGCTGTAAAGTGGCTCTGAAAGCAAGTTGCAAGGAAACTAAGTACTCGTCTAAAACAATTTTCAGAGAAACACTCTAGGTCGTTTTCAGGCTTTTACATAGTGTTAAAAAAGGTTGATCTTAATATTAGATAGGGGTGTCAGAGCTGTGTTGGAATTTGATGGAGCTGCACCGAAGATAAGGGAGGTGTTGGGGAGCAGAGCTGGGGAGGTGGCAGAGCTGTGGGCCTGGGCAGTGGCTGCATCCTCAGGCTGGAATAACTGCCTCTTTCCAAAACTCAAGGCAGAGTCCTGGGAACTAGACCTTAGGTATAGCAGAAGCCAACAGCTGCACTAATTAGAGACAGACTAAGCCTGCACAGAGCAGACAATGCAGTGTGGAGAATTGCTGTTCGTGCTGACAACAAAACAGAGGACAACTGAAGCTCAACCAGCACAATTCCTCGCTTCTGGTCTCCTAATGCACACTCCTGAATTTTGACTTCTCAACTGGCTTTACCCGAAAATATGGCCAATTCCCACCTAAAAGCATTTTGGCTTTAAATGATCCCTTGTTGTGGAGATGTCATGTTATACGTGCCTGAACCCTAACATTGTTATTATAGGTCATGTGTGGCAGTATCATGGCCTTCTGTTTATATATTTAATTTTTTTCAGGAGGTATTTCAAAAACAGAAGCACAACAGAAAAATAATTTAATGTAAACAATGCAGAAAACAATAATTTAAAATTATGTTAAATTAAAAACTGATTGAGACCACAATGGAAAAGATTCAGAAGCAAAAACTGCAGACAAAATCAACATCTATGAATTAATAGCTGTGCAAACACTAAGTAGAAATAACTGAATATATTTTAAAATATTGCCATTACAACTGATCCTGTTAAAATGAAGCTGTATGTAAAATAGGAGCCCTTATTACAAATCTAGGCAAGATTGATTTTCTTATATGACCTTCAACTACCGGCAGTGTTAGAGAAGGCTCAGTCTAGTTCTTAGTAAATAGGTGTCACCCAACAAATAGGAATGACACTAATTAGCTTCCTTGTTGATAGTCGGGAAGCAGAGGACAGAGGCAGGAGAGGGCGTGGTGCACTCATTATTAGAGCAGTAGGTGAGGGCATTTGCTGGCTGGCATGGCAAAGGAGGCTGGCACTGTGGCTGCCATTTGGAAACTACCCTGGGAACAGAAGATTGCACTTCCAGGACAGTCAGTCAAGCAAATTTCTCAAGCATTTTGAATGAAAACAGAGCCACAGAGAACCTCTACTTAAATATTTGAAATTTGAGGAAGACAATATTAACCTATGGTATTTCTCCACCTTGCGGAAATACCCCTTAGTTTTTGTCTTCTCACCTAAGAAAAGGGGCTGTCACCAGAAGAGGAGAGAAAGAGAGCCTGAAAAAGGACAATAAAAGACTGTCAGTAACTTCTGCACAAAAAGAAATTAGAAAAGAAGTTCGGAAAGTGAAGTTGAAAAAGATGCTCAGAATAAGTGATATATGGTATGATGATTAATAGTATCAAGGGGGACAATTGATCAAGAGAGCAGCTGTAAGGGAATTTAAGCATTTTTTTCTGCAAAGATAATTCCCAGTAGGATTCAGACAATGTTTGCAATAAACCTATTTTTATTAGGATTATTGGATTGGTGTTATCCAGGGGATTATATTTTCCAATTACTAATATTTTCATTTTTCAGTCTTAGTTTATGATTGAAGCAGGGACATGGGTGGCACAGAACAAAATGCATTGGCCTGACTTGGGATGAGAATAATCATTGCCTCAAAGCAAACAAAGTCCCAAGCAATTAGTCTTTATTTTCTAGCTCATTAAAAAAGACCTTGAGTTTTAATAGCAAAACATTCATACAATTTTTTAAAAATATAGATGTATATCTGTCCATTTGAAGATTTTAGTGCCATCCAGTCTGAACCAGGAGCCCAACACCGGTTTGGTGCCAGGCTCAAACCTTTAATATAGCACTGTCTATCCCCAAATCTCATGACTACAGGTATGAAGACTGCAGAAGAGCCCATTGCATAATAAGTCAGTTATACCTCAAATTAAGCTATGGCAATTATAAACAGGAACACTGCCACTTTTTTCAGATCCTTTCACAGCTCTTTTGTGATTGTTGTACCTTATTGTGATATCCATGCAGCAATGTTGAAGCAAAACCAGTTCAGGAGTCGTGTTACACAACTGTTTTATATGCTGATTGGTCAGAAAATTCATTGAGCCCTTTGAGAGAATGGGTTAAGTATTTCACAAACAGAGAACCTCTTTCAAAAAAATTCTCCAGGGCAGTGTTAGAAAGTCTATTGAGAGATCCATTGTGAATTAGCAGTGCAGGACCTTACTATTGGGATGTCTATCTCCAGGGCCAAGCTGTTGAAAAAGAGGAAAAGGTGAGTCAGGAGTCAGTTTTCCTGAGGGCTAGGCTTGGCCTAGTGTCAGAGGATATGCTTCATAGGTTGCAATTTTGTCTGGAAGAGGCATGATCAAATACCAAAATGGTGTTGTAGAAAGGAGCTGGGGGTAGTATCCCTTTGTTCTTCTCTTGCTTCTTTCTCCCACTGCTTTAAAAGATTGGAGGAGAGAAACTTTCAATTTGTGTCTGTTTCGGATAAATCTGAGAGGAGAAAAACATTAACCTATGTGGCCCCTGGTCTTTTTTGGAATCTCACATGGGAAAAATAGAGAAGGAGCAGTCTTCTCCTGGTGTGTCAGAAGAGAGTATTTTCCTAGAGGCTGCCTGCAGTATGCTGAGGCACGTATACAAGAAGGTGCTGAGTGCCTTAGATAGACTGTAGAGAGATAGATGGCAGTCAGGTGAGACTAAGACACAGATACCACCCCTGGGGAGGAGAACAGAAAGGATGACCAAAAAAGTTAGACAGTTGTTCTTGAGAGAGGGCAACTATGATCTAAATCTTGGAAAGCAATAAGTATCTCAGTAGGATAAAAATCCCAGGTGTTACCATGACAAGAGACTTTTATAACCTTTTTTTCATTTTTCACGTGCTTACTACCACACAGCAAGAAGGCAGTTGTGTGATAGGTATCAATATTTCTATCAAGAAGACATGGAAAAAAAGCTAGGAGACACTGGTTCAGATTTACTAGGGTAGCTGCAGAGACTGACAAACTCCCCAACTCTCTACCATAACATGAAGTGTTTCAGGCTAGTATATCTTATGTTTATCACCCAGCATCTATAAATGTTATTGCAGGGACAACACTTGTGCATCAAAACAAAATGTAAATGCCAATCCACTTGGTGCACCTAAGTGCAAGGTAAGAAAAACCTGCCAGCTTTGCCTAGTTCACATTCAGTTGTGTAGCTCAGTGCCCTTTAGGACTACAGTTAGTAACCAGCAGTTATAAATCTTCATGTTTAGTGTTAGAGTATCAGCTGGTTTTACGAATCAGGAGGAGAGTGGAAAGACACAGAAAACCAAGCCCCCTATTATGCTTTGGCATGTCAACTAATACTTTCTTGTGTGTGTCATTGAAGGTCTAGGGATCAAATAGCCACTTCTAACATTCTCCCACGGTGTTTAAAAGGTCTCACCCCCTAAGGCAGGGATTTAATTTAACTTTCAAAGTATTTGTTTGGACCATTTTTTCCACCTTTTGTGGATGAGAAGATAATCCACATTTTATCTTAAAAATACCATGGGCAGTTGGTTCTCTGGACCTACAGTGCAGCTGAATCCATTGCTTCAATTTCAGAGCTGTGGTACCGGGACTGGATCACAGCTTAAAGTTCATAATCAGAATAAACAGCTCAAATGACACTGGTAGTCAATGCAATGATTAAATATGACTCCAGTGCTCTCAGCTAATGTTGCACTAACTTTAAACATCTTTTCAAGACTAACATTTAGTAAAGTCAAGTTGAATGTAATGGAACAATTTTTTTTCCAACTGGGCATTTATAAACTGTAGTACCTGAATGGTGGACAGGAGAGAGTATTGAAACGGTCATTTACAGCCTGGTTCAATTTGCAAAATAGATATCTTCCTAAACAAAAGAATCATTGAACATACAGGAGTTCATTTAGCAATGTACTTCTATTTTTCGAAGGTCTTTAACCAGCAATCTGAAAGAGCATCTGGTCCTGTAAATATTAGCATTCAAGGATAGTTTTACACATGAAGAATTCTACAAAGTTCAGTGACACTCGTGACACTCCTGATGTTCAATTAATTATTTATTGTGCCTATTGAAGGATCAAGCCAGTTGCTGAATTGAAAAGTTCTAAGAGTCAGTCATAATAGTGTTACAGTACTGGCATATTTAAATAAGCTGATGAAATTGTAGCAACTGAAAAAAAAAATCTTACAAGTGTAAAGCCAAGCAATGCATGTATAATACAAGTACTTATCATGGCTGAGAAATGACACCCAGATTACAAAGCACTGGTTTTATATTATTTCATGCAAACAACTGAAAAAGCTTTATAGCAACCAGTATTTCCCACACATTAGAACACAAATTTCTGTTCTGTAGCACTGGTAAGAGCACTTTCTAAAGCAGATCATGGAAATGAATGAGAAACCACCGATACTAATAAATTCCAGAGTAAATACTATGCTAGGATTGCCAGTACAGCAACACATTATTTTCATGTGTTTTTCACTTAAATTTTAGAAGCTTTTTTTAATATTTCTAGTGCAATAAATGGATGGCAGATGGGTAGCACAGTTTACAGTTACCAAAAGCAAAAATGTGACAGGTTTTCAGCTTTCAGATGCTCTCCAGTTAGGAGACCACAAGTACAGGAAGAATGTGTCTATTTGTCTGTACATGTAATTCTCATCCATATCTGCCACCTGTTTCTTTAACATTTCTGTGATAGCATTCAAAGACTTAAGCCATTCACCTAAATATCTATCTTTAGGGTCTTTAATAAGTTTCATATTTCAAATAGTATGCATGCCCAGATTTTGAAATATTATGATTAAACAGATGGAAAAAAAAACCATTGAGTGTAGTTTCTGGCCAAGAAGGATTGTTCTCTACGGAATATTTTTCAAGTATCTTAGTTTAATTTAAGTTACTTTGGAGAGTAAGGCTGCAGCAATTTCCTCAAAAGATAACTCTACAGAGTTGCTATCAAGAAGCATTCCTAATACTCAAACTCAGTTTGACAGCTTGCTTTTATCCCACTTGTCTGAATAATATATTTTAGAGCACCTTAAATAATTACCCTGTGTCCCTGATAATCATGGTCTTCAAGTACATGGAAAAGTCTTATTTTGGTGCCAGTCCTACCTAATTCTACAACTGAGAAAGACAGGCAATGACCAGGAGGCAAGAAAAGGTCTGGGAATACTAAGTCAAATTAAACACAGAGAGATGAGTGTTCCTCTTAGCTGGCTCTCTGTGAATGGATAGATTCTCTAGCAGCTGCTCTCCTGGTAAAAACAGTGACTGCAGTCACTTCCTATTAATAGCAATAAACTTCAGTCAAATCCCATATCTGTATGCTGATCAAGATGTCATTCATGACTTAAAATGCCAGAAACAACCTTGAGATTAAACAGAGGTACAGAAAGAAGATGTGTGTTTTAACACCTTTTCTGCTCTTCTTTTCCCTTCCTGATTGTGGTGACACACAATCAAAAGAACAAGGATTAAAAGGGAACATAATTTAAATGCCATACTTTAAACGGACCAGCTGGGAATGATACAGTTGTTCCTCATAGCAAAGTGCATGAGAGACTATTTCCAAACATCTTTGTCAGAAGCCTTTGATTTTTTTTTGAATACATCATGAGCTTGTGGAAAGGCCAAGAGGAGCTGAAGCAAAACCGCATTTCTCAGGGCAACCTAGGCACTGGTCTGCCATCTGCCTGGGAAGACTGACTGAGCACGGTGCAGTCCTGCCAAGCTGGATCTTCAGCAACTTACTTCCTTTGCCTCCCATCAGAAAGAAGATGATCGGCAGCTGAATAAGGAGAAGTACTCATGCACAGAAGAAATTTTCTCACTGGCAATTGCTTAGAAACCATTCAGTATTTATGCTGTCAAATTTGGCATTGGTGGCCCACAGACACAGGGGTTTTAATCTCTTGTTTCTCTTGTACATTGTACACAGAACAGCTCTTGTAAGAGCCATTGCCCTATTCTGTGTTGTGTTTTAAAGTGGCACCTGGAGGGAAGTGAATTGGTGTGCTATTACTCAAAAAAAGGTACAGTCTAGGAATTACAAAAAAAAAGCATAGGATCAATACCAGCTGGATCACAGTGATACACTTGTGGATCAGTTCAGAGTGATATATTTGTGGGCTCAGAGAGCTAAGGGGGGATAACTATAACAGTTATGACAAAATACTAGCCTTCCCCTTCCTTGTCGGAGGACAGGAGTCCAAATACACGATACCCTTTTCTAAAACTTTTCTCGTGCTGATCAGCCATTTTCCTGGTGCTTTTGCTCTTGACAGATGGCGAACTAGGGCTAAGCACAGAAATGGGATGTAGCATCACAAGTGACAGGGGATATGGCTTCCATAACTTTATCACTGCACCTTTCAGCATGATCTGCAGGAGTCTGCCTCAAGCAACACCCAACCAGTTCCTGTCTGATCAGACCAAGGCAGGAGCCTGGTGCCCACAATACAATCACACGGTCCAAATCTGAGGACTGGGAAAAATTCACATTCGGAATCATTATCCATATCCCAAAAGTATGAGAGTCAAAAAAAGAGAAAAGAGTGGAACTTATACAATTAATTTATATCTTTCTGACTTTTATATATATATATATATAAATTTTTAATGCATATATATTTACATAAATAGGATAGAAATTAGGCCTATTTATTGGTAGAAGCTTTTTCATTTCCAGTGACAGTCTTAAAATTTTAGGAGTCAATTTTTCTTCTGAAGTATATTCATGACTATGTACAAGTTAAACAAACACTTTCAGATAGACCAAAGCATAAATTAATTAATTTAAACATTATTTTTCCAAACTGTATTTTGTCCCTGTGAACATCCTTTGAAGACTTTTGAAAACCACAAAAACTGTTAAAGTTTATGAGGAAATAATTTTAGGTTGTTAAAGTAGAGTTGAACCAAATACTTTATGAAACTTTACGAGAAGACTATTTGTTCATACCCAGACATGGAAGCAAAAGCAAATGAAACATGAAATGAAGAAGCAGACTTTTAAGTGTTGTGGTTCTGAATATCCAAATATAGATAGTTTTCAGCATTAATTATTTGATGCAATTTTGCTTTTTACTGTAATTTTTTTTTCAGGTGCAACTTTTGAGGGTTAAGTCCATTTTTGTTTTAATTTCTTAATAATGGTGTCAGAAATCAGCCTACTGCCCTCATTCACTCAACTTAGTCCTGGATCATGTTCTTAAGGGTAACTTGAAATAGTCATATTATTGTGTTTCCCCAGTAACTCCTCTGAAAGTGCATATTATTCCTTTCACTTAACTAACACAACTAATCCTTGCTAATGACATTTAATGAGCCACAGAAGTATGCCCTAGAGTGGATCAGACTCTCTGCTTAAAAAACATGATCCTTTCATGTCTTATTTTTTAACTACAGAGGTAAATTGCACATTTTAAGAGAAAGTATAAATATCTCAGAGCCAAGAGTTTAAAAAAAATTAAAAATGTTATTCCAGCTTTCTAAATTTGAAACAGAGGCCTAAATGAGTGTCCTTTTAAATTATCCTTCTATTCAGATTGCTGTAAGGAAATTTTTAATTTAGGATGTTTAACTCATGGGTATGGATAGCAGTATTCCCTATCTGTCACTTTATTGTGAGAATCATAGATAAAATTGCTTTTACTTCTATCTATTTGCAATGCTGCAACTCCAATGACAAGCTAGTTATGGTCAAGGACCACCCCCCACTTCGCTAAATGTTCTATAACCACCCAGCATAGCACATATGAATGCTGCAGAGTTTATCATCCAAACTAAAAGTAAGAGGAGAGAGAGAGAGACGGGCTGGTGGAGGAGAGCTGGTAAATGGGCAGCACTTCTCAACGTGAGATGAAGGAGTAACAGCACATCAGCAGCCTCTGCCAGTTTTGGGGGGTGTGTTTTTCTCATGCTTTTTTCAAGATATCAAAGCAAAGGAGTTTTAATGAGGGTCTGAAGGAGAATAATGAGGTACTTTTGCAGATGTCTGCAGGGTGCTCCTCGTCACTCAAAGGGGCAACATGTACAAAGACACTTTGAAAAACAAGTGAGCAATGGAAGATGGCATCTTAGTTATTTTAAAACAAAAGGCCCCGATGCTGACCTCATTTACACTGGTGAAAGCTGTGACTCTTGTGAAGTCAATGAAGTCCCTGTAGCATAAAATTAGTCCTGGATTACAATCTGCCAGAACTGTCTTTCAGAAGCATTGGTGACCACTGAAACAATAGTCCAAAGATACTTTCACCTCATTTTTCTATTTACTGTAAGGTCTCTGTACATTTTTCTGCCACTAAAGAGGGTCTTGAAAGTGCATGCTTGTTAACTGTTTGACAGAAACGTGTAGCAGATCCTAATGTAGACAAGAATCTGACCATTCTGGTTTAAATATTTTAAACATACATGTGTATATGTGTCTATATGAACAAATATACACATATGTGTATGCGTACATACATACATATATATGTATGTATAAACACCTGCACACATATGCATTCCTCTGCTGTCTGACATAGAGGGAGACAACTTCATAGTCTGATTAGAGACAAAGTAATTTTATATTGAGAAGAAGACATGTTATCTCATTTCCCATTTTTTAAAACAGCTCTCTGAATGACTTACACATAAATCATTTAGTATATCCATGTAAAAGACTATCCCTCAGAAGGAAGGCTTCTACAACTTTTGCTAGCACTATGTATATGACAAGAAACTTCAGGGAATTAAACACTTAGGAGTCATTTGACTTTAGATGCCAATGGTATCTAAATTTTCAGGTTATTCCTGAAACCATCTGGAAGCCCAGGGCTCACTAAATTGAGACTCAGCTCTCCATGTCCATCATCTGCTCCTTGTGGGCTACCTGAACTCAGGCTGGAGTCATACCACCTGCACATGCCTCTGGTAATTGATATCACAGCCCTTCTGCAGGGTATCTCAGGCTATCTTACTTATCCAGAACGGGTCATGTGATGCTTCTTAAAGGACAGAAATGATGTATAAAACCAGACACAAATGTCAGGAATTGACTACAGGGCATGTAAAAGCATCATTCCCTCTGCTCTGACATACTGGGATGTTCCTTCATGGAAGCATCATCGTGAGCTGGCCCAAGAGACACTTGTCAGGAGAGCTTTGTGGACTGGCTATGAACCCGGCCTTGGGCTAGCCTTTGGGCGGCTCCTACCCTGTGGTGTTGACACAGGCACTAAGCCATATTGTGCACCTCTCCTCACAGGGATAATGTGTAATTAGGGCTGGCAGAAGCTCCCAGCACAGCAAGTCTGGTTTTGGGAACAAAGGTTCTGCACAGAGGAAGCCCTGGCTGTCTCCCGTTTCCGTAAGCTCCCACCACTGCTGCAGTTCTGTTCTCCCTTCCCTACCAGTTCAGTCCAGCAGAAGAGCACCAGCGAAATCAAACAGAAATGTCTTACTTGGAAAGAGTATAGGAACTAAAACACCAACATAAATTCAAAAACCCAACATTAACTTAGTTCTGGCATCCAAGTATTGCAAACGATATTGCAGGTAAAATACAGATTTAGTTCTGCAGAAGTTCAACTGATTTATAGCAAATTTGGGGAGGAAAATAATTGAGAATTAGATTTTTACATGCAAGATTGTTTTGCTAACAGAAAGAACATGGTTAAAAACAATAGGAAGCCAAAAGTTACTATTCCTAAGTGTCTCTCTTTATATGTGATTAAAGTGTAAGTTAATGACTGCCACTTTATAATTAACATATAGCTTTTAATCAGAACAGTATATAAAGGATAAATTCTATATATTTTTTCTTTAGTATATTACCGATCCTGCCTTATGAAACATACTTCATTTCACCATTTGTGAACAGAAGCATCAACCAGTGGCAGGGAAAAGGAATTATAGCCTTAATATACAACTTACAGAATAGCCCAACCACTTGCAGAAAATGTTTGTACCAGCTATTGTAATTGCTGGATTCTTCCCTAAGTTATCCACTTCTGCGTCATGAACCACCAGTGCAATTTCTGATTTAACAATTGCATGTAGAGAAAGAACCATGAAATAAATCGTGAAAACCCAGCTTTTGTTTTGTTTTTAAATTTTTGTTGACTTACAAAGAAAGTGGATGCAAAATATTTTAACTGTACAGCTACCTTCGTCTAGAACAAAGATCCCACTGATGTCAGCTCAGCTTATATCCTACAGAGATCAGAACTGAATGGCATGCATAAAGTTATGATCCCAACTAATCTGTCTGCAGAAAACCACTGGCTGATATATACAAACACTTTACTGAAAACAAGTCTTGGTCTAATTTTTCATTTAGAAAAAAAAGGTGAAATAGAAGAAAATAACATGGGCAGTCTTGACTGGAGTAAGCACACATAGAAAGTCAGAATTAGCCAGCTGCATTCTAAATTACCAAAAACTAAGGTGTAACCTCACCTGCTTTGTGTCGTCTTTAAGCAGCCTTTAAGAGACCTATCTGTAACCTCCTTCTGGGGTTTATTATCCACCTTGGGCACAGTTTCTTTCTTGTGACAAATCAGTGTGTAATTTTTGTCATCATTGTTTGCCCAGAAAGTACCAACTGATGTCTCGTAGCGTATACAGAACTCCACCTTAACTCCATCTTTCTGGAAAGGAGGCACCAAAGAAATCTTAAAGCAAAACTGATCCGTTTCACCACCACAAGAATTAGGCATGAACTCTGTGAGGATGTCATAATAACTGAGCCAGTTATTCAATGTCATTCGAACATACACCTGTTTTTCAAAGGACACATTGAGGACTCGTATAACGCCGTTCATACAGGTAATCCCAGGCAGGAGAACGACTGACTCCAACATTACTTTCTGCTCTCGCACTTTTTGTAGAAGTTCGTCTTGAGAAGCAGGTAATGTAAATTGCTGGGAGAAAAAATATTCATCCTGAGGGAAAACTTCATCTTCTATATCATTTTCTTGTCCTGTATTCCCAGGAAGTTCCCAGATATCGAACTCTTTAACAGACACAAGATCAAACCCAAATGCATCAGCAAATGAAACTTTTCTTGAGATGTTGGTGGGAGTATCTGCCTCCTCTTCCTCTGAAGCTGAAGAATTCCGTCTTCGAGGACGTGGGGAGAAACGAAGTTTAATGTCAATATTAACATCTTCATCCTCTGAAGTGGAATAATTTCCAGTGGGGACTTGTAATAAGTTAGCCCTGTTAGCCTGACTAGGTCCTTCAAAAGACTCCATTGGGCTCTCTGATATAAACTGAAAGAGAACTGTACAACTAGTAGCAGCTGATATTTGAGATACTATGATTTAAAACAAGGATTAATGTTACAGTTGACATTGCAAAAGGGAGTCAGGTCTATTAATAAATGCTATGGTGTGCAAGCTATGTTGGCCTTTCTCCATCTGACAGTATTAGATGTTACAATTTCAGTGATACATTTCAAATATTGTATTCCCTATTTTTATGTGGCTCTATGTGCTAAGAAGAACAGCATTTAAAAACTGACTTCTTTGCATAGTTAAATTGAACAGAGCTATTTTAAGATGATTAACTTATGTTGCACAAAAAATTAATCATATTGCGCTAATGAGGAGCTGTTCATCTCTGATTAGGATGTATACTTCATCATGTAAATCGTTTCTATATTGTAAATCGTTCCTATATATATTTCCAAGGCCATTTTTGCAATGTTTTCAGATATAAAATGCAGTGTCACATTCTGCCCCAACTTTACACCACACTGACTCCGTGAGCCAGATACTAGGACTATGCCAGCTTCTTCTAGCTAAGGACTGCCCATCACAACTTTAATGAACCAGGCATACAATAAAGCACTGAGGTGAGTACACTGGAAATGAACTTGTAATGTACCATTTTAAATATGGCTGAGTTCACCATTAATTAGATTATGATATCTTCTTGTGCTAGATTGCATTTAGCATCATCCAGCCAAATGGAGAAGAAAGCAACTGAAAGAATTAACTTAGGCAGCCAACTCTGAAACACAAACCTGTTTCACACAGCTACAAACAGGAGGAAGAAAGGGTGTTCAACCTTAGTGCAAGACATCTTCCCATGATATGAAATGAAACAGTGGCTTCTTAATCAACTTATTCAGTTAGCATTTGACTTCCACTTTTACGGCATTCCACACATGGAAGGATTCAGTCTTTATAGAACAAAGATCTTGAACTCAAAATGTGACCTTTTTCCATCACATTATTTAACATTTCCTATTGCCCTTGCCTATCTCAAAGGGTAAGCCTACACTGTAATCTAATAGTACAGTACAAGTTACGATATGAAGCAAGACTGTCTTGAAATTAACCATGCCAGAGGCTGACAGCATTAGTAGCATCATCACAGATTTCAGTACAGGTTAGAAACTTAATTCTTCATTCAGGACACTTTGAATCCTTCCCCCTGTTGTTATAGTCTCACTGGTAACTTTAAAGCTCATCTGGGCATGTCTATTTCCAGACAATAAGGTAAACTGCATCTTAACATGTACCATCTTTTCTGATGAAGCATCCCCCCCACACCATGAGAACACCTCCAGGTCTTACCAATGCTCCATCAAAACCCTTCAATAGCCATCCCACCTGCTATTGTAAAAAAATTCCTAGTTCCCTAATCATACTTTGAGACAATGGCATATCAGAAGACACTTAAAAAATAGCTTTCTACCATAAACTGCATAACTCCCACACTCCAGGGATGTTACTGACTTTGAGCTAGTGCTTTACAATGCCGTATTTTTTAACAAGGGTCAACTGTAAAAACATGCAAGACTTCTTGTTTAAATACAGATGGTAGTTCTATCCAGTCATGTTCATGACTGTCTAAGAAAGGAGTGAGATCTCCAGAACTTCCCCCACAGAAGAGTCCCAAGTCTTTCTTGGTGGGACTCAAAAAGCACCATGTCTACTTGCTCCCACCTAGGGCTCTGCACAGAGCTTCAGAGCTGATTTGCTACATGCACATTTTGACTTTGTACTGTGTGAATTAGGCGCAATTTGGAAAATGAGACTTCTTACTCTAACGGGAAGTCAGTTTCTTCTGTCAACATAATCTAAGAAAATATTACTGTAGTAATTATGCAAACAAGGAGAATTTATTTATGACACTGTTAACTTATTGGTTACACCTGTTTCTGTGAAAAGCTGTTTCTTCTTTTGCATTCTGTATATTTCTTACAGAAAGCTACAAGGACAAATGTAAATGGGAAGGTAACTTCCCCGATTAACCGTGGTGGGACACAGAGGCTAGAGGCGAGGGCGAGAGGAGGGCTGCCAACCTACTGTGCTTGCGTGCGTCTTGGACCAAGGCAAGCTTTGAGAATGGATTCATTTCTAGTTGAAAATTGAAGGAGAAAAGCAGAAAAAGAAAACTCATGGAAACCA
Source organism: Rhagologus leucostigma (assembly GCA_013397725.1). Classification (NCBI taxonomy): domain Eukaryota; kingdom Metazoa; phylum Chordata; class Aves; order Passeriformes; genus Rhagologus; species Rhagologus leucostigma. Next base: position 20,061 of record VZTD01003148.1, on the reverse strand, counting down.
GTATTGCCTCTCTACTGCAAGAAAATAGGTTAAAAACTGGTTAAAGAGGGGTTTGATTTATTGATTACTTTTGTTGTAATTTTTCTTTTCTTAATGCTTGCTGAAACCAAACAGTGATTTGTCTTGGCCCAGTCCAGCACTAATTCAGTCAGGGAGAGCCTTTCCATTGGCTTCAGCAGCTATTACACTACATATTATGCCCAAGCTAACAAACAAATTACTGTATTCCATCATGCTGTGACAAGGACTACTTAGGAAGGAAGGATAGGTTGCAGAATGTTCTGAAAACAAAGACATATTTGAAGACATATTTTTGTTTAAATCAAGTACTGTCAGTGACATTAATTAATGGATATTATTCTGTACCTCTCTATCCATCTTGCCATTCACTCAGTTCAAATCCTTTACTTCTGTCCTGAGTGTAAATAAACATCGGAGGTGGGAAACAAAGGTGTATTTATTGGTTTAGTCTAAGTGATACCACTGATCAACAAAGTCTTCAGTCTCGTGCCATTATCTAGTTAGAGAAAAAGTGTGTACTTAGTAAGGGCACTTAAAATGGGAAACAGAGAAACGTTGTATAAGAAATAAATTATAAGGAGGGAGACCAACAAGCACAACTGGAAACAGAGGGAGATCTCACTCCTGTTGAAAACAATGGCCTATCTACAAGCTTCATCTTCTTCAGTGCAGAGGGGAAGAGGTTTATGTCTGTTCTCCATTTAATTTAGTTCTTGTCTGAACAGTTTGCACTGAGTTAAACTTTTCATAAGAGTCCAGAGTTACACCAAATCAAGCATAGATATACATATAAGGATTGCATTAACACTGTGTGCCGGTTTGGCCAAAATCTAGTAATATAGCCCCTGAGAGAAAACCAGGTTGCAACCACCCTTCCCCCCACAGGGTTCGGGAAAAAAAAGAAATTTTTCCTCGAAGGAAAGTGAAAGAGATAAAAACTATTTATTTTAACAAACACACAGGAAAAGGATAATGATGCTAAATAATGAATTAAAACCCCTGCTATAGAGAGAAACCTGGGAAGATTTCAGAGTCCTTCTGTAGGTGTGGTCTCTCTCCTCCTCGGAGCTGGTCGGTGAGGGCGTGGGCCCACCCCCGGGCCTCGGGGAGAAAATTCTCCTGAGGTGTTCTGATGTTGTTGAAACAGTTCAGAAGAGAAGAACGGGAAAAAAAAAAAAACCAAAGTCCCAGGAAACAAAATTCAGCTCTCCATCTCACGCCAAGAGGGAAAAAAAACCAGCTGGCTGAAGAAAAAGCAAGCAGGGTGCTCCCTTCGTGCCATCCGCAGTCAGACAAAAAACTGAGGAGTGTAATCTCTGTGTCCTTGAGAAGCTGCCCTGGAAAGTTTGTCTGGTTTTTTTTCAAGCTCAGTTTAAAGGTACAGGAAAGGCACAATATTACTTTTTGGGCATAGAGCATGATAGGGGATACACATGATAGGGTCACCCAAGACATTCCACCCCTTATCACATATCAATAATGTGAAAATAATATAATGAAAAATAATATCATTTCTTCTCTGCATCTTTCAAAATGGTGTCCTAAAATACCTAAATCAGACAACAGAGTAACTACTTCCTTTAAAAGTGTTACAGCAGCAGCCCATTTTAGAACATTTTAATGGGACAACTTCTTTAATGACTTGTTTATTGAAGCCTCATTCCTTAATAGCTTTGAACACATCAAAACCGAATGTTGAATCAAGACAAATAGTTTCCAGGTGTCCTTAAACACTGTTTAAGTAACAGAGGAAACAGGTAGAATTAAGAATGTGTAGAAAATAAGACAGCTCTGTATGGGTTAGCCTCTCTACTGAACAGCATAGTAAACATTAGATGGAAAAAGCATTACAGAATTAGGAGGCTTTGGACCTAAATAAACACAATGGAACAACAAAAACTACAGTCAAATGTTTTTGTCCTATTATTAGCACTGATCAGTTGATCTTTCTTTGCCTTAACTGGAAGAAAAGAGGCTGTACCTTTCTGCATCAAGTGGAAAACAATTATGTCTTAAGCATGGACTAAAGATGAGCAGTATAAAATCTGGTTCCACTTGGCTTCCTAACAGTGTATTCCCCAGTGCCCTAGAAAACTGCACTTCTTCAGCAAATAGTATGAAATGTATTACTTTCTGCACTGCTATTAAATAAATCTATTAGGATAAGGCATAAATACATTTTCTCCTTGCAGAGAACACTGTTCTAGCTGACAGCTGCAAGGTCAAAAGTGCTGAACCAGAGGTAGAAGAAATATTGTAAAAGTTATATACTTTAGAAACACTGATGGCATATTTTGAGAGGTATTTTGAAACAGCAATTAATTCTGAAATTATGTAGAGCTAAGGAAGAGAAGACAGTATTACACTTAAGCAATATTTTCTTTCTAAATCCATATGACTGTAGTTAAATATCAGTAATAAAGGCTGAGTGAGGACAAAGGCTGCCTTCAGTTGTTTTCTGCTCTCCATTACAAATTGTACGCACTGTCAGACTCTTTAACAAAACTTTGTCCTACGGCTGCAACTGGTCTACTTTGTGACCCAAAGTAGAAACCAGACCACTCCCTAAAACGTGTGCTTGTTTTCACAGTACCAAGCAGAAAAATTGCAGGCTTTGTAAATATATTTATAGAAAAAGAAACATTAGAATTATTGTAAGGGGATAGCCTCGATTCAAAGCTAAGACACTGAAAAAACTCTCTTTAACCTAAATTAAGGACAGAGCTAAAAACCAATCCTTGTACAGTGAAAATTCAGAGCAGATTACATTACTGGAACAGAATTTCCAAATGCTCTGTTATCCTCTTTCATCTTTTCAAGAATACATCATTTATTGACAAATTTACAGGATAAACTATTTAACTAGTCTGGCTGATAAAGCCAGTCCCTTCTTTTTATGGTGCTTTGTGGGAAATCTCAGATTTCTAACCATGCAGTGTTTTAGTAGCTTTGTAGAGAATGTGGCAACAAAAATGATGCTTTAATAAGGTGTGTGCAGACATTTGAAGAGGAATCTGCTTCCCTGGGTTGGAAAAAGTCTGCATAGTAAGAATACACCGTATGCTTTCCCTGTCTCTCATTCTTCTTTTCAGATAAAACTGGGCATTGAGCCAGTGAAGGTTGTTCCTCTAATGTAAGAGCTTTGCAGACATTTCAGACAGTGGCAAGAGTGTTCCCACAAAGAATAAGGATATAACACTGAACTTTTTTAGAAGGAATCTTGTTTTGGGTGAAGAGAGGAATTTTCATCTTTAATGATAAGACTCAGAGGAAAATAAAAGCTAACTCCAAAAATAATGTGGAGAAAGAAGGAACAAGCAAGACACTCAGAAGTATGGGATTAATATTTTCCTTGATGGCATATCTGAAAAACAAAAATCATTATCTTGGAGATCAGGACTTTCAGCCTTCCAAATGTAGGTTTTTTGTGCTCACCCTTTTATCTTTCATTCTCCGTAGAATCTTTCTTTACTTACTGAAAGAACTGTTCATCTGTTCAGATATGGAGTCCTTTCAACACCATTTTTTTTCTTATTTAGGATTTGAGTTCAAGTATAATGCTTTTGAGTTTTGGGCATTTACCGCATTTAAATTTCTAATTCTTCAGACTGGCTCCTTTTAATAACTTCAGTCTCCTCAGTTTCTGAAAACCTGTCCTTAAAATTGAAAACTGTAATAAGATTGTTTTCCTTAATTTAATTTGGATATTTGTAGGCACTCAAAATCTGGGTACTGTGCCTTGTCCTTCTTTAAAATCCTTCAATTTACAAAGTCACTACTAAAATAGCAGAACATGTGGTTGATTCCGTGTTTCTTTCTTGGAACTATGGGGAAAGGAACACACAGTCCTTGTCACAGTGAGCAGCGTTTGTTCTCCAGTCTACAACTGTGCTGTTCCATAAAAACACAAATTTCAGTAGAAACAACCTAATACAGCAAAATTGGTATTCTGAATTGAAATCAAGTTTTTTATATTATTATTATTGTAGGAACCCCTTTAGGTATAACCTGCTTAAAGTTGCAGCAACAGAAATGGCATGATTGTAATAAATAGTCTAACGTGCCAGATCACACATTTCAGATATTATCTCAATAATTTCTGCTATGATTTGGCAACCATTCAGCTGCAAATAAGAGAAGAGAACAAACTGGGTAAATTAGTCATCAGAAAGTTATGAAGTAACAGTAACAGAAAGATGATGACAACTTCAGGATGTTCCAGGCAGACAATTTCTAGTGGGGATAGAGCAGGTCAAGTGAATGCCTTCAAAAGAAGTGATTGCTGAGACTGAAGACCAAGAAAAACCAGTTAAACGGATCATCATGTCATCACTAGGAATTTTGAACAGCCAAGGCTGTCAAAATACCATGTACATCCCATTCACAATGGTTACTGGAAAAGTGCTCTATTAAATCTTGCAAGCAAGCAGGTGGCAATTCTACTCTGGCACAGAAATATTAGATAACCCATGTGACCCATAGCATTGCATTGAGTCTTGTTTTCTAATCTAAAAACGTCAGGCTACAAACTGAAACATTGGTTGGTCAATTTGAAACCCTGAGATAAGGCTTACAAGTGCCCAGTCAAGACGATCAGTCAGAATATGAACATCAAAGTCAGGAGGAAAGGGATCATTTTAATGGATACCCTAATGTTCCTCTCTCTTTGACAGAACTAGCATCTGAAGGGAGCAACCAAGTGTTATTTTCACAACACATAAGAGCCTGAAAAGCAGCATCAACTTCGGCCTTGTAAAGTTAAATCTTTGATGCCATTGTTGATTCCTCAAAACACAGACCTCATTTGTGAATACATATTTTGAACATTAAAAGTGACCCAAAAGAAGAAAATACATCTTCTTTCAAAGCTTCCACCATGCTGTTTTATTTAGCTTTAGAAAGTATTTCAACATATTTAATGACCTTCCTAGACTAATCTCGTGAGCTCATAGAATCGTGGAATCATAGAAAGGTTTGGGGTTCCAACCCCACTGTCATGGGCAGGGACACCTTCCACTAGACCAGGGTGCTCAGAGCCCAATCCAACCTGGCCTTGAACATTTAAGGGGTTGGAGTATCCACAGCTTTTTAAGGCAACCTTTTCCAAGATGAGATGAATATGTTTTCCTTAACAGTGACAGACCTCAGGAGGCTGAGGGCCATGTCAAAGTTCAAGCGACAGTTTGTGCTTTGAGGGTGACAGAACACAAAACTCTCTGACTTTGAGTGGTAATTGCTCCCTCAAGTGGTTTCTTGGGTTGGCAGAACTGGTCACTTGCCTGTTCAGCATGAAAGCTAGTTGCTATCAGAGAGTTAATAAGAAAAAAAGAGAGCAATTTGTGTTTGGGGTTTTTTTTGCTTTAATTCAATTTCACCAAGAATAGCTACACTGCAGCTATAAAATTTGATAGGTAGTTTCCTTTCACACGGTACTTTCTACCAGCAGGTAAAACAAATGTTTATTGTACTAAATACAACATGTTTGACTAAGTGTAGAACACAGGAACCAACATGTTGGTTTCAGTTTGTTCTGCATATCACTGGAGAGTCTAATCCTTTCGCAACTCTATCTAGGCACCATAAATTTCTCATTAATCATTATGTTTCAACGGGGAACACTGAAGGGTGTTTTCTCACATTATAATGAAGTGAGAGGCTAGCGTCATGGTCTGTTTATCTTCATACTTAACATAGTATAATTATTTTTTTTCTTTTTTCATTCAGCCAGGACTTGCACCTTGACTTTTGTAAACATAGGCAGTTCGTTTTTCATTGTTAAGGATGTTGACTTAACAGAGTATAAAATAGAAACCTGGGTACATGAGAGCAGCACATTTAAAGTTCAAATTTCATTTCTCCTGCTGGTTACATTCAGTGGACCGATAATTCAATTGGCTACTTGCAGTAAAATATCAGAAGGCTTAAAATAAATGCTGGCTTTCAGGCTGCTATAATGAGTGAAGACTCTTCTGAAAACAATGAACAAAGTCTAGACATCTGTACAGTAGAAGAAGAAGAAGGAAAACTGGCTCAAGGGATTACACGTCGAATTCCCAGCTCTCACATACATGCCAGAAAGGGTCTTCCTGTGACTGCAGATGAAGGAAGATTTCTGGATAAACCACCTCTGTCGTACATAGCTTTGATTGCAAAGGCGATACTTTCTTCCCCCACAAACAAACTGAATTTAGCTGCTATCTACAAATATATTGAAGATAATTTTCCTTTTTACAGGAACAACAGTCGAGGTTGGAGGAACAGTGTAAGGCACAACCTTTCACTAAATGATTGTTTCATCAAAGTGGGAAGATGTGAGGATGGTAAAGGAAACTACTGGAGTATTCACCCATCAAACTTAAATGACTTTGTTCACGGGGACTTCAGGCAACATCGAAGGTCACGAAAGCGAGGGCACCAAAAGGAGGTAGAGCACTGCCTTGCTGTGAATTATTTCATGCCATGGAGGCACTATTCTTCCTGCCCAGCACCAAGTTGGCTTTACCAAACACATTATTTTCTGGACCCACTGTGGAAACTTCTGTATGCTGACAGATTACAGTTTGTGCATGAATACCAAAAGTGGAATGTAAACAGTGATTTAATCGTGGGGAAGTTTTCACCTCAGCTACAGACTGATAAACCACACAGCACTTCTGGGGACTGGTTTTATGGATCTCCTGCCGCTTCAGCTATGCAGCAGAATATTTTCCTAAATATTCAGCCGGGTTTCCCTAATTCCCTTTTATTCTTTTCTCAAAAACAGCACCAAAGTGAAGCATTCAGACACATCTGTAAGTACGAGAAACTATTTGAAGTGCAGTAACTTCACAGGCAGCTTGGGACTCTGTCAAGATACAATATACATGTTGCACAGTTTTGAACTTTTGTATATGCTTAAAGAGAGCAGAAGAGCTTGCTTACTTAATAAGCCAGTGATTATCCATGATTATTACCTAAGTGTATTAGCTTTGAAACCATAACAATGAATTTTTAACAAATCTGCTAGTCAATGGCCATGCAGATTACTTTAGTATAAAAGTAAATCCATTCACACTGACTGCCCAATGAAATTATTTTTAAATTGTTCTGTATTAATCATATTACTGTATACTACTGCTCTATTGGATTCAAATTAATACACATGTATGTGTATTTATAACTATCTATTCAAACATGTACGACCATATATATTTATTTTTACATTATATTGAACAGGAAGGATTAATACAGTTTTTCTTTGTCATTTGAGAATGTCTTTGAAATGCTACTTGTCACCTCCCATACTACTGACAATACTGAATCATTCTTCTACTCATTTAATATTATACATTGGTTAGTACTTGCTTGGCACTATTAATTCTGATGCATTGTATTGATCCAAAAAATCTCTGTACATTTATGTATCTTTAACCGTTAAGTTGGATACTTGTTCTTGTTTGAATAATTGTTCAGAATAATAAATATTCTAAGTGAAATAGAATTGCAATATTATCTAAAATATGTTTTTAAGTTCAAATCTGCTTTTTAAATAGATGACCACATATTAATTAACCTACTTAAATGATTACTTAAAGGCAACATGACTAATTATGAGTTTACCCATTAGCTGGGTATAACCCATGTAAGAAATTTTCCTTTTTTGGATATTTTCACCTATTGCTTAGGCTTATGTCTATATTTTTAGTTTACACAGTCATACTTATGTACATAGCTACAGAGTATGTGATGTTATAAAGTGCTCACTTAAATACATTTTTAGAATGTATGTATCTATCCAGCAACCTCCTGGTACCAGAAACTTTTGAAGTTTCACATGGGGAAGTGTAACAAGCACTACTGTGAAAAACCCAGCTGTGCTAAATTATAAAACTAGAAGAACTTCCTTTGAAACACTTGCTCACAGAAAATGCAGATTAAGGCATTGTGGTCCCTCAGTCATGAAATGCCCTTGCGTGCGGACAAAGAATTGGACACAGGTGGGGAAGGTGGGATGAAGGGGCTGGTCGAATGGGGAGACTGGCTAGAGGAAACAGAGACAACTGGAGTTGGGACAAGGAGCTCAGACACGTTGATCAACATGTTGTGAGAAGCCTAAGGAACAGAAATTGTGAATGCCAGGCAATTATAAGCAGAGGAGAATGAAAGCTCGGGATGAGAGTCAGGGCAGGTTTGATGAGTAGTATGTGTGAAAAGTCTCTGCCTGCTACAGTTTATGTATTGGATAAAATTTAATATTCATAGTTCTTTAGCAGTCAGCAAATTACTTTAAAATTACACAAGAGAACAAGTTGCTCCTGTTTGTTCTCACTGGGCTTACTTGGCAAAGCTTGTGAAGTACACCTGAGGATATTCCTAGAATGACACAATGTCATTTGACTTCATCTTCCCTGCTAAGTAAGAGTTGGAGAAGGGTATTAAAGTATATAACATGACAATCTGCTTGAGCTAATGTGACCTATTACTTACCAGGTTATCCTTTAAGCCTGAAGTAACCATTTTAGTCTGCTCGGGAAAAAGAATTGTATTTTACCAGATTAGTGACGGCGGTGGAAATGTGGCATGTACCAGTCCCTAGGCACGCTTCCAGATCTTTGTTCCAGCTTCCTGTGGGAATGCAATGATAGGAACTCACATGAAGGAGGAGACATTCTTCTGCTCAGATGCTCAGATTTTATTTGAAGACCACTTTGAAATAGTTTTCATATCACTAGTGATACACATACCATAGAATGAGAACTCCCATCTTAGATATTTCCACTATGATTATGTAGCTGTCAGTATGCTTTCTTATGTTTTTTGTTTTATTCAATGTGTTTTAACTTTTTGTTTGTTTGTACAGCACCTGCATGACACATTGGAGGAGGATTCTTTTCAAGTAATAAGCTACTATTTATTTGTCCTCATCATTCAGCGGGTATCCATTGCTTTCTAACTGTGCAAAGTTCAAACACTGCTCTGAAGACGAAATTACCCAATCACTATTGTATTATCATCCTTCAAAGCCATAATATATTTTACTTTCAAAATAACCTGAGAGATGAGGAACATCTTGAAGCATAGACCTAAAAGTCTGAGGTCAAACATACACGTTGACTTTGGACATCAGGTTTGTGACATCACTGTGTAGCACTTTTTGTTCTCAAAGCCCAGCAGCTGAGCTCCCATTGCGCTGGCTTTCAGCTCTGAGTGTTCAGAATCTTTCCAAGACACAAAGCAACATTGAAACAAGTGACCATCTTGATAAGTTTGATTTTGATAACTTGTCCTGCAGCAGATGAAAGAGGCAAATCCATATTTCCAAGGCAAGCTGCAACTGCCATAATATAGAAAACACTATTTCTTCCTGTAAACCCCAACAGAGTTTGAAGTTATTTAACAAACAATACCCATCATTTCCTCATTGCATGATTTTAATTAACATAGAGAAAAGGTCCACCTTGGATATGAAATATGGCAAAACACCAGATTTTTTCATACAACTACAGGCAATATTTGAATGCCTTCAACTGAGGTAAGGGCCAAGTTATGAATACACTATTTAGACAAGATGCCATTTCTCCCCTGCCCTCACCTCCAAAAGCTTAGCATTGCAATCATAATAATGTTTTTTTCATTTCAGCTGAAGGAGTAGGGTTAGTATGTAATTTTGTGATGAAAATGTCAAAGTACTAATTTGCAAACAACTTGAAGTAAAAATTTCAAAGCAATATGAAAAAAATCAGGTTGTGTACTTTACCTGAATTCTAAACCCCCAAATACACTTAACATAGAAAAAAAAAAAATCTGATCTTGAAATATAATCCTCCGATTAGAGAGGACATTAGATTTCTGATACAGGAAATTACCATTTAATGAGAAGACAGAAATGTTCTTGAAAATTAAACAGATTAATTACATGCTTGTACAGGAATTTATGAAGCAGTACTTACGATGTAAGAGACTCCCTTAGAAGCAAAACCAACAGCTACAGATGCTGAATTACAAAAAAATCCAACAAGAACACAATATCTAAAAACTGCACATTGATAGCTTCAGCGTTTTTCAGCTGGAATGTATTACCGGGGTTGATAGAAATGTCAGGAAGTCAGAATTTTAGCATTTTGACTTTTATCCTCTGTTATAGCCATAAATAAGACAGAGGTCATCTTTTTACAGCAGATCTACTTTAGCAGTCCACAGATGCAATGCCAGTGTATGACATAAATAGCTGGGATGGAGGTCACGTATGCTCTCACAAATAAAAATTGTCAATTGCTTTCATCTTCTTTCTGCACTAAATAAAATTTTGAACCATACATTTGCTAACACTTTCAATAAACTATGCCTTAATGAGGAGCAGTAAGAGAACTGGGCCTGAACATGAGAACATTTTGTTCAGGTAACATTATACAGGTAACAATTTTAAGCCAGATAATAACACCGACTTTGCAGTTGACCTTCACCAGTTTATACAAATATTTATTCTAAAACTTCAAGAAGATAGCTCTGCCCGCTAAACACAGAAAGTTAGTATGCAGTTTAATTTCTGATACATTTTCTGCCCAGCAAGACTTCTGACTCTCAGACTTGTTCTCGTTCATACTGAAAATAACTGCTGTCCAGGGGTACAAATGAAAACTCTGTAGAAAGAGAAGCCTACAAGCCCTCTAGCCATGCAAACTTACGCACACTGGCTTATGCTCACCCAACAGTTATCCATTTCTTGTACTCCCTGAACAGGTTATAGAAGACAACCTTTGGAGGCAACAGAACAGAAATTCCTCATCCATTGTGCTGAGGCTCATGTACATGGATGCATAAAGGATTTGTCAGGTTTGGCCTGTAGTGACACCGTGAGGGAAGAAAAGAAAAAAAGGGAAACAATCAAAGCTTCTTTGAAAGTTGATGTCATCGGAAATGAGATTATGAAAATGAAAATGACTCAATCACATAGAAATTATGCAGGATCAATAAAGGACACAGATATGGTTGATTGATTTCAATGTGCCCTCCTGCAGCTAATTCTTTTAATTTCTTTGAAATGTAATTTTAATTAGGATCTTCCCAGGTTGGTATAATCTGATCTGTGTATGTTAAAAATAGGAAAAAAATGTAAAAAATGTTCCTGATCTATATTATACATGAAATAGAGATAATCACTTACAAATTTAATTCTTTCTGTGCAAGGGGTACAGACATGACAAATGGATCATGCAGACATGAGTCAAACTACACAATTTTTCTACCACAGACCAAGTTTTGAACCTCTTTGCCAATACCAACTCCTGACCAGGTGCATCCCAGCATGTGAGAAATGCCCTGGCAGAGCCTACTGAAGTGGTTGAAAGCCACCATAGCAGCCATAGACCACCTTGCCCCTGTGATATGTTGGCATAGATCATGTGACTCAAAAAAGTTGGAGGTCACACTCTCCTGAGGCCTTTAAAACTCCTTTAGTCTGTATTTACACTATGTTTAATAGGACAGTAGATATGATGTCTATGAACGACTCCTCTGTGACTTATCTGTTCCCAGTACAACTGAGGATCTGGTCATCGGCATTAATTATTTCACTCTTTCATTCTCCTCGTGCTGCTTCAGCATTTACTCTGTCTTTCTGTGTCTGTGTTCCTTTGCTGTCTTTCAGTTCCAATCTGAATTTCCCACTTCAAGTTTTCCTGTGGCCCTACTCTGTTACCTTCTTATGTATGGCTCAGCTAACACTGTCAGAGAAGAACCCTGGATTCCCGTGTTCCCAGTTCATCACTGACAAAATGAGGCTTATGTCAACATACTGGAATAAGGCTTTAACTCCTGAAAGAACGATGTAGAAAGAAGCTACAGCTACTGATTCTGATTCTACCAACAACCATGAAAAAAAGAACTAATTTCATTGGAAGCAACAGACCATAAAGTAAGTAAAACTCAGGCTTGCAGACTTTATTTCTATCATAAGACCATACTGTACTAATTTTCTGTTTGCCTGACAGATTTCTTAGCTCAACCTATAGTAAGCTTGACTCAATAATAGTTTCTAAAAAAGGTCATGAGAGTGTTTTTACAGAAAACATATGTCAACTGAATTTGGTAATCCAGAAGAGTTTACAGTGTTAACCAAGCAATGCTGCACATGAACTGAACTAACATTTTCAGTACAAGACACATTTTAAGCAGTTCAATAGTAGGCTGCTGAGATTGTTTATCTAATACAGAAACATTTTCAGACATTTGAAGTATGTGTTTGTGTGCACACAAGCATTTGTGCATATTTATGAGTGCTCAAAATCTCATCTTTAAATGGTATAACTTTGCAACAACTTGAAAAATCTATATAGGAGGTACAGCGGGGGTAAAAAGTACATCAATGATGCTCCAGTATTAATAGCTGGTGTGTTGGCTGCCTTCACTGATCCTCATATTCATGACAGAAAAGCTAGATATGTACAGAAAATTATACCATTATCTCAGTAGTACTAACTCAAAGATGAGATTAAAAACTGTAATTCTGTTTAATCCCTGTAGCCTGTGACACAATCAAAGAAAAAAGGTAATGAGAATACAACTCATAAAGCAGAAGTAGAAATAATGTCATAAAGTATACTCTATCAGTTAAAACCTCTAGATATACATCTGATTGCTGCAGACGTAGAAATCATTGTTTAAAACATCAGGCACCAGGTTCACAGACAATTCTGAAATGCAAAGCAACAAATTAAAGAGCACACAGTAAGAGTCAGAATCAATCAGGACAAGATTTATGTCATGCTTGAAAGCCTTACTAGAATTCATACAGCAATGCTTCAGTTAGTAGATCTTTTGTTAATTGAGATACAACAATACATACCAAAATTTAGTGAGAAATGGCAGATGTGCTACTAGCTGATAATTACTTTGCAAATCGGAATCAAATAATAGCTTTCTAACAATTAGAGTAATCATAGTAATTTTAAGGGTGGAGAGAACAAGGATGATATCAAGTTTGTGATATAAAAAACTGGAATTAATACTTGAATAATCTCCATCATTAATCAAGAAATAAATCCATCTTGCAAGTGGATTTCTTGAGAGCAGTTAATAACTGCCATCACACTTTCCTGAGCCTGCAATCCAAATATAGATAGAAGAATGACTGATATTAGTTGTCTAAAAGTGACAATTCCCTTCTGAATATCACCATAGCATGTGACCTGTATAATACGAAGTTTTGAAGTTAAATGATCTTATAAGGAAATAACTCAGCAGCCAGCTTGATGACTCCTGTGCATCACAAGCATAGAGACATAAAGACTTTGGTAAACCTGTTGTACCTTAAGGTAAGATGAAAAAATGGTGCTATTTTTTGCTGCGTATTTATTTAAACTAAAAATCAAAATTTGTTTTCCACCAGTTTCAAAACATTTAAATGTATTCCTGTTATATCCAAAAGATTTAAACCTCAGTTTAGAGGAAGATGCACTGCCCAACAGGTCATGGGATATTTCCCAGGCACGCTGATCTTCCTGCAGAAGCCATTCCCTCTGCAAAGCTTTGGAACACACCGTCAGTAAAAGCTAAACTGGATATTGTATGTTTCTACAGCTCAGGAAAGGGCAGCTTCCTGCAAGGAGGGATGTTTGAAAATGCAGTCCCTGCTGCAGCACATCCTCCTGTATTCACCCCAATTACATGGTAGGTCAGGGGCCAGATAAGAGATCTTCCTCTGCCTCTCGAACGGGTTTCATAAACACACTCACAAAGACAGACTCTCACTCCTTTCTCCAATTATCTTTCCTCTTTGTTTCAGAATACAGTCAAAACGGACAGCATTCGGGACAATCTTTTGGTCTTCTAGGCACCTGACTTCTGAATATTTGAGTATTAGTAGCACAGTAGCTTGTTAAGAAAAGAATCTAAACAATAGAAAATTAAAAAAAGGCAACAAAAACCACTTTGGTTATGATAAACTCTGAGAATACAAACTAGAATTTAATTTGTCAAATACATATTTTGATTTATTTTTTTCCTTAATAGCCTGATTCTTAACTTATGGAAGTCAACTGTAACTTTCGCGCCAATGTAAAAGACTGAAAGGCAGCAGAAAACAGGTGCAGTGTGTAACAGTGAATAAATACACTGTTTTACAGACTCAGAGAATGCCCAAATGCTTTTTTAAAATCCACCACCACTGTGCAATCTGACAAACTCCACAGAGACCAATGACAGTTTGTACATTTGGGGTATCAAGTCCTATGTTTCAGTGACCAGAAGACATCAATCCATATAGAGCAAGAACAGATTAATTAAACTCTGCTGGAAAAAAACCCAAGATGCTCGCTAAAGCTTTGGAATTAATAAAGGAATCTATTAGCAAACAAAAGCAAAGGCAACTTTCCAGCATCCAACATGCCAGTGAATTTTTTGCTAGAATGGCAGGTTGATGTATGCACGTTAAAAGCAACTGGAACGACTAATTTTTCTAACTGTGCTTTAACAGAATACTGTTACTTGAAAGACCAAGGAAGAAATATGCCCTAACATGGCCAGTGGATATTACTGTGAATTTCTGCTGTGATTTCAATAGTACCCTACAAGAGACAAATATTGAAAGAAGAAACAAAATTTTAATTCTACTGCAAAGCAGAATTTTTTTTAAAGTAACTTTTTTTCAGAAAACTATTACAGCAACTACTCTGAAAACATAACTACCCTCTTGTCTGCAGAATGGTAAACTTCTCTGTAGTATCTTAACAAAATACCTAAGACTTTTCCACATTAGTGATTGACTCTTCCAGGCAAAGTACCTATGCACCCCTATTGCAAAATAACGGTGTCCAGGATTTACTGAAGAGTGCAAGACAGTATAGACACAAAATATGGCCCTCTGTGGCTATATGAGTGAAGACAATAGTTTCATATACACTTTTATGAATTTTTATGTTCTGTGACTTACAAGAGAGACAGACTAAATGCAGGGTTTTCTGTACCTGCTATGTTGAACTGTCTATTTTCTTAACTAAGTGGCAGAAATTTATCCAACACATTCAATATACCTGGCTTTTTGAGAAATATTTCATTTGACAAGTGAAACAAACCATCTCCATGTTCCTAAAAGTGCCAACACCACATTTTTGAATAAAAGAAGAATTCAAAATGTGTTAGCCCTGGTTCAGTGCAGATCATCTAACAATTGTTTATTATCCCAGCCTCTTAGAGGTATTTCATATCAGGTCAGAATCTTTTAATAGCATCAAATGACACTGACTGATTGGAGGACTCAAAAGGACACGTTAGGAGGGAAAGAGAAGTAAGAACAGCACGTGTACCGAAGGCTGATAACAAAAGAAATGCTCCCAAATTTGTAGAATGGGAGCCAGTGAGGGTCAAGGTTAATGCAACTTTCCAGGGATGCTGAAGTGAAGAGATGCAGGAGACAACAGCAGCGTGTGGGTATGTTCCTTGCTAAAGTTTTCCTGTATTTTATCTCATCATCTGACTTAGCATCTTTCTGGCCTTTTGAGGCATTTTCCTGTGCCGTGGCAGGACTCCAGTCCTGCATCCTTTCTCTGGCAGCTACCCGCCCAGAAAGAAGCCCTGAGAAGGGGAATTCTGTGTATTTGAATTGCTATCTTTGAGAAGTCTCTTTACTTTGGACTTGGATTTGGAAGGCTCCACAAGCTTCTACTTTTTTTCTATTTTTTTAATATTTTCCACTACTGTAAGGGGAATTGTGGGAACCAACAGGACTTCTGGAAAGGTTTTATACAGATGAAGCCACCACACTGAAGTGGCCCACACAGGGCCACTTGTTGGGGAGAAGACAGACAAAGGGGTGAAGAGGGATAGGCTCTGGCATAAAGTCTCTTCATTCCTGAATCAGAGAGATTGCTCTCTCTGGCTTATCACAGACTCCAGCTGCCTCTCAAAAACCTGGTTCAGTCAGGAGGAAATGTAAAAAAAAAAAGGAGGGGCAGAGACCTGGCACAAGCAGGAGCTGAGCTACTGCATTCTCACAAAGTTTCATCACTACTTTGGATCCGTCACATCAGTGGTGTGAGTCAGTGAACTGGGAGCAGCACTCAGAACTCAGAAAATGTAGAGCCTCACAAAATGGTGATCTGCAACTCTAAAGGAAAAGCTATATATTAGATAACGTCACAGCCTGTCAGACCTGTGACCTTTAATTAAAGCATGTGCAATCATGCTTTTCAGTCCTCTCAGCAGTGATACTCAGCTCAAAATGAGATATTTTCAGAGGCAGAAGGTTGGTTGGCAGTGGGTCTGAAGGGGGGATGCTAGGTCAATCTTTCTGAGGTTCTGGTTGGGTCTAGTGAATTAGTAGCATCCTGCTATCCCAAGTTGTGCCTTATATCAGTCTTCTTCATAGAGGCAAGTGACACAAGACTGACACAAGAGACTGAGATGGAAGATGAAATCCTTTTGTGCAATGACTGCATCTGAAACAAGATACTGGGCGATCCCGGCAGTCTGTGTCAACAACAGTCTAACCAACAGCTTACTCTGCGAGTATCTTACAGAATCATACAACAATTTGATTTGGAAGGAATCATAAAGATAATTTAATCCCAACATTCCTGCCAGGAGAGGGTATACCTTTCACTTGACCAGGTTGCTCAAAGCTCCATACAACCTGGTCTTGAATGCTTCCAGGGATGGGGAATCCACTTCTCTGGGCAACCTGTTCCAGTGTCTCACCACCCTTATAGTAAAGAATTTCTTCCTAATATCCAATCTAAACCTACCCTCTTTCAGTTTAAAGCTATTACCCCTTGTCCTGTCACTACATGCCCTTGTAAATAGTCCTTCTCCAGCTCTCTTGCAAGCCTGTTTAAACAGATACAATTCATACTTCATGGGGAAACTGCACATGCAGTACGATAACCTCATCCTTTCCCCAGATTTTCACAGCGCCAGTGCTTCCATTCCTTCAAACATTGGTCATTTGCTGACAACTGTTAGTAAGGGTTGTCTTCGTTGCAAATTGTAGTGGTGGGTTTCTTTGTTGACATGGTTATGAAGCTTGGAAATAACTGCAATTCCCATTTCACTGGAATTTCACTGGCAGGGTGACAGGGTGTGATTCTAACCTACACGAGAGGCACTTTGTCTCATTATCACCATGAAACCATTCAGTCCCTGGATTTAGCTTTTTTCACATATCTACCATAAGAATTAGTTTGCCAAAAAAAAAATAAGCTTCTCAGTCTTACATTAAAGGTTAAAGCTGCTGTAAGAGAACTGAAGAATAAGGGCATTACCAAAAATAAGAGCATTACCAGCACCTTTACCAAAAGCTGTGTGTCTTCCTGTAAAATGCAGTATGTTCTAAAATTCTTTCCTGATCTTCCTGTTTGTCAATGAGTTAAGTACGTGCTGGTTTAGGGACACAATTTCTCCATACGTATCTCCCATTTTTGTTATTTGCATGCCTAAATCCATGTGCAATGCATTGTTAATTTACCCCATAGTGTTCCCATGGAACATAATTTGTATGCACATAAAATATCAATATAATATTTAGAGACGAAATCCAATGGAAACAGTTTGCTGTGAAATCCAGTCTTTGTTCCCTCATTTTTCCTCTTCACTGACCATTGCTTTTTCCAAGTACTCCTAGAGATCCCTTGTGCAACCCCTCATTATGCTGCATTATTACTTTATTTGGGAAATAAACTAAAAGTATTTTCTATACAATCTAATTTCCCATAATTGTTCGGATGATGCTAAGACAGTTTTTCAGAAGAGAAAATGCTAATCAATTTTATTTCAAAACCACATTGGAATTCCACATAAATTGGTGCCAGAGTGCAAATGCTTCTCAACTAGGAATGGAGAAGGGAGGGAAGAGAAACATATGCCAACTCTTGATTTAATAGAAAGGATGTGAAATCCGTTTTATTTGAATCAAATACTATTTATCAACTTAAGCATCCAGAGCACATCTGATAACTTGGGTAAAATGTATTGATTTCTCTATTGATTTTTCTAATATACCTTCTCTGTGAGGGACTTATAACTGAAAGTAGCAAGTGACTCAGCTAGTGCCAGCTCTAAGTAGTGTGCAAGATGTTCAGATATGCAAGATGGGTCATCACTAAATTCCAGAACGTGACAGGTCCTAGTCTTCCACTTGGAGGCAATACATGGCACTGGTTCTTTCTCCCCTGGCTTGCAATGTTTGAATTTTTTCCAATATTAAACTTCTTATGCATTTTTCCATTGCTATGAAAAAGTGGCTTTGTTAATGAACTAGATATATATATATATATGGATTAGATAGTTTATGGCCTTTATACTACTATACATTAACTTTAACCTTAGGATCAAGCACATAAAGCCTTTTTTCTGCAGTCCCAAAGCTGATTCATAAGTTGAAATAATACACAGGACCACATAAAATACCTGTGGATTTATGATCAATTTATTTCCAAGAAGAGCTCTAAAACTCTGCAATGTTTGTCACTCTCTCTGAGCAATTTCATATAAACAAAGGATAGCAGGAAATTCTCGCACTCTCGAAAACACTAGAATTTCTGCCATTGCCTTCAGTGGGATCAGAATTTCCTGGGCACAGAGGAAATTTATCACAGAACTCACAGCAAGTTTTACTTTCATAGAATCATAGAACATATTGAGTTGGAAGGGACACATCAGGATCGAGTTCAACTCCTGCCCCTGTGCAGGACACCCCAAGAATCACACCAAGCGCCTGAGAGCATTGTCCAAATGCTCAAGCAGTACTTCGTACTGTTAGTTCTAGCACTGCAGTGCGCTTTCTTAAATTCGGAGCATAAATTTAGAGCATAGCCACAAACTATACGTTAGAAGTAGAAGAATTATAATTAAAAAAAAAGAGAAGAAAATAAGTCTAAAAAAATCCAGTAAAGGCAACCTTGAATTACACTTAACATTATACATATTTGCACACAGGAAGTAACACTTGAAATATACTTCCAGCAGTAGGAACTCAAACTTTAAATTTCAACTCTAAAGGTCCAAGAATAGAAGAGTATTCTGGGTCCTCTGGTCCTTTAACCACCTGTCCATAGGATTTTCTGCATGCCCTACCTGTGAAGAGGAGGTTGATACTGCTCCTCAGATGGTAATTGCCACAAATGAAGGGGAAAAACTGGGCCAAATAGGTGAATGGCTGCACTATTAGAAGATTTTGCTACTCTTTTTGCAGATGCATCATAAAATAAGAGGTCACCCTTCCAGCAAGCATTGTCCTTACTCCTAGTTTCTCTGATAGACTTATTCAGACACTGCTTACTCCAGTAAACGGAATGGAGAGAAACTGCCCGAATTACACCACGTTATGTCCAAGGCTTCTAGATGAAACACTCAAAAAGGTGGCACAGACCTGATTCACATCAAGACTCTTCCAATTCCAGAAGTAAAAATTTACCTTGAGATTTATTCTTTAGATTAGTAACATTTTAGAAGCAAATCATGATCTCTGGCCCAATGTGAAAAGAAATGCTGCACCCAATGACTCTAAAATATATGTGCTGAGAATACATAGTTTGAAAAAAACCCAAACAAACCAAGAGTAGACAAAGAAGCCGAGTTCGGCCTGCTGCCCTCCAGGCACCACGGGCTGCCCCGAACCTCCCCCACCCGAAACTGTGCCTCTGTCCGGGCATCATCTGCGCAGGGAGGGGCGCATTCCCGGGGGCTGCGCGGGGACCACAACCGCGGCACAGCGACCAGCCCCGAGCGGCACCCCGCGCACCGCCTCCGCTGGCGCTGCCGAGCCCCGCCCCTCGGAGTTCTGCGTTAGTCTACACCAAACAGACAATAACAACAACTCAAACCCAAACCAAACAGAAAAAAAACAAATAGGAATTCTTCTGTGAAGTGCTGTTGAACCCTGCAGTGTTTCCCTGTATGCCTCGCACAGGCCCAGGCTGGATACACCGCACGCCGCTGCGCTAGCAGGGTGAGGAGCAACGAAGCGGGGAAGGGCCCGGGGCGGGCGGCTCCCGCCCTCTCGCCCGCCCTGCTCCGCCGCCGGCCACGCGGGGGCACCAGAGCGCCGCGCTGCCCGCGCTGCCCGCGCTG